>CM053786.1:556181136-556693636 GCA_028749045.1 Cupressus sempervirens | reverse complement strand
ATTGAAACTTAGAAAGAAAGGAATTTTGATTGAAACTATCAAACTTTCAATCGAAAGTCTTGGGGAGGTTTCTATCAAAACTCGCCAACTAATGGGGACACAACCCAAGAATAGAATGGACACAACAGAAAAGGGAAATTGTATTAACTAAGAAAATAAGCTAGTACAAATAGTACAGAGAAAATAAACTTCAAAACAGGCCCTAAGGGCTTACAATAGCATAAATCTAGAGATAATTTCTCGTTTCAGTAGCTCCTCTCAAACTCCACTACGAATTGCCTTTTACAATGCCAAAAATCTCCTTAAATAGACCCCAGAGGGTTAAGGACTAGGATTAAATTCTAGAAAGTTCTAGTAGACATCCACCGACCAAATAGAAGGTTCCAGAAGCTGTGTTAGAAGTCAGTGCAAATCTAGAAGAATCCAAAAATGGTAACCGAACTTTCGGGAGGCATAACTTTTGAACCGTAGCTCCAATTGACAAACCGTTTACATTTTTGGAAAGCTCTCCAAGTTCTCTATAGCCCTATGGAAAAGCTTAGATTGTCCCCAATTTTTCAGCACTTTTCGAGGTCATTTAATGCCCCTAACCTGACTTTGAAGCATTCTTAGGAGGTCTCCAAAACCTGAAAAACTGCAATAACTTTCAAACCGTGGGGCCTTTTGACCTGATTCTTTTTTTGGAATGCTCTAAATCACAATTACATTCATCTGGCCAATTCACACCTTCTAGGTCACCAAAATGATGGCCAAATTGCATGCTCCTATTTTTTGAGGATTTTCTAGCACACTGATAGTTGAACTGTGAGAGTTGGAACCTTTATTTGACCCAAATGGGTGTCCAAAAATGAAAAAACATGAAACAAAAACTAAGTCTAAGTATATTTTTTTGGGTGACACAGGATTGCCCTTATACCTCTGGATGCTCCTGCATCACCAACTAAAAAATTATGACAATGTTTTCTTAGAGGAATTTCTTCCTCCAAAAAAGTGTAACTGACTATTGTGGGTTCACCCAATCTTGAATTAAATATGAACATGCACATATGTGTATTTGTACATACATATGTATGTGTATACACACACACACACATAGAAGAATGTATGATGTGTTTCTTTTTGGAATACTTTAGAATAACTGAGAGGGGGGTAGAATCAGTTATCAAAGGTCCAAATGTATAAATAAAACTTTTCATAGCTTAGTGGACCCATAAGACATTTATCTTCCGGCATGCATCCATAAGATTATGCAATCACTTAAAACTTGTAGTTACTATTAAATCAACTTGCAAAAATGTAAACAGGAAACATAACAAATTCATCAACACATTTGACATAATGGTTTATGTGGAAACCCAATTTGAGAAAAGCTAGCAGTAACATACTACTCTTTTTCATTCTTCTAAAGTGATGCCCTATGAAAGGACAACCCTATTAAAGGTTAAAAAAAACACTATTAAATGTGACCCTATCAAAGGACTTCAATCACCCTATTAGGAGTGAGCCTTGTTAGAGGACTTTTGACCATTCTCTTGGAATGTCACCCAGTTAAAGGATTTAAAAATGATTGTTTGGTCAACCTTAATCCAAAGGATTTACCCTATACTTATACAATTATTGAAGAGTAATAGTAGTGCTTGATCTAATAACAACTTACAACTCCATTGTTGATTATAGATCTTTGTTTCAATCCTCCATCCTATTTGGCCTTCACTCATTGCATCTCTAATAACTTGTTCACCCTTTAAGAATTCATACCCTTAAGCCTTCTTGCTTAAAATGCCATTGTAGACTCTTTTCTTAGGTCACTTGATGAAGCAAAACTCTTGTCTGCTTGTCTTCCTTAGGTTCTTGCACATGATAACCTTTGCTTCTGACTAGCCATTCCTATAAATAAGAAATTAAGATATTTTGCCACTCACTCTCCATCATCCAATTTAGGGTTAGGATAGATTAGGTAGGATATAATGAATCTACTTCATATTTCATATCTCTTCTAGAAACTTCTCCTTGAATCCTCTTTGAATTCTCGTAAAAATTGTTTACCTTAAATTTTGTGCCTCCAGCTTATCAATCTTATCTTCCACCTAGTTCACATAATCCAAGAAAACAAACTTGTTAGCTTAGATCCATCGAATTCATGATCTTTTAAATAATGCAGCCACTTGGCATCATCTTGGTTTTGATGCTCAACATATACTATGTTGCTAAAAATTCTCTATCAAATTACTCAGCATGAACTAAAGTTTACTGGTGCTTGACATCAACTAAAATTTACTTGGCATCCACTGTTCTAGTCGACATACACTAGAATAAACTTTTACTCAGATCCAACTAATTTTCTGCTCAGCTTGTACTCACTTTGCTTAGCACTTACTATCCACTTGGTCAAGCTTGGTAGACAAACTTTGTGTAACTTGTTCTTCTAAACTTTCTTAGTGTAACCAACCTTTGTAATCTTAAGTAGATTATCAACACATCATGTTATCACTATCATAACTGATTCTTGCACTTCTTTACATAAGCATAACTCAACCTTTCCTCTAGGTGTTATTGTTACATCTTTTGATCAAATCCTCTTCATCAATCAATAAGTAATAGTACTTAAATCATATAAGAAGTTGTCTTACCAACAAATAACAGGTTTGACATCAGTGAAAAAACAATTATGGAAACATATTGATCATACTTCTTCAATAGTCTTCTTCAAAAAATCTCCCTCTTTTATCGTTTTCAATCTATTCTCAATAATCTCCCTCTTTGGCATTGATGAAAAACCAAACTAATCAACCAAAATGACCATGTTAAAATAGTAAGACCAATAAAATACCAAAAGATAATTCCTTATATTGAAATCTCTCCCTCTATCAACAACTTCCATCTTTTGAATAGGTTTAAAAACTATTCCTTCTAACTCCCTCAAAATTTCTTCTTATATCTCCCTCTTACTAGGCAGATGTTAGGATTTCTCCCTCTTTGTGCTACTAATCAATAAGTGTCTCTATTTTTCTTGCATTTTCCTTGACCAATAATTATCTCCCTCTAAGATCAATTTTAATTCATTCTTCTATTTCTCCCTCTGATCAATAAAACTCTCTCTGATCATCAATTATCTCCCTCTTTGACAATAATGCCAAAGACTTATCATCTTAACATGTAGATATGAACTTCTTCATTTTATTTAGTTTCTTCCTTTGTCACCTTTCTTGTGACTGATTTGAATTTTTAGTTCTTTGACTACTTTAGGTAGCTCCTAAAGTGAGATCCTTTGCATCAACATGTAACATATGAACATTAGCTTCTTTGATGCAGGGCACTCCTATTATTACTTGAATAGCCTTTGATAGGGGTGTCACCCCTAGTTTACCTCTTAGATACTCATGAGCATCCTTAGGCAATTCTTTTTTGAAGATATTGACAATTTTCTCTTTTGCATTAACATATTCCACCTTCACCTCTTTGTCTTGAACTAATTTTCTCAAGTAATGATACTTCATTGTAATGTGCTTAGTTTTTGTGTGCATCATAGGATACTTTGATATGTTTATGGCACTTGTATTATCACAATAAATCTTTACTACTTCGGTGATCTCTTCCTTTATACCTTTGAGTAACTATTTGATCTATACAATTTTTGTACAATTTACATCAACATCAACACATTCAACTTCAGCACTAGATTGTGAAGTGCAATTTTGTTTCTTGCTAGTCCATGTAAACAACCTCTTGCCTAAGAAAATTGCTCTTCCACTAGTGCTTTTTCTTTCATCAATTTTTTTTGCCCAATCAACATCATTATAGGCTCTTAATTCAAATTTCTCATTTTTCTTATAGTATAGACCATACTCCTCTGTTCCTTTTAGGTATCTCATTATTCTCTTTACAACCATCAAGTAATCCTCCCTAGGATTAGTAGAGAGTCTTGCAACTATTGCTATAGATAATTCAATGTCAATTCTACTATGTACTACATATTTTAATTTTATAATCATAGACCTATACACTATTTGATTCACCTTAGCTAAATCATCATTATTGACAAGTTGTGTCCTATCACCATAGGTGTACTTACTGGTTTGGAATCCTCCAATCTAAAAGTTTTTAGTATTTATTTGACATATTTTTAATAATGATGTATATACCATATTTCATTTGATATACTTGTAAAACCACAAAGAATTTGATCTCTCCAAACATAAACATCTCAAATTCTTTCTTTATTTCATTTGCAAAAGCCTTAAATAAAGCATCTTGACCTCCAAATATGATATCATCAACAAAAATTTTAGATAATAAAATACCATTGCCTTTTCTCCATCTTCATGTACAAATTGTTGTTATCATCAATCCTTTCAAATCCAATCTTCACAAGATACTTATGAAGTCTCTCATGCCATGCTCTTGGTGCTATTTTGAACCATATAGAGCTTTGTGTGATCTACATATGATGTTCTTATTGTTAACATCAAAAAATTCTGTTGGGTTCTCTATGTAAACTTATTCCTCTAATATGTCATTCAAAAATGCAAATTTAAGATCCATTTGATAAAATTTGAAACTTTTGTATGCAGAATAAGCAAGTAAAGTTTTTACTCCTTCCAATCTGGTAACAAGGGAAAATGTCTCTCCATAGTCAATTCCTTCCTCTTGTGCATATCCTTTACAAACTAATCTTGTCTTGTTCCTTGTGACTTCACCATTTTCATCTAGCTTATTTCTGAATACCCATTTCGTGCCAATCACAATTTTGTCTTATGGTCTAGGAACTAGAGTCCATGTTTTGTCTTTCTCAATTTGTTCAATCTCTTCTTTGATGGCTTTACTCCAATCTACATCTTCTAAAGAATCTCTCACTAATTTGGGTTCCTTAATGCTCAGTAAACATGTATCATCTATCAATCCATTTCTTTTCATTGATCTAGCATCTTTATCTCCAATAATTTGTGTAGTGGGATGATGTTTATTGACATATTTGGACAATCTTGTTCAACTCTAGTTTCCTCATTTTGTCTTTCAATTTCAAAGTCACTATGTACATCTCTTTCAAATAGCTTAGCATCTCTTTCATGTATACTAATCTTAGAATCAGAATGTGCTTTAGATTAATTCTATAACTTGACATGTGAATGTAGCTCAATTCTTGAATGCAAATTGGCATTCATAATATGTGACTTGATAGTCATTGAAACTTGCTATTGACTTGTAGCTTGATTTGCAGCATCTTCTTCAGTAGGTATACCTTCATAAGAGTATAAAAATGATTTGTATTCTTCTAGTTCTTTCATAGGTTTAGCCTCATGTACCTCTATATATTAATCAAAATTTACATTTGCACTTTCCACAACTTTTTTAGTGTTAGTATTTAAAAACTTATAAGCTTTACTTCTTGTAGGATATCTTAGAAATATACCTTTCTCACTTTTTGCATCTAGTTTACCATTCTTGAGGTCTTTAAGAATGTAACATTTTCTTCCAAATACCTTAAAGTATTTTACATTTTTTCAATATCCATACCATAGTTCAAAAGGTGTTGAATGAGTACCTTTCTTGACTTGTACATGGCTCAAGGTATAGACAGTGGTACTTATAGCTTCTCTCTAGTATTTCAAAGAAACATTTTTCTCCATCATTAGTGTTTTAGCATAGTCCATTATAAACCTATTCCTCCTTTTAGCAATTCTATTTTGTGGAGGGGTTCTAGGGGCAAATGTCTATCTTTTGATTCCTCTGTCATTATAGAACATCTCAAACTCATTTGATATAAATTCTCCTCCTTTGTTAGATCTTAAACACTTCAGAGTTTTACCTGTTTCCTTCTCAACTCTTGCTAAGTACCATTTAAACATTTGGAAAACATCAAATTTTTATTTCAAAAACATAATTGTCATCATCCTAGAATAGTCATCAATAAACAACATAATGTACTTATCTCCTTTGTATCTTTGCAAACCAATTGGTCCACACATGTCAGTATGAACAATCTCTATTATTCCTTCAGAGGTATGAGTTTTACTCTTAAAACTTGACTTTGTAATTTTTCCTAACTAAGACTATTTGCACATTACATTATCAGGCTTCTTCAACTTAGGCAAAGATTTAACTTTTCTCATGTTACTGATACTGACCAGGTTATCAAAATTGACATGACATAACCTTTTGTGCCACAACCATACATCATCAAATTTTACAACTAGACAAGTAGCATCCTCTATATCAAGATAGAATAGATTACTCCTAGTTTGATCACCATTTCCAATTAGTTTTCTATTTGTGTCATATATCTTAGCAATATTTTTTTCAAACTCAACATTACATTCCAAATTGTTCAATTGTGACACACTCAAGAGATTATGGTTAAGTCCTTCAACATAGTAAGCATTGTCACATAAAATCTTATATGTGAGCTTGATAGAACCTTTTCCTTTTATCAAACATGGTGCATCATTAGAAAATATTACACTATTTCTATCATAAAAATTTAGAGTAATGAACTTACTTTTGTCTCCAGTCATGTGATGTGAACATCCACTATCAATGATCCATCTATCATTCTTGTTCGCACAAGTCACAAGAGTAGTTGTCTCATCTTCATCAGATTTTTCCTTCATTGCAACATAAATCACTTCATCATCATGTTCATTAGATTCATCTTTCATTTCCTCTTCAGCAATATAGCATGAATTTTTGCCTATGTCTTTGTAGTCCTTGTTGTATTTATCTCTCCTACTTTTGTACTTATCACAACCTCTGTACTTCTTCTTCTCTAGACATCTAGCAGCAATATGAACAACCTCATTGCTATTGAAACAAATGATAGGTAATTTACCTTTGAACTTTCTTTACCTTTGTGGAATCTTCTTGCTAGTAGTGCTTCAGGCTGTTCTACATCCTCCTCATCTATATCACTATCACTAGACACATACTTTATCTTTTTCTTCTTTTTCTTCTCATCAATTTCCTTTAATGATGCCTTAGATTTGAAAGTAGATTCAATATTTTTAGGTTTGTAATTATCAGTGTTAGATAGCTCAAAAGTAGTGAGTCTACCTACTAGACCTTCAAGTGATAGATTATTCCCTAGTATACATCTCAATTCTTGAATTGTAGAATCTCTAATACAATATATAGGTAACAGTGTCCTCAAAAAATTTCTTAGTACAATATCATCATCTATTTTACCAAGAGCTCTTCTTATTGTATTAACAACTTCTTTTATCCTTGCAACATATTGAGCAATATTTTTACCTTCTTCCATTCTCATATAATCAAACTTACCTCTGAGACTCTCAGCTTTGGCTCTTAGAATATTGGTTTCTCCTCCACAGATGGTGGTTAAGGCATCCCACATTTTTTTTACACTATCAAGACCTTTGATATCATCAAATTTGGCATAGCTTAGGGAAAATGCAATCTCTAGCATTTCCTAGTTATCTTATTTCTTCCTTTTCATATCCTTAGCAATTGGGGCTCCAACAAGGTCAACATGCTCACTGGTAATGGTAGATTGTGCATGATTTCCAAGTCCTCCAAGGTGTAGCTTCATTAAATTTTTCCATCCAAGAAAGTTATCTCTATTAAACTTGGGTACATCTCTTTTTGACGTCTTAATCTTTGTGCTTCTAGTACCTTTAAACTAGTCCTCTTAAGCAGATGGCTCTAATACCCATTGTTGGAATACTTTAGAATAACTGGAGCGGGGTGAATTAGTTATCCAAGGTCTAGATGTATAACTAAAAATTTTCATAGATTAGTGAACCTGTAAAACATTTATATTCATGCATGCATCCATAATATTATGCAATCACTTAAAACTTGTAGGTTACTATTAAATCAACTTGTAGAAATGTAAACATGAAACATAAAAGAAATGTAAACATGAAACATAAGAGATTCATCAACACACTTGACACAATGACTTACATGTAAACCCAATTTGGAAAAAACCACTAGTAACATGCTACTCCTTTTCATTCTTCTAAAGTGATACCCTATGAAAGGCCAACCCTATTAAAGGTTACAATACACACTATTAAATGTGACCCCGTTAAAGGATTTCAATCACCCTACTAGGAGTGAACCTTGTTAGAGGATTTTTAACCATTCACTTGGAATGTCACCTGGTTAAAGGATTTACAAATGAATATTAGGTCAACCTTAATCCAAAGGATTTACCCTAGACTAATATAATTATTAGAGAATAATAGTAAGGCTAAATCTAATAACAACTTACAACTCCATTTGCAAATTATAGATCTATGTTTTAGTCCTTGATTCTTCTTGGCCTTCACTTATTGAAGCTTTGATAGCTTGTTCACCCTTCAATCATTCATACCCTTAAGCCTTCTTTCTTAACACACCATTGTAGACTCTTCTCTTAGGTCACTTGATGAAACAAAACCCTTGTCTCCTTGTCTTCCTTAGGTTCTCGCACATGACAACCTTTGCTTCTAACTAGCCATTCCTATAAATAGGAAATTGAGATGTTTTATCACTCATTCTCCATTATCTAATTTAGGTTTAGGACAAATTAGGCAGGATACAATGAATCTACCCCATATCTTATATCTCTTCTAGAAACTTCTCCTTGAATCCTATTTGAATTTGCCTAAAAATTAGTTTACCTTGAATTATATGCCTCCAGCTCATCAATCTTATCTACCACCTAGTTCACATAATCCAAGAGAAAAAATTTGTTAGCTTAGATCCATTGCATTCATGATCTTTTAAATAATGTAGCCACTCAACATTATCTTGCTTCTTATGCTTGACACATACTACGTCGCTCAACATGCTTTGTGAAATTACTCAGCACAAACTAAATTTTACTAGTGCTTGGCATCAACTAAACTTTACTTGGCATCCACTATTCTACTTGGCATACACTAGTATAAACTTTTTCTTGGCTCCAACTAATTTTCTCCTTGGCTTGTACTAACTTTTCTTGGCACCTACTATCCACTTGGTCAAGCTTGGTAGACAAACTTTGTGTAACTTTTTCTTCTAAACTTTCTTAGTCTAACCACCCTTTAAACCTTAAGTAGATTATCAGTGCATCATTTTATCATTGTCTTAATTGATTCTTGTACTTCTTTACATAAGCATAACTCAACCTTTCCCTCTAGGTGCTATTGTTACATATTTTGATCAAATCCTCTTCATTACACAAATAAGTGGTAGTACTTAGATCAATAAGCATTTTTCTTACCAAAAAATAGAAGGTTTGATATCAGTGACAAAACAATGATTGAAATATATTGATCATACTTCTTCAAAAAATCTCCCTCTTTTATTTTTTTCAATCTATTCTCAACACTGTTATAATTTATCATCTTCTTTCAATGGAACACCAATAATTGTCTAAAGCAATCTAGAAAAAAAAAAAATATATATATATATATATATAAGATAACACGGGGAGAACATGAAATGAACACACAAAGACTACCAGGCAAGAGAAGTCCATATAAAGTGTGCCATGTGATCCTCCCCCCCCCATGCCACCCCTCCTCACATCTAAGTCTATAAAATTATGGAAAGGTGGGAAACTTTCAAGAGGAACAACATTTAATATAGTAGGAACCAGGACTAGATCCAAGAAAGGACTTTTGTGGGAGTTACTGTGTTGTTCAATAAGAGTGAGTGTTAGCTATATAGAAATTATATTGGAAAAATAATATGCCATATCAATATTTTCAAATTCATCATCACTAATATGTACATTAGAATCATTATCAATAGTATCTTCCATATAAAGACTAATATAATCTAAAATAATAATTCATCATGTTTATCTATTTACATACTATCATGATTAAATTCTAGCACACACTAAAGTATGGGTTGATAAAGGAAAGAAATAGTTGAGATGTAGAATAATATTTATAAGAAAGAATGCTTGTCTTGGCCTTATCTTGATGGTTCGTATGATATTGAAAAGCATGTTGGTTAAAAATGGCTTTCTAAGATAAACTTGAAGGATTAGGATTGACAGTTATAGGTTCTAAAGATGGATCATATATGGGTTAAGGAATGGTAAGAAGAGGAATAGGTGGGTTAGGTGAGACAACTATTGGAGAATCAACATTAGGAAGACCAATCTTAACAATATTTTCTACCTTATACTTCTCATAGGATCAATAAAGATGATCAAGATATTCAAGTGGTGTTGAAGGAAGAGATGACCAATATACATCTATCTTGACATAACTTAACATGTGAGGGTTTATAAAGAAAATAATTGATGAGGGAAATATCTCCTTTATGGGGAGATTTTTTGCACTTATTTTTAAAAACTATAATTGAAACAGTTTTTAATATTTGCATTGATATCAAACCTACTAGAGGGACATTTATGAATAGTGTAGAGCATCATGTCAGTTGATTAATAAAGATGATTTGAAAAGAGAGATAAATTGATGTACTAGTGAAGTTTTTGAGTGAAGAGGAGAAAGTACGATGGAATTACAATGGGAACTTGATTAGTTGGTCTTTGAAAAGATGACTATTTGTTCAATCATTATATGAAGTATAGAATTTTTTTATTCAAACACAAGCAAAGCATAGTGAAATGTGGTCAATCATATATATATAAACATAAGAGATAGCCAAGAAAAAAGTATTACCTAAGTTCTAGTTATGGATGAGCAAGATGAGGAAGCAAAATGGTTTATTGACTAAGTGCAATGAAGAGTGAGAAAGCCAATGGAAGATGAGTGAGACAGAATACTAAACACCAAGCTAAATAGTGATGGAAAAGTGTTAGGAAAACTACTATTTATGAAAGAATCAAGTTTGAGGCTGACATGGTTGAATTTTTGGATTATTCAAAATGCATGAATGATAAGGATTGATGAGTTAAAATATTTAATGGATGGATTGAGTTTTTTATGTGATCAAAGACAAGGATTTCAAGAGAAGTGTATAGAAGTGTATAAAAAGGAGTAGATGGGAAAAAATGATGGATAGATTTGTTGAATCTGACCTTACCCTAAGATCTACCATGATGTTTAAGTGGAAAAAGATCAAAATTACCTATATAAGGAGGCATAAGAGATGTTTTCTAAGGTTGGTTCGATGTTAATTGGTGATTTTATGGAGAATCTTTGAAGAATAGAATAGAAGAGGAAGGGTGAAGAGATTGGTGAAGTTTAATTGCTTGAAGGATTGCCAAGAAGATCAATGATGGAGATGTTAACAAAGTCCAATCAATGAACTAGCAAATGAGCCCAATGGAGATTTGAATTTTCAAAGTGAGTTATGTTTTATAGATCAAACATGTTGTTACTTTCTAACCATTATGGTAGTCAACACCTATTAATCAAGGTGACAATCTAATGGAATGATCCAAAGTCTTCTAACCATGCCACTCCTAATGGGGTGAATAAATCCTTTAATGGGATCACACCTAATAGTGTATTTTTTAACCTATTGAAGTTTTGATTTAATAGTACCTAAAGATAAAAAATAATATGATACCTAGTATTTAGCTACTTCCCATGATGGGAACATGCTATTTGGATCGAGACCACCTAACAAGACAATAATGCCTACTACACTTTAGGTTCTACTCACAAGGGCAGTTTATCCTAGGGATCTCAACCATTTCTAAACATTATCACACTACAAATCTCTTATAGAAGACTTGGTCTCTAAAATTTCTTGAAATTTCAATTGATAGCAAGCTTACAACACGCAACTAAAAATATGTTAAGATTTTGCAATAAGTGATGACCAACATTGAGCTTCATCTTCATAAACATCATAAACTAATTTTCATTTAAAATGAATGATTTAATGAAAATTATGACTAGCCTACTTGATTCTCAAATCTTGACCAATGCCATAATCCATTGTTACAATAGAGTCACATCAATAAATTGCATCTATTTAATTGCCTTGTAATTAAATGTATCAGTTGTTATACCCTAAATTCCATACTTACAATATCCCTTCCACACATCAATAACCCTATCACTTTATAGAAGCATTTAATTAAATCCTTGAATTAAAACCAACAATTAAGTGATATATAATTTATTTAAATTGCATTCAAATAAAATAAACCTTGTTCATTTACTCTCAGACTTATAAAAACATAAAATGGAGACAAAATTTAGAAAACACAAATATCTACAACTTTCATTTGTATTAATCTTCTTGAGAATGATACATATCTTTGATATAAAACTTTGAATATAACAAAGAACTAAAACCAATCTTTCATTTAATTTCTCAAATTCTAAGATCACAATCTAGGACATCATAAACTAAGCATGAATCATGGGCTAACTCTACAATGATATTATCATCAAAATGACTCAAAATTTGGACCCTCATTCCACATCTTGTAAATGCTTTTATAGAATAAGAATTGCAACAAGACTCAGATGGGAGGACACATGTCAATACATTACTCCTCAATTATTTAGAAAGAAACACAAATATTCTCCTTACAATAAATCCTCTACACCTTAAATAAATAAAGAAAAGAAATAGTCTAAAATCTAATAGCTAGCATGAATTTTTTGGGTACAATCTTGATTTTTTCTACATGTATATTCATAGCACAATGCAAAAGTAAGATAACCTACTATGATCTCTATGCTCCATCTATTTTTTCCGTCTTTCAACTATCAGTTCCCATTTTACTACTTCCTATGGACAAGGCTTTAATCTCTCCAACTACTTCCCATACATAGATCTCTCTTTTTGTGGGTCATTCAGTGCCTCTAACTATTTCTAGAACATTAATTAATTTGTTCCATCTGGCATCTGTGATGGCTCTTGATTCAGTTAGAAACTTATTGATATCAATTTGCACCTTAAAAATAGAATCAATTAAATCATTAAAAGCTACCTCCTCAACATCTCCATTAAAAATAGTTATCACCCTTTCCAATGTTAGAATTTGCTAAAATGGATTTGACCACTCCTGCCAAACCTTTAACTTGCTATCATTATCTATAATTAATGGAATAAAAGAATTAATAACTTCAGCCATTATCTTTACTTTGTTGGATACAATTGATTAATTGTGTGTTGTCTTTGATGTTACACATATGTCATATCAATTAATAGATAATTCTTATCGAGCTCACTTGGTCAATGAAGAAAGTTTTCCTTGTCTATTGAGCATTCACAAGTTTACTCTAAATAGATGACAGTGTCTACTAAGCTCATTCAGGCATCAAAGGAATTTTAAGCAGAAATAAGTATTAACCAAGATCACTCAGTTAATGAAGGGAAAGTTGGATAGATTTAGTATTCACCAAGTTCACTCAGTTGCTAAAGGATTTCTAGAAGCTCGCAGTGTTAACCGAGCTTCTGTTGGTTAACATAGGAAATCATTCCAAAGATAGTTTCTACTAAGAAGGGTCGACTTACGAAGGATTTTTTTCTTATTTTGGTATATGAAGCTTAATTACTTTATGTATTGATTCTAGCCGACTTGATGATGAGTATTGGTTATTCTAATTTGAATTTGGGATGACTTGACAATCTAGAAGGTATAAATAAAAGGTCAAGTTGAGATCTCTAGTGTGTGTGCAAGTGTGTTGATTGAATTGAAAAGAAAAGAGAGGGAGTGAACTTGAAGGATAAGAAAGTATCCTTGTGGATCAGAAAAGTAATATTCGATCAGGAAGGATCAAGTTTAAGAAAAAAAGAGATCTAGATTCAGCAATTCAATTGCATCACAATCAGGTCATTTCATTGTTACTCTCTAAGGACTATAGTAGTGATCTAAATTCTCTTAACAGAGTTGGTTTAATGGCTAGTTGTAAATCCTCTTACAAGGTGGCAATTCCATTGAATTGTTTTAATACCTTTTGCAGGACCACTCCTGACAAGGTGATTGAGTCCTTTAATAGGGTCACACCTAATAGTGTGTTTTGTAACCTTTAACAGGGTTGGCTCCTAATAGGGCTCACTTCAGAACAGTGAAAAATATTGGTGGTTTTTCCCAAATTGGGTTTCCATGTTAAATCCTAGTGTCTCATGTGTTCATGTTATTTCTTTCATGTTTGAAAGTAACTAATGAAAACATCTTAAGATTCACAAAAGTAATTCAAATTCCATTTATCAAGTTACAACAATTTCTATTTGTTTACCAAGCATCAACAACAATTGGTTTTCTCTGTCTAAATTTTATTGTTGACATCTAAAGGATCTGGGATTTATTTTAGTTGTAATTGATTCACCCCCTTTCTTAGTTACTCCTATATTTCCAAAAATTGGTATCAGAGCTTTTGGTGCTTGTAGGAAAGGTTTCAAGGAGCTAAGCTAAAGATCAAGATGTCTTACAAGAGAGAGAGATTCCAAAGCTAAACAAAGATAGATTTTCAGCATGGCAAGGACTAATGAGACTTCATCTAGCCAATGTTAGTGATTTAGGTTGCAAATACCTTGATGAAGAATACAAAAATCCTATTGGTACATTATCTGTTGGAGATCTTGCTAAGAAAAAGAACCATAACATCATATGATTGATATTGCATCTGCTCTCAGCTATGATGAATTTGATGAGATCAAAGACTATAAAACTTATTTTTATATGTGGAACAAACTAAAGAATATCTATGGTGGTGACAAAAATGTAAGGAGAGCCAAAGAAAAAATCCTTAGAGGATAGTTTGATCAAATGAGAATGAGACAAGATTAAAATGTTGCAAAATATGTGGAAAGAATCAAAGCTAGTGTTAGTGCAATTAGAGCTTTTGGAGGACAAATCAAGGAAGAAAATGTTGTAAATAAATTTCTTAGAACTTTGCTTCCTATCTATGAAATTAGAGCATTTTCTATTCTTGAAAAGAGGTGTGATCCAAATCACAAGTTAAGTTTGGATGCCCTAGTAAGAAGATTAACAGCTTTTGAGCTAGACAACTTTGACAATTATGTTCCAGTTTCTAAAAATGTTGAGTCTGTATTTGAAGCTAAAATTTCATTCAAAGAAAAAAGTAAGAAAAAAAAGGACAATCAGTCAGAAAGTGAAGAAAAAATAGAGGAAATTTTTGATAGTGATCTTGAAGTTGTTAAAGCTTTACTTGCAAAGAAATACTCTAGAGGTAGAGGAAAGTACAAAGGTAAAGTTCCTTTAATCTATTTTTCATGTGGAAATTGGTCATACTTTTTCCAGGTGTCCAAATAGAGAAAGAAAGGATGAGAAGAAGAGCCACAAGTACAAAGGCAAGAAGGAATCCAAAAGTCACAAATCCTTCAAAGACAAAGGTAAGAAGGCTTGTTTTATGGCTAAAGATTTTGATAATAGTGAAGATGAAATAGTGTACATTGCTGTAAAAGATGAATCTGATGAAGAAGAAGATAAGATGGAACTTATCTCTCATGTTAGTAAAAATGACAGATGGATCATAGATCGTGGATGTTCACATCATATGACTAGAGAAAAAACAAAATTTGAACACTTTGAACACTATGATGGAGGTAGTGTAAGGTTTGGAAATAATGAACCTTGTTGCATAAAAGGGAAAGGTTGCATCTCATTAACCAATGAACTTGTATGTGACAATTCCTATTGGGTTGAAGGACTAAAACATAACCTACTAAGTGTGGCATGACTAATCAACATTGGATTAAAGGTAGAATTCATCCATGGCAAGGAAAGACTACTAGATGACAAAGGGAATTTGATTGGATTAGGTAAAAAAAAAAGAGGTAACCTATTTTATTTTGATCTTGGTGATTTCTCATGTTTTATTGCTCAAATGGAAGAAAGTTGGTTATGGCACAAAAGACTATTTCATTTAAAATTTGATAATATGGTCAAGATAAGAAAATTCAAAAAAGTAAGAGGTATCCCTAATTTGAAGAAACTTGATGTTGGTTTATGCAAAAATTGTCAGATTGGCAAAATGGGAAAGACTAGTTTTAAGAGCAAAAACTATCAATCTGAAGATGTCTTGGAAATTGTGCATATTGAATCATGTGGAACCATTGGAGTGGAAAGTTATAGTGGAGAAAAATTCTTTATTCTTTTTGTTGATGACTACTCTAGAATGATGAATTTTATGTATCTTAGAGAAAAGTCAGAAGCATTTGAGAAGTTCAAAATGGCATCTGGCAAGAGTAGAAAAAGAAATAGGAAAAAGATTGAAATTATTAAGATCAAAAAGAGGTGGTGAATTCATCTCCAATGAATTCAATATTTTTTGCATTGAAAGAGGAATCCAAAGGCAAGTATCAACCCATGGCACTCCTGAATATAATAGAATAGCTAAAAGAAGAAATAGATCCATCATGGATTGTGCAAGGACTCTAATGATTGAAAAGAATATTGCTATCAAATACTAGAAGGAAGCCATGAGCATTATAGTTCATACTTTGAACCAAGTATAGTTGAAGAAGGACTCACATAAAACTCCCTATGAATTATGGTATAGCTACATTCCCAATGTAAGTTACTTGAAGGTATTTGGCAATAAATGTTATGTCTTGAAAGACTCTAGAAAAGGCAAGTTTGATGTGAAAGGTGATGAAGGTATATTCTTAGGATATTCCTATAGAAGTAAGGCATATAAATGTTTGAATTTTTCTACTGATAAAATCATATAAAGTGCACATATGAGAATTGATGTGTTTGTAGAAAAGACCTAAAGAAAAAAGAAAAAGGGAACTAGAAGATTAAAAAAAAATTGTTTACTTTGAACCTATTACATTGCTAGACACATCTAACAATAAATAGACTTCATCTCCCAAGTCTTCCATAGATACAAAGTTTCAAGAAGTACAAACCGAGACACAAAGACCCGAGTCACATTCTGAAACTATTGAGTCAATGCTTACTGAGTCTGAATGACTCGAGCCTAAAGTTGAAATTCAAAATGAAGACAGTGCAATTCACTCAAAAGGCAAAGAACCTGTATTGGCCAAGTATGTCGGAAGGCATCATGCACCTAATTAGATTGTTCGAGATAAATTAGAAGGTACTATGATAAGAAGAAAATTAAAAGGTACATGTTTACTTGGTATTTTGAACCTAGAAGTATTAAGGATGCTCTAGAAAATGAAATTGAGGCAATGAATGAAGAAATAGAATAGATAGAAAAGAACAAAACTTGGACTCTTGCTTCTAGGCCTAAAGATAAAAATGTGATTGGAAAAAAATGGGTATTCAAAAATAAGCTAAATAAAGATGGACAAGTATCAAGAAACAAAGCTAGATTAGTGTGTAAAGGCTATTCTCAAGAAGAAGGAATTGGTTATGGTGAGACTTTTTCTCCTATTGCAAGATTAGAAGGTGTTAGGACCCTACTTGCATATGCATCTTACAAAGGATTCAAATTATATCAAATGGATGTTAAATCTACATTCCTAAGTGGGATTCTTGATAAAGAAGTCTACATTGAATAGCCAAAATGTTTTGTTGATCCTAAAAAAAGGGACATGGTCTGTAAATTACACAAAGCACTATATGGTCTTAAACAAGCTCCTAGAGTCTATTATGAAAGACTACATAACTACTTGATACAGATTGGATTTCAGAGAACAAATGATAACTGTAGTCTGTACATCAAGGAAGGACTAGATAACAAAATTGTGTTGGAAAAGATATTTGTGGATGATACTCTATTTATGGGAAATGAAGACCTATGCAAAGCATTTTCAAAACAAATGAACAAAGAGTTTGAGATGTACATGTTTGGTGAAATAAAATTCTTTGTTGGATTGCAAATACAACAAAACAAAAAATGGTATCTATATCACCCAATCCAATTATGTTAAAGAGATACTCAAGAAGTTTGGTATGGAAGATTCTAAACTGGTTGGTACCCCTATGTGTACTGGACTCAAGCTCACCAAAGATGATGACTCCAAAGAAGTAGATCAGACCTTGTACAAATCAATGATTGGAAAATTATAGTGTGTAGTTCACACAAGGCCTAATATTACCTTAGTAGTTGGGATAGTGGCAAGATTCTTAGCTAAACCCAGAGAAAAATACATGTTGGCAATCAAAAAAATCTTGAGATATCTGAAAGGTATTGAAGACTATGGTTTATGGTACAAACTTGGAGGAAACCTAGACCTAAAGGTATTTACTAATGTTGATTGGGTAGGAAATCTTGATGGCAAAAAAATCACTAGTGGTGGAGCTTTCTTTCTTGGTAAAAGGTTAGTATCTTGGACAAGCAAGAAGAAAAACTACACATCCCAATCCATAGAAGAAGCATAGTATGTAGCAGTAGTATTAAATTATTCTAAAATTGTTTGGTTCAAACAATTGCTAGAAGGAATGAAGGTTGAGATCAAAGAGCTTGTAGTCATGTATTGTCATAACACCAACACAATTAACATATTAAAGAACCTAGTGATGCATTCCAAAACAAAGCACATTGCTATAAAATATCACCTTGTTAGAGAACTGGTGCAGAAAAAAGAAATTAGATTGGAATATGTCCATACAAAAGAACAAATTGTAGTCATATTCACTAAGCCATTACCTAAGGATGTATCCTTATATCTAAGAGCTAAGCTAGGGGTCATTCCCCTATCTGAACTCACTAAATAAAGTTTACTAATGCATCAATAAGAACCAAGTTAAAGATTAATCAGTTGATGCAACATAATCAAGAGAATATTGCATATGAATCAGTACTCAAGGTATATTGATAAAAATTTGGCATGTGTTGTCTTTGGCATATGTTGTCAAAGTGGGAGAAGTTTACTAGCATATCTTTAATTTTGTAGAGAGAGAATTTTGAAAAGAAGGTATGCAAAGGGAGAATACAACACAAAGAAGAAGTTCTTGTGTAAAATCAAAGAGGAAGAAACTTTCTATAAAAAAGGAGTCTTATTTTCAAATTTTCATTAGGCTATGACATGTTGTGTTGCCATCAATGCTAAAGAGGGAGATTGTTGGATACAATTGATTAATTGTGTGTTGTCTTTGATGTTACACAAATGTCATATCAAGTGACAAATAATGCTTATCAAGCTCACTTGGTCAGTGAAGAAAATTTTACTTGTCTACTAAGTGTTCACAGGTTTACTTTGAACAAATGATAGTGTCTATCAAGCTCATTCGGGTGTCGAAGTAATTTTAGGCAAAAAATAGTGTTAACCAAGCTCACTTGGTTAATGAAGGGAAAGTTGGATAGAGTTAGTATTCACCAAGTTCACTTGGTTGCCAAATAATTTCTACAAGTTCATAGTGTTCATAGTGTTAACCAAGCCTCTGTTGGTTAACACAAGAAATCATTTCAAACATAGTTTCTCCCAAGCGGGATCGGCTTATGAAGAATTGTTTTTATTTTGGCATATGAAGCTTAATTACTTTATGCATTGATTCTAGCTAACTGCGATGATCAATATTGGTTATTGTAATTTGAATTTGGGCCAACTTGACAATCTAGAAGGTATAAATAAAAGGTCAAGTTGAGATCTCTAGTGTGTGTGCAAGTGTGTTGATTGAATTGAAAAGAAAAGAGAGGGAGAAAACTTGAAGGATAAGCAGGTATTCTTGTGGAGTAGAAAAGTAATATTCAATTAGGAAGGATCCAGTTTAAGTAGAAAAGAGATTTGGATTCAGCAATTCAGTTGCATCACAATTAGGTCATTTCATTTTTACTTTCTAACCATTGTAGAAGTGATCTAAAATCTCTTAACAGAGTTGGTTTAATAGTCTATTGTAAATACTCTAACAAGGTGACAATTCTATTGAATTTTTTTAAGACCTTTTGCAAGGCCACTCCTAACAGGGTGATTAAATCCTTTAATAGGGTCACACCTAACAATGTGTTTTCTAACCTTTAATAGCGTTGGCTCATAACAGGGCTCACTTCAGAAGAGTGAAAAATAGTAACTAGTTACATTGGTGGTTTTTTTCAAATTGGGTTTTCACATTAAATCCTGGTGTCTCATGTGTTCATGTTATTTCTTTCATGATTGCAAGTAACTAATGATAACATCTTAAGATTCACAAAATTAATTCACACTCTGTATTTACCGAGTTATGACAATTTTTGTTTGTCTACCAAGCATTAATAGCAATCAGTTTTCTCAATCTAAACTTTATTTTTGAGATCTAAGAGATCTAGGATTTATTTTAGTGGTAACTGATTCACACCCCCCCCCCCCCCCCCCCTCAGTTACTCCTTTTTTATTTCCAGCATACTTTACTTTGAATGATTTGTAATGTTCCAGTGAAAAACCTAATCAAATCTTTCACAACTTTGAGATCCTCTTTCGCTATGAATATTTTATCTAACAAATCTAGCTTCTTAGCCATTAAAAAAATCAATCTCTCAAAGAATTCTACATATGATACACATTGCTTCAAAATTGTTTATATCCATGTTAATGCTTCATCACAAATGTGCTAAGCATTTTGTAGGAAAATAAAATTATTGTGTGCTTGTTGAGAGATTCTCTTTAAGAAATTTATTATATGATTCCCCAGAACCAGATGTTATCTAGGAAGTAAAAAATGATGAACTTGAGACATCTACATGGGTGGAAAAGGGGGAAAAAAAGAAGATAAAAGGTTATCCACATACCTAAAAAAGTGAAGGAGAGGACTCTATAAATAAATATGGGCTACTAGGATTTAACATAGCCTTTAACAAGGTTGGTTCTAAACTGAGTTCACTTCATAAGAGTGAAACATTGTAGCATGTTACTTTGTCATTTTCCCAAACTAGGTTTCCACATTAAATCCTGGTGTCATATATGTATGAATTTTATATATGATGCATGCTATTTACTCTTATTTGTTTACTATTGGTTGACATATACTAAGCAATGAGTTAAGTAATGGAGACAATGTTAAGTTGATGATGAGCTCCTCTATGGATAGAGTTGTTTATTTAGATTTTTTTAGTTGTTTGAAGTTAGTTAAAAAATTTATGGTACATCTAGATGTAAGGATAACCGATTTATCACACCACCCCCCTCTTAGTTAATCTAAATATTTTAACAATTGGTATCATACCTATTGGTTCTTCTAAGGAAATTTTGAGGGAGTTAAGATAAAGATCAAGATGTTAAAGAGAGAGGTACCTTTGTTTCTACAAGGATAACTTCCCAGCATGGCAACAATTGATTTGGAATCATGTTTGAAAACTGATCAAACAGATTCATCATAAGCTCAAAATTTAAACATAGCAAGTCTTTGGCCCCTAGAATGTAATGAAATAGGAATTTTATCATTTTAATCAATTGGGTCAAAGTTATAATGAGTCAAATAGGGCCTCCTAGAATTTTGAATAATTTGCATTAGCATGACAACAATAAATGACCAACTTTGAGGGATTGAAAACCTAGACAAACAGATTTGAAATGACTCAAAATCTAAAATATAGGCTCTCTAGTATGGAAACTAAACACTCCCAAAGTGGTGAGTCATGAAACATTACTGGGTGTGAGATATTCAATTGTAAACAAGGGCTATTGTCACTATTTGACACTTAGGCAAAAATGCAGATATGGAAATTGCTCAAAATAGCACTTCACGAAATGGCTCAAAATGACAATTTATCTTCATGGGAGGAGTGGATATACTAAATTCAAGGTATTAGAAACATTAAACACCTCTTAGGCCTCACAAGTACAACTGGGTACATATGGATTAAAAAGCGTGTATAAGGCTTAATTTTCTCAGTGGTACTCAAAATCAGGGCTTCAATTTTGAGTCCCAACCGTGGCTCTGTATAGGGATGCATATCCCTTTTGGGAAAGGAAAGGATTTAGATCTTTGGAAGAATTATACCACACACCTAACAAAAAAAACTTCTCTCTTGAACAAGTTTATTGAAAGCAAAAACAACTACTCCTACTATGTACACACGATGGCCCCAGGCCACCGAACTTCAACAAAAACTTTTACCTCTGTCATAAATCTATTTTTCATTTGAATGTGCATGAGGTAAACTAGAAATATTGTTTCTATTAGTTTAACCAATCATATTAACATTTTAAATCCACTCACTTGGCCAAACTGAATCTATATCCTCACTTTCATAATGCATATAAAAACTAGATTCATTCTCAACAACTTGCTCATTATGAAAGTTCTGATCAGCATGCTCACAAATATCAGACTCAAAATAAAAAAAACTTCTCCAATAAATGAATCATGCATGCTATTAGTTTTGAATATGAAAGCTTCATACTCAAATTGGGGAAAGGGATCACACATACCTTCAAATTGTGTATCCTTATGCATAATCAGAGAGTATTCACATGAGCAATTAGATTTTTACTCACACATGTCATCAATGTCAGCATCTAAAACTAATCTAGAATCTTCAACTGGTCCTTTAAAATCAGCAAATGGATTAGTTGTTACTTTAAAGTATTCTTCATAAAACTCATTCCAAGGTGCATGCTGATTTTCATTAATAACTTTGTAAAACACCTTGTTATCAATCTCATGAGATGCAACATAATTATCATTTTCACTATCATACATGGAAGAAGAATGATTTGATCTCCTATAGTAGTAGGAAAATGTGTTATCATTAATTTTTTTCTCAATCAAATATGAAACTTCCATGTCTTCTTCAAATAATGGATTGATAACTCCATGCAAAGCTCCTTTATAGACATTATAACAAGTGATGTGCTGATCAATATCAAACTCCTCAAGATACAATGGATTCAAGAAAATTTTGAAATCATTTCTAACATCACTATCATGGACACTTTCAGTATTTGAAGAAGAAAAATTAGAACCATCACAAGAAGACAAAACATTCACTCCATCAATGAAGCATGTAGAATATGAGTCAGTATTACTTGCATTGTCTTCATTAAGGTGATTCAAATATCTTGCAAACCAATCATCCTTCATTTTATTAGTTGGTGCTGATCCATTAATCCTAGAATTAGTTGCATACTATTGATTACTACTGCATACATCTTCTAGACATTCATCTACACAATTAGGTAATCTATACTTATAAATAACCTTTTTGTCCTCATATTACATAGAAAAATATTCTTCACAACTTTCAACCTCAAGATGACTTGTATGACTCTGAAATGAAACTTCATTTTTAGGTTTAGAAAAAGAACTCATATCTCTACTAGCATAAGAGTACTCACTTCTGTCATTTCTTTCTTCTTCCCAATTTGTATCAAATTCGTATGAAGATGAACATGTACTATTATTGTCCTCTTCTTGACTCAAGTAATTACTCTCATCATTGTCTTCACATGATGCTTCTTTATAATACATCAAATCAACAACTTCACCTTCATCACTTGATGCATAACTTTCAACTTCTTTGTCCTCATACTAAGATGAATACCTTTCAACTTCAAAGTTTACAACATTCTCAACAGAAGGAATATTATCAATAGGAGAAGAAACAACTAAATTTATTTCTTGCATATCTAACTAATCAAGTGAAGTAACCTTGTCATCTATTTTTGTGATATCATTAACATGTGCATTATTTTCAACAAGGAAATGATCATCTCTTATTTGCAACAAAGAATCTTCATCTACACATGTCTTTAATTCTAAATTTTTAACAATTTTTTTTACAATAGCAGTACTACCTACTTTCTAATCTAAAATCAAACACTCTTTATGAGATTGATTCTTCCTTTGAACCTCATCCTGCTAGCTAACATTTCTAGAGAAATGAGTCCTAGTTAAGCCATATTTTACATTATTTTCAATCTTTGTGACTGTCATGAATGCCTAATGCAAAGTCTTGGGCTCCTTATCTCTTAATAGATAACTCATTTTCTTGTCAAATGCATCAAGATAAACCATGAGACAAACTTGATCATCTAGCTTATAACTTTCAGGGATCTCATTCAAAATCTTCTCAAATCTGATATCAAAATTAGGAACTAATTCATTACTCCTTATATGGCTCTTCAAGAAATTCTCAAAATAATAAGAGATGCTTACTCTTTCCCTGAACTGCTTCATGAAGGCTGAAAGTAATTCATCCCAAGATGAAATAGAACATACTAGCAGAAAGGAAAACCAATCTCTAGCATTACCTTCCAAAGTTTGAACAAACAACTTCATATGAATGTCTTCATGAGCAATTTCATAGTCACCCATTAAGTCACTAAAAAATTGAAATATGATGACTAGCTGAAACAGTATGGTTCCCATTAAATTTAGACAAATTTTTTTTGATATCATTAGGAATGACATTTGGGAAACCATAGATAACATCAAAACATAATGACATGTATCTCTTGGTAAAAATAGCTCTATAACTTTTATCCATTAACTGCATACCAAGTGAAAGGAAATTTTACATTTCTTACAAACCTAAAAGTCATTCACCATTATTACTTCCAAAATTTATTACTTGCAGCAGATCTGAAAATACTTTCTACCAATTCAAACTCTGAACATACTTCAAAATATGAAAATTCTTGCTGAATCTATTCTTCATAAAGTATGTTGAGATAAATCAAACCAATCTCCTACTTAGTGCTGAAAATACCACTTGATGAAGAAACTTTTTTAGAACTTACTTTCATGGAAAAGGAATCTCATGAAATTGGGAAAATTCCTTGAATGTTGATGTCTAAAAACATTGATCTACTAATTGGCATAGGTGTTGATTTCAATTCTTCACACCACTTATCAAATCCTTGTAGAGCCGCCATCTCCTTGAGGAGAAGAAAATACAATAACTACTATGATTCATTTTAACATTTAAATTTCTTACAAAAACATATCCAATGCAATACTTCAAAACTCAATTAGTCAAGAACTTATATATTCCCTCTTTTTGCCTCAAACTTATCATAACTTTCAGATCTGCACAATTCAATTGAAATATCTTGAACATTTATATATAACCAATCTACACTAGTATAGAGATCTTTTAGAGAGTCACCACTCACAATTGTGAGAAAGATTTAAAACATGACTCATAGCATGACAAATCTGAACTGAACTTTCAACTTATAGGACTTCGCAAATTATCAAACACTTAGTAGAGAGGAACCATTTTAAAATAATTCTGACTTTGAATTTACAACAGCACTTTGAAAACCAAACCAGCTGAATTGATTGCAAATAAAACTTAGTAGGAACATAGTATGCATTCAATCCTTCAAAGCTACTATTTTCCTAAAGAAAGCATCACTAGAGTGCATGATATTTGAGTAAGAAAACCAAAAAA
The DNA here is from genome assembly GCA_028749045.1 of Cupressus sempervirens. Classification (NCBI taxonomy): domain Eukaryota; kingdom Viridiplantae; phylum Streptophyta; class Pinopsida; order Cupressales; family Cupressaceae; genus Cupressus; species Cupressus sempervirens. The sequence continues at coordinate 556,668,518 of CM053786.1, read as the reverse complement.
CACATTAGAGAACTTACTATTGCAGCTTTTTTTAATGCACTTCTCCTATTATATTGAATCTTATTTTCTCAAATTCTCAAGGTTTTTCTATCATTTTGATTCAATACAGTCCCCAGCAAAGTCACCATTTTGTTGGTGACTTGAACGAGCAAAACCATACTAAAATTGAGGACTGAAATTCAATTAACGCCAAAGATTCTTGTGCTTTTAACAAGGTGTACTGCCATCTTATTTCCCTAGTGAAGTCACCATTTTGTTGGTGTTTTGAAACAACATGGTTCCAAGTTACCCTGATGAGAACAAGATACATCTAGGGATAGCTAACTCCCATCTTCAACATACCACTTAAGACACTGGGCCAACTATAAAGCTAGACCCTTCTTCTACTTCAAGTTCTACAAAACCTAGGTGGGTGGACCTTAGATTCAATTTATATGGTACCAGTGCTAAAAATATTCTTGAATTTATTAACAGTAGATTTGACCCTTATTTCTTCTAATGACTCATGCAATAACATAGATCTGCAATAGCTAAATGTAAGACAATGCAATTCATAAGCTAAGTGAGAGAAATCTATTCTAGCTCTTTGAACATAAAATATAAAGATGATTTGAATTTGATTTGGTTTTATGTGGGTGGGGAAAGTGGATGAAAACCAAGTATGGATAACAAACTAATTATCCTGAAGCTAATCAGTGCCTCATCCATTAGGTAATTCACAAATCTCTCTCATGCATTTTGGATACCGAAGACATACATCTTGTGCCAAGACTCCAGATCTATCCATTTACCTTGTAAATTGGATATCAATGTTCAATCTGAATCTCATTCTTACCTGATATCCTCCTTAGTAAACCTACAACATTGTTGATTTCCATGAAGCATTTATGTAACTCATTGAACTATAAGAAACAATGAAACAACATACAACCTAAATGGACTGCAACTATGATCTAGACGCTTTGTTCAAAGATCATAAAACATTACAAATCACTGATAAAAAGACAAGATTTAAAATGGAACTCAACACTTGTTGTTCTTTGTATTTATTTCCTTGAAATAATACATGAAAATGCATGAAATTGACTCACAATATACCTAATAAACCAAACTGTACAATAAAAATATGCATTCATACAAGAGAGAAAATGGTGGGAATGAGAAACTGATGGGATGGGAAGGGGGTATCATAGCCAAAGCATAGCTTCATGGTCTGGAACCAACACACCCCAGATCTTTCCATTCATACTTCATCAATTCTATTAGACTATTTTTGCTTTAGTTTTCAACTCCTAACTTTTTCCAACAACAAATGAAACAGAGAAAGATGTGTGTATATGTGTGTGTATATATATATATATATATATATATATATATATATGATGAAAAGACTTCAATCCGAACCTAGAGATATTTTCATTTCACAAAAGACTTGATTCTTCAATCATGACTCCAACTTCAATCCCAAAATTCAGCCCAAGTAGAAAACAAAATTGTCTCATAATTAAAAATTGGAGCCAAATTATACTAGAGTGGCATAATATCCTCAAAATTAACCCAACAGACCTTTTAACATGTGTTTTTACCATGCCTATAATTGCATTTTCAATTTTTTCCAATCTCACTGAGCAAGCCCAAATTTTACATTTCTACATATAACTTGAACCAATGGAGACTTGCTCAAAATATGATTCCATATATGGATTTCTCATCTTGAAACCTTTCCAACAATATATGCTACTTGATATTTCAGGAAAAAAAATCCCTCTGGTGACCATTTGAAAATTTAGGCTCCAACTCTAGACAAAGAAATTAAAAAGATGAATTTGAAAAATTTAAATTATTTCTATAGTTTAAACTATAGAAAATCCATTTTTTAAAACCAAATTTTTCAACTACTGGGCACAAACTGAGAAAGATATTCAATATTTTAAAATTAAACCTTATATCTCCCTCCACCACTCAAACAGCACCATGTGTTGAATTCTAGCTGGCCTAGTATGCCATGTGTCAATCGATCATTGGTCTTCAACCCTACTACCAAGTCCCCATGACCTTCACCAAATTCTAACCTTTCTAAGAAATTGCCATGTCGCTTGGCGAAAACTTCCCATTTTCTAGTGGTGACATAGTGACCACAAGATTCTGACACATTTTCTAGCATCTTCCCTTCGATCACTCACAAGATGCCACTTATCATCCTCTAATTTATCCTCAACATTTTTGAATACTCATCAAACTTCTAGTTTTCTAGGTGTTCGCCATGTCGCTACCAATGAGATCCTCCCATTTTCCAGTGGCGACATGGTGACTACCAGAATCTTCAAACTTTTTCGGTACCTCCTGATCATGCTGACATCATTGGTTTTGTTCAAAAATGTATCTTCTTTCCTCAATTTCAAGATCCTCTCACCAACCATAGGCCCCACACCATGTAACTTATGGCTTCCAAAAGCCTATGTCTTTCAAGACACTTAGGAAATGAGTGTTATTGTATTTAAATACATAAAAGGTTCCCAACATGACAAATGTGGGATAAATATTTCAAACATCCTTCCCCTCTTCATGCAGTAGCTTTCTTTAATACTCGTGGTGCTTTTCTAAGATGCTCCAAGTTGTTCAAACAGACATACCTAGAATCTTCCCTCATAGAATAATCAACATACTTCATAGTTCCATGTTTTTCATTATCTGTTTGAAATCTTCATGAGTAATTTTCTCTATGTTCTCCTTATTTTCTACTTCTTTGACTTCTTTGCATCTATTTCATCCCCAATATTTACATTTACTGTTGCCTCACTCATGAGCTGGCTTTGTTTTGTGGCGGCTTCCTCCTTTTGCCACTACTATTGACTCCCCTACCGCTTTGTGCCTCTTTCCAATTGCCTTGTATGATGGGCGTCATCTCCCCTACCTTCTTCCTATAGTGATTCTCCTATTTTATTATAGAACAAATCAAATTGATGAATTCAACACTACATTAGGGAAATAAGGGATGATTCCATTAAGGACTAACCACTTTCAACACTTTGGACTGAAGCACTTTTGCAAATTTTTCAAGATCTTTAAGTAGACTTGGCTTCCTGTGAGCTCCCTCCTTGACGCCTACTTCTCTCCCAACATCTTCCAACATGGACGGAGCCCTTTCTGCAGGTCACTTCTTTACTATGCCGACCTCTTCCCTCCCTCTATGAAGAAAACATGGTTTAAAAGCATCTATTCTCATCGATGCTTCATTTTATAGCAGCTTCTTCCTTTCATGCTATGCATTATGAAGGCATTTTCTTTAAATGGAATATTCTCCTTCCCTAAATGTAGGTGTCTCATTCTCTTGCATCTTCCCTATTCTGCATTGCTTTTACCTTTCATTTCTTGGAATATGTTGCTTCAACGTGGGCTACCTTTGACATGGCTTGCCTCCTCTAATATAGATTTAGGTTGCTCTTCAAACTAACCCATGTATGTTGCTCCAAAAATTAGGACTCCCTTGTCCAATGTTATTAATCTAACTCCAAACAAATTTCTCTTTTAAAGAATATTTTTCTTTTTTGAGGACTTCCTAAATAAAATCGAGAGACATTGGGGTCACCATCAATTTGAACATTTATAAAGAAAACTTAGGACCAAGAGCTTCAAAACATTTGTGACCATAAGAGAATGGTGCAAAGCATGGAAATTTTTGAATTGGAGATTGCAACAAGGGAATCAATGAGAAAATTTATTTTGATGTTATTAATTCAACTTATCAACTCATAACTTTATCACCCACATGGACAATTAGACTTGATGAGTATAATTAATTAATGGGCTCTCCTCGGTCTTCTCAAATCCCTCTAGTATTGTTTTTCTTTTTATCCCTCATATCCATTTTCAAAATGAACAGATGGCATGTACTTTGAAACAAGCATCTTCACAACTGGGTCGAGACAAGTTCATCCTTATATCCCAATCATACCACTCATCATTTACATCATTGTTAGACCATGAACTTCTCATATAAAAAATTCATTTTAATCCCTTTTTAATCATCTTCAAAATCCAACAACGCCCTATCATTCTAACAAGATTAGTCAAGCCCCAAAGTGGGTTCGGCTAAAAAAAAATTGTTTCGAAACAACTGAATTGCCGAAGTGATCAATAGATTATTTGATACTAATCAAAATCAAAATCCATCACTGAACTACCAATTAAAACTCATTTTAACTCTTTTTTGTAACTTGTCGACTTAGTGCCAGGAGGTCCTTTGACTAGCCTTAAAAACCGATCCAAATAGATTAATGCGTTCTAAAATCAAACCTATTGATTCTTTGTTTTGCATACTCTTAACTTGTTGAATTTCATCTCATGATGAACTCTAAATCCAAAGATATTAACTGTTAAAGTTTCCCTCTCAGAACTGCCTGCAAGAAAACATGTTAGAAAACAATAAATTGCATTATGTTTTGGCTTCGAAAGTTGGGTAAACTGACACTTGGGGTCATGCAAACTAGGGTGTTAGTTCATTGTCATGAGGATAATATAAATCTATAATTAAGGCTCATGATGGATAATAGAACACATTTGGTGAGTTGTCAAAGTAGGCTACTCAGAATTTGTTGATTGGAAACAATGTCAGAAAAGCAATTTTTACAAATGAAATGAATCTGGGAAAGTGTGCAGATGAATTCATCAAGATTTGAAAATTGGCACACTTAAAATATTTTCTAAGTAGAACATAGTGGTACCATCTATTCAATCTCACCTTTTCATAGATTCAGAGATATGACATCATGAATAGGGGTACCAATGAATCTGCATTTACTGACACCAGTAAAAAGTTACAAATTACATTTGGAATCACATTTGAAAACTTATCAAATAGATTTGTCATAAGCTCAAAACATAGCAATTATCTAACCCTTGAATGTAATGCAATAGGAATTTTATCATTTTGGTCAACTTGTTCAACATTATAATAATTCAAATAGGGCCTCCCAAAATTCTAAATAATTTACATCAGCATGACAACAAAATGACCAATTTTGAGGGATTCAAAACCTAGTCAAATGGATTTGAAACTACTCAAAATCTAAAATATAGGTTCTTTGGTATGGACACTAAACACTCCCAAAGTAGCAAGTCATGAAACATTATTGGATATGAGATATTCAATTATATACAAGGGCTACTGTCACTATTTGACACTTAGGCAAAAATGCTAATTTGGAAATTGCTAAAAATGGGACTTCACAGAATGGCTTAGAATGACAATTGGAAATTGCTAAAAATGGGACTTCATGGAATGGCTTAGAATGGAAATTTATCTTCATGGGATAAGTGGATATATTGAATGCAAGGTATTAGAAACATTAAACACCTCTTAGGCCTCACAAGTACAATAGGGTACATATGGATTAAAAAGCACTTATAGGGCCTAATTTTCTCAATGGTACTCAAAATCAATGCTTCAATTTTGAGTTCCAACATAATGATCGCAAGGATTGCACTAAAACCATTTGCCTTCAAATATTAAGGGGTGCCTTAGAAATTCCAATTTAGAGAAAAGCACTCTAAATTAAGAAACATTGAGTTGGGACATATCAACTAGAACACCTTTATACTAATGTGTAACAAGCCCAAGGAGAGGTAAACCATGGTGTCAACTTTTATTAGAAGTAGATTAGTTAAAATATCTTATCACCCAATGTCAGTTTAATCATTAGAACTGATTATGACTCTAGCACAACATTATGTGTTAGAAGAGGAAGTGGTCAAGAACATGGCATTAGACCCCAAAATATTGAGAACGTCTTCCATCTACCATAGGTAGATCAATACCTACAAATTACCTACAACATGATAGATAGATGATGTAGAGAAAGTGAGTTAGAAGAAAAGAAGCTAGTACAAGGAAAGTACCTTGTTGATTGGAAAAATCTAAACAAGAGAAGTGGAAAGGTTTATATGAACCTAGGCTACATGATAGATGATAGTGGCTACTCTATAGTCCTTTTGAGTAGAGTCATAGGCCTTCCTACAACTTGTCACTTAGAGACATGGATGGTGCACTTTATGGAAACTATCAAGACGGGGAATATGCCTATTGATTTGGCTACTATCCTTAGTGAAAATCTATAAGAACAACTAATTTCAGTAAAGAATGACCCTTCCTTCTATATGACTTCTTACATCTAGTATATATTCTAGCAACAAGGCCTACAGATTACCTAGGGTTATTTAGGAAGGGAAGCATGTAGGACACAAATTCTTGGTCATATATAGTTTATCCCTAGCTTGTGAAGAAGAAGCTCCCTCTAAAGAATCTTAAATATAGGGTGGTCAATTATGGGTACATATTTACCATCATTTGATTTGTAGAAGGGGACTATGCTAAGAGAATTTTAGTAGAAGTAGAAACACATATAATACAAACTAGAGCTTATTTTATCTAGTTCAACACATTCTCTTACATTCATTTAGTGGTTACTCTCTTATGCCTAAAGAAGATTCCAAGGTATTCATCAAAAAAAAAATTGCTATTAGAAATAGCAAGGCAATTGGCCTCCACCTATGATAGGCTAAGAAAGTAGCATAAGAAGACATGGATGTGGCCCATCACCATTGGGGCTTTTGAAGTCAAAAAAAAGTGAGATATTGCTACATTTTATTCCTAATGGGACCAATATCCTCTTGAGGACTATCAGTCACCTTCCCCATATTTTGACAATATTGGAATTGTGCAACATTTGGGAGGAAAGAAGTTCATTCTCGAGATGGCACTTGAATATCATTGGATGAACTCTATAGATGACTATGGCCTTTTAATAAGGGGCTATTGTGGAATGACTCTACAACTTTATAGAAAGGTGCTTAACCTTCAAATGCATCTCAAGGCATGGAACAAGGATGCCCTAAAGTGTTGGATCCCTTATATAACAAGGACAAGATATATGAGAGGCTCATTATGAATGCAAAAATAAGGCAAGAGGAAAATGATGATATTCATCATAAGGCTCAACATGTTATTTAGTTGAAAAGGAAATGGGTTAGAAAACCTTTTCATCTAGGCCTCATTCCTCAAGCCCCAACCCTTGAGGCCACAAATTGACCCAAGAAAAGAAAAGGAACCAAAGTTACTATACCTACCTATCTTGCAAAGTCACTGACGAGGCTAGAAATAGCACATCATCATGAACAAGAGGTAGAGTACTTTCAAGCTAAGAGGGTAAAGAGAAAGAAGAGAAATATGGTCACTTGAGTGAGAGACCAAGAAGAAGAAGCTTAAGCATAGCTAGCTACACAAGAGGAAGCCCAAACATAATAGGAAGGGCTTAATCATTAGGAAAAGGGGCACAAGTACAAGAAAACCCTATAGTCTTGCATGAGCTTCCCTATTAGTGTCAAAAAGAGCTTGAACTCAAACCATGGTAGTGGGTGAGAAGAAAAGGAAGTTGAAGAAGAAAACTCCATCACCTCAAGTTGTAGAAACCATTCTAGAGGTACAAGACAAGGAAGAGGGAGAAAAAATTGAATATGTCCCACTTACTAAGAGGACTTTCTTAGTAAGGGATGCAGAAGAAGAAAGAAAGAGGATTTTAACTCAAATACTAACTTCTATTCTCCAAGAGCCCTTCCATGTAGAGGCCTTCGAATAGGAACAAGAGAAATGGATTATGGAGATGGAGTGCATAATAGCTGATATCTTTGACATTTAAAATTTTAATTTCATATCAGTAGGTATAGAAATGGTATCAGAGAAGATAAAAGACACCCCTCAGAAATATCCATTGGGAGAAGATTGGAATCATTTGCCTCATTTACCAAAAAGGCCTCTCAGTATCCCTCCTCTACCATCATAAGATCTTCCTTCCACATCTCTTCAATTGGAGCAAGAATCAGTTTCCTTACCTCCTCTGATAGTGAAACATAAGATTCAAACCTTAGAGGAAGGAAAGTATGTCCATTTTCATATGAATGAGATAACAAAAGAAGGATAGATTTTTGAGGAAGAGGAACAAGTTCATCTAAGAATTGAGACTAGGTCCTCGACCCATGTAGATATAGAAGCTCAGTTGGTAGTCCTCCCTCAACATGAAAAAACTCCAAAGAGAAGTGATAAAGGAAAGGACCAATATAATAACCAACATACTCTATAAAATATGTGGTACCCATGGGAATGACTCCATCATGGTTGAAGATGGACGTTTTACACTAGAAAAGAGGACAGGTAGAGATTATTGAAGAAGAGGTTATGGTGGAGTTGAAAAAAGAGGTTTAAAATCCTGAATTACCCAAGGGTGATGCTAAAATACTAGCTTTTATCATGAAGAGTTAGGATTAGGATCTTCTAGTACATATTACTATTTCATCTCCTCATGTGGATACAAAAGAATTGACTCAAAAGGACTATCAAATGGAAAAGATAGTGCTTAGGGAAGCCCATGGTAGATATAACAAAAGTTTCAATCACCATGGGCCTTAAGTGTTCTTACACCTAGATAAAGATGAGTCAAAGACCTTAGTTTTGAGGAAGAAATAAATATCCAAAGATTTCTTTAGCAGAAACATTGGAGAGAAAAGAGGCATGGAAAGCCTTAAGTAAAATTGATTCATTTTTGGATGCTTTCAAAAGGTGGCATTACATTTTTGAAGTAGAGGAGTGCAAATCATAGAAGGTAATTTGAATATTTTGCATAGTATCCAGAATAACAAAGAACAAATTGGTCACAATTTTAAACTAAGACTTTGGGCAAATGGATGATGTGTGTACCTCATTTAACGATCAATAGGTGCTGAAATATATTAAAGGGAAGAGGTATTGAATGCTAATTGAGATATATATGGCCAAGGAATTGGATAAATTGGATTATTGAATGAAGAAAGCATTGATGAGGAATAAAACTATAGAGGGATTGTATGCAGATATCCAAGAAATGAGGAATAAATCTCAAGGGAAATTTTTGAAAGTGGAAAAATATTATAATGCTGCTAGCCTAGATATTTTTGAGGATGATTCAAGGACTCAATTTCTTTAGTATAGATAGTTATGCAACAATTTAAAGCATTATTAGAGGTTGCTTCATCTAAAGATAATGTAAAACAAATATTTAAATTTGAAGAGGCTGGAGTTAGATTCCAGTTTGGAAGATTTTGTAGATACAAGGATGGGTGAGTGCACCAAGTTGGTGTACAAAAAAGTAGGCACCCAAGAAGAAATTTTTTTAAAATGTGATCGGGTTATTTGAAGTCAAATGCGGACCAGACTTGGTATCCCAACTTGGAAATTGTAATTTTTAAAACCCAATCAGGTTTTTTTTAAAACAACGAGATTTTTTAATTTATATTACTTAAAAACCTTATTAGATTTTACAAAACCTGATCTGGTTTACTAAATTTACATTTCTTAAAACCCAATCAGGTTTTAATAAATACAAATAACTTCTACTACCCACATTTAAGGGAACTTTTATACCCTCAAGTGACAACAAAAACATAGATTCAATAGTAAGGAGAAAAAACCTAATCAAGTTTATAAGAAAAAAAGATTTATTTATTTTTTGCATTTTTGTCCATGGCACCCCATAAACAAAGTATGTCTTCATTCTCTTTTTCATTTATGTATTTTTCCATGATAGTTTGTAATGTGTTTTTCTTAATTTGTAAGATTTGTAATTATTTTTTAAATTTTTATATCAGGTGCATCAATGAATCCAAGAAAATGAGGGAGAGGCAAAAGACCACCTCATGCAAAATCAAAACCTCCACCTGTAGTTACACAACCACAAAACCCTCCACTAAATGTTCAGGTTCAACAACCACCATCACCTATAAACCCTTTCTGCCTACCATTACATCATTTAAATATTACACAAGAGACCCTCATAAATCACCTTTTTAGCATGAATGATGATTTTGATGCTATGGGGGAGCATTGCAGAATATTGTTTATCATTGATGATAGCATAGCAATAATATTGTATAAGACTATTAGAGAAGCTAATTAAGACTTATGTATTATAGACATTACATTACACATCTGCCTATGAGCACCAACATATACTACAACATGTATTTGACATGTGGGCGAGTGCACATAACCTAAATTAACAACATACAAAAGATATTGATAATTTATAGAGAACCACAACAAAACAGAGCAATGGAAAAATAATTTCTATTGTATGACCAATAGATAGTAGTGTATTTGGAATTAAGGTTTGTGCAATTGACTAAAGGTTGCACACTGACTACTGATGACATCAGCAAGTGTGGTGGTATGGAAGTCACACATGTGAAATTCTGTGTATAACATTTGTATTTCATTTAATTAACTTATAATAAAGTATGGATTTGAATCAAGGAATTAACATTTAGTGTGGTATAAAGGAAAGTTGTTTTTTGAGTTTTAATTATCATGATTGTGATCAAGAAGTAGAGAGAAATTGTGAATTATGAAGTAGAGGAGTAGAGCAACCTGCTAATGTGTGTAAGTGACCTCAAGGGTTACTGTTGATGGATACATAGTTCTAGATATGATTGCATGATCTAAAGGTGAAGTAGTCTAACATACTAGATAGACAAAGAAGCAAATGACTATCACACATATATTATTCTAAAAGGAATAGTACCTAGATTAATTGGACAGTGAGTTCATTGGTCTGATCTTGAAGTTGTTTGGACAGTGAGTTCAACTACCTTAAATAACTCCTAATAGGGTAGGAATCTCTTAACACAGGTTCAAAGTCTCCTAATAGGGACTCTTTCTACTAAGTGTTATAATAGACACCTCATAAGGTTCATCCTCTAACAAGGAATATTCAAATTAGTACATTATTTTGTGGGCATCATTCCCACCAGGGTTTTCCCTCTGATCAAGGGTTTCCCTAGTTAACATATTTGGTGTAATTGTGTGTGCATATTTCTTTATGGTTGCTATTTTCTTTGGTTGAATGATTAAGAATTGTTTAAGAGGTTTAATTTTTAGATTACTGTATAAATGATTCACCTATCCCCCCAATTATACTAGTGGAATACTATTTCTAACAATTGGTATTAGAGTATCAGGTCCTTGAAGGGAAGTTTAACAACTTTGGGAGATCCATGGCAGTTCTATTTAGGAAGGAAAGTCCTAGATTTGATGGCAAAACTATGATAATTGGAAAGACAAAATGAAGAATCGCCTCTTGTGCATGGGTCTAGGATATTGTTTTGTAACCAAGACATCTAAGAACATTGTATAAGAAGACAATCTTGAAACCTACACTGAGGAACAGAGAGAAGTGTTTATGTGCAACATAAGGGCAAGAGAAGTAATATTGTCAGCATTACCTAAAAGTGAGTATAGTTAGGTAAAACAACTTAAAACATCTCATGAAATTTGTAAAACTTTAGAGGCTAATTATGAAGGTGATACACATGTAAAGAGGGTTAGATTGAAAAATATGTATTGTGCATTCCAAGATGTTAAAATGATGGAAGATGAATCTATAAGAAGTTATGTTGGCAGAATATCTAAGATTGTTGCAGGAAATCAAATCTATTGATAGAAAGAAATTTGCTAATGAAGTAATATGGAAGATCTTAAAAATTCTAACACCACCCTTCAAGATAGTAACTCCATTGATTCAAGTAATATTACCTTGCATTACTAACTTCACCAAAGAAACATTGATTGGGAGATTGGAAGCTAGAGAATTTGATCTAAAACAATCTGGAGAATTAGCAAAGGTTGAGACAGCATTCAGTGTATTGAACATCAAACTTGGCTTAGCATGAAACCCAAAAGCATAGGGAGACATTGTCAGTAGCAGCAAGTCCATTCAGGAAAAGATCCAAGAGGGAGTAGCTCTTCTTGTGGAAAGAGAAAAAGATCATAAGAATATCTTCAGATGTTGGACATGTAATGAATATGGTCATTATGTATCTAAGTGTCCTAAAAGAGAGAAAGTTCAAGGGAAGGTTCAAGTCAAGAAGATCTAGAAATTTCTTATATGCTAATGATGAAGAAGAAGAAGAAGAGGAATCTAATCAAAACATGAGTAAAGATGAATTAGGGTTTGTAGCTATAAAGGAGGATGATCTTGACAGAGAAATCAAAGAAGTAAGTGTGCTGATCTCACAAGTTGAAAAGAAGGATTAGATCATTGATAGTGGTTGTTCACATCACATGACTGACAATATGAGCAAGTTTGTCAAATTCAAAAACTATGATGGAGGAATTTTTAGAGTAGGGAACAATGCAACCTGTCACATTATGGGAATTGGATCTATCACTCTTGATGGTAAAACATACATTGATGATGTTTACTTTGTTGATGGACTAAAGCATAACCTATTAAGTGTTGGATATCTTATGGAAAAGGCCTATTAATTGTAGTTTGGTAATGACACATGCATTATCAAGAACAAGGAAGGAAAACTATTAGGTACTAGCACAAAAACTAGAGGTAATGTATTTCAGTTACACTCCATTGAAATAACATGTTTAGTAGCGAAGATTGATAACAGTTGGTTATGGAACAGAAGATTTTGTCACATTAACTTTGATAACATTGTGAAGGCCAATAATACAATTGTTGTAAAAGATTTACCCAAGATCACTAAGCCCATTAACACTATTTGTAAGGAATGTATCTTGGTTAAGAATAAGAGAGTCTCATTTCCTAGCAAGAAGTTTTGTACTACACAAAAGTTGGAATTGGTTCATACAGATCTGAGTGGTCCTACAAGAACAAGAGGATTTTATGGAGAAAGGTATTTTATGATTTTTATTGATGATTTCACTAGAATAATGTGGGTAGCTTTGCTTAAAGAAAAATCAAAGGCATTTGAGAAATTCAAGATATTTAAGAACAAAGTTGAGAATAAATCTAGAGTTAAAAGCAAGATTTTAAGATCAAATAGAGGAGGTGAATTCACCTCTAGAGAATTCAATATCTATTGTGAAGAGCATGGCATCAAATAACAACTATCCTCACCCCATACACCTAAGTAGAATGGGATTGTTGAAAAAAGAAACAAATCAATTGCTGAAGTAGCAAGAGCTATGTTATTTGAGAATGATGTACCAAAGACCTTTTGGAGAGAAGTAGTCAATACAGTAGTATACACACTAAACAAAGTATAGATTAGGAAAGGTATGGACAAAACATCCTATGAATTATGGCTGGTCACTCGCCATAAGTCAAGTATTTTAGGATATTTGGAAGCAAATGTTACATCAAAAGAGATGATGATATTGGTAAGTTTGATCCAAGAAGTGATGAAGGTATGTTTCTTGGCTATTCATTAAAAATTAAAGCCTATAGATGCTACAACTACAAAACAAAAACTAGAGTAGAGTGTGCAAATGTTAAAATTTATGAAAATTTTGGCACCAAGGAAAGGATAATGGATTATAAATCCAATGGAGATGATTACTCTGGAATGACTAACAGAAGTAATGAGTCATTTCTCAAGACTAACAATGACTTGTAGAATAGTGTACAAGTTAAAGATGTGAGAGAAGAATAGAGGGTAGTACCAAAAGTAATAATTGAAGCAGCAACTCCTACCCCAAATAGGAACTTGATAAGAAACCATCCTATTGATCAAATATAAGTAAGAAAGGAAAAATGAGTAATGACAAGGAGCAAAATTAATGAAGAACTATGTCTAATATCTCAAGTAAAATCAAGAAGCATAGATGAAGCAATCAAAGATGATCATTGGATAAGGGCAATGAAGGAAGAACTCCAATAGATAATTAAAAATAACACATGGGAATTGATTCCTAGATATAAGGACAAAAATGTGATTGGAATAAAATGGGTATTTAGAGATAAAATGAATGAATAGGGAGAAGTAATAAGGAACAAAGCAAGACTTGTATGCAAAGGTTACTCTCAGCAAGAAGGAATTAATTATGAAGAAACATATGCACTTGCAGCAAGAATAGAAGTAGTCAAAATGTTCCTGGGATATGTGGAAAATAATGATTTTAAGGTATATCAAATGGATGTTAAGTCAGCATTCTTGAATGGAGAACTTGAAGAAGAAGTTTACATTGAACAACTAGAAGGTTTTCCTTTAACAAAAGAAAAGATATGGTTTGTAGACTAAAGAAAGCATTGTATGGATTAAAGTAAGCACCAAGAATGTGGTATGAAACATTGGACAAATACTTAGCAAAGCTTAGATTTGCTAAAGAAATAGCAAATAGTACCTTGTACTTGAAGAAAATAGAAGATGATTTGTTGTAATCATTGTATTTGTTGATGACATCATTTTTGGTATAAATGATGAAACTAGTAACAAATTCTTAGAAGACATGAAGAATGAGTTTGAGATGAGCATGATAGGAGAAATGAAATTCTTCTTAGGATTGCAAATTTTTTGGAACAAAGAAGGTATCTTTATCTCTGAGACCAAGTACTTAAAAGATTTTTTGAAAAGATTTGGTTTAGAAAATTATAAATCTGTTGGAATTCCTATGGTAATTGGTCATAAGTTATCAAGTAAAGATGAGACCCCTACTATTGAACAAAAGAAGTACAGATCTATGATTGGAGGATTGCAGTATCTGACTCATAGTAGACTAGATATAGCTAATGTAGTTGGAATGGTGGAAAGGTTTCAAGCTGATCCTAACGAATATCACTATGCAGCAATAAAGATGATATTTAGATATTTAAAAGGAACATCAAATTACAGCATTTGGTATGATAGAAGCAATGACTTTACTCTTTGTACTTATATAGATGTTAAAGCACTAGTTGAGGAGCATTTTTCCTTGGAGGAAGACTAGTTTCTTGGCTCAACAAGAAGCAAAATTGTACCTCACAGAGTACTGCAAAAAGAAAAATATGTTGCAGTAGCATACAACTATAATCAAGTCAAATGGATCAAGAAAATGATGAAGGATATTGGAATTACATTCATAGAACCCATTATCATTCATTGTGATAACACAAGTAGTGTTAATATGTCTAAGAATTATGTTTTCCACTTTGAAACTAAGCACATAGCAATAAAGTATCATGTGCTGAAAGAGAAAGTCACAAAAAAGAAATTAGACTGGAGTACATTAACACTAAGGAAAAAATTGTAGACATTTTCACAAAGGCCTTACTAAAGGATACCTTTGAGTACCTAAGAGTTATGCTTAGGGTTATGCCCCTACCTAGCTTAGAGTAGAAGATGCAGAAGTGCATCAATCTAGGATACATAGCACCATTATTGGACTAGATTGAATGTTGATGCTTCCTCTATGGGGAAGTATCTGTGATGAATAGAGTTAAAAAGGACTCTTGGTAACTGATAATTGGTGTACAATAGTGTGTTTAAACAATTGTGTTGTTTATAAAATTATATGCAAAACTTGTAAAGCAATAGACCATCTTGTGGTCATGCTAATAAATTGTTGTATGTTCAATTTTTGTACTACCTTTGACATTAATGTCAATGGGGGAGAGAGTGACATGAAAAACATTAGAAAGATTTTTACTATGGGGAAGAATTGGTGCAATAAAATGTTTGCATGAAGATTTGAGTGATGAAGAAAAAATGTTGGTATTCATGGAACTAGATTTTTTTATCTATGTTGCCATCAATGCCAAAGGGGGAGATTGTTAGCATGAATTTTGATGCTAATGTTATGGGGGAGCATTATAGAACATTGTTTTTCATTGAAGACAACATAGCAATAAGATTGTATAAGACTCTCAAAGAATTTGATTTAGACTTATGTATTACAGACATTACATTGCATATCTACCTATGCACAATTACTAGCATATACTATAGCATGTATTTAACATGTGGGTGAGTGTGTAGAACCTGAATCAATAGCATACAAAAGATATTGATAATTTACAAAGAACCACAGGAAAAATAGAGTAGTAGAAAAATAGTTTCTATTGTATGACCAATATAGAGCATTGTATTTGGAATTAAGGGTTGTGCAGTTAACTGAAGGTTGCACACTAACTATTGATGATGTCAGTAAGTCCATAGGTATAGAAGTCACACATGTGAAAGTTTGTGTATAACTATGGGCTGACAGCATTAATGAAATGTGTATTTCATGTAATTAACTTATAATAAAGTATGGAGCCAACTCAAGGAATTAATATTGAGTGTGGTATAAAGGAAAGTTATATTCCAAGTTTTAACTATCATGATTATGATCAAGAAGCAATGAGAACTTGAAAATTGTGAAGTAGAGAGGCAAAGCAATCTACTAATGCATGGAAGTGACCTCAAGGGTTACTATTGATGGATACATAGTTCTAACTCTGATTGCATGATCTAAATGTGAACTAGTCCAACATATTGGATAGAGAAAGAATCAAAAGACTATCACACATCTATTATTCTAAAAGGAATAGTACTGAAATCAATTGAATAGTGGGTTCGTTGGTTTGATCCTAAAGTTGTTTGGATAGTGGGTTCAGCTGCCTTCTACAACTCTTAACAGGGTTGGAATCTCCTAACAGAGATTCAAAGTCTCCTAATAGGGACTCTTTGTACTAAGTGTTGTAATAGACTCCTCACAAGGTGCATCCTCTAACAAAGAATATTCATATTACATTATTTTGTGGCCATCATTTTCATTAGGGTTTTCCCTCTATTCAAGGGTTTCCCTAGTCAACATATCTAGTATAATTATGTATGCACATTTCTTTATGCTTGCTATTTTCTTTGGTTGAACGATTAAGGATTATTGAAGAGGTTTAATTTTTAGATTATTGTATAACTGATTCACCCCCCCTCCTTAGTTATACATGTGGACTACTATTTCTAACACACCTTACATAACATAGTGCAAAAATTACCCAAATGGTCATTAGGTTGTCGTCATCTACACTTTCTCACCACTCAACCCTAGTGAATACACTTGAACAAATGGCTCAAAATGGGAATGAGGTGTCTAGGGAGGTTACAAAATGGGGTTCATGGAGGGATAGGTGTCATGCATTTTATTTTGATGGATTAACATATTAGAAATTGAAAGGTAAGGACATAAATAAAGATACTATATGTGCTCTTTTCATTTATCATATATCTGGTAACTCCCTATAATAC
This sequence comes from Cupressus sempervirens, assembly GCA_028749045.1. NCBI lineage: Eukaryota > Viridiplantae > Streptophyta > Pinopsida > Cupressales > Cupressaceae > Cupressus > Cupressus sempervirens. Next base: position 556,651,475 of record CM053786.1, on the reverse strand, counting down.
ACAACCAAAAAATTTCCTATTCATTCATGCACCCATACTTGGATGACATCATGTTTTTGGGATAGGTGGTATATGGTATTTGCCTCTATATTATTTGAGAAAGCTATACTTTGAGTTCATCCTTGGTGAGAATCCAAATTACTTTGACATCCATGAGTTCCAAAGTAGAGAGAGAGGCTTTGTGAAAGATAGACCTAGGGCTCATAGGGTGGTACCACAATATGAGAGGATACATATAGAAAAAGAAACCACAACTCATGTTGTGCTACCAATAATTGCAAAGGAGTCTATTGATTTATAGACTCTTTGTGTATTTGCATCATTTATAGATGTCATCATTCAACATAGCTCATAGTTAGGTGGCTTTCCTTCACTTACAACACCTTGATCATCATCAAAATGCACCTTTAGTGTCATCACATCCTACGATAACTCTACCATCATCACCTATGGCACCTCGACCATCCTTAGATGTGCCTTTAGGGTCATTTCAGCCTATTATATCTCCATCATCATTGCTTGCACCACCATTATCATCCCTACTTGTGTTACTTACACCATTAATGTCATCCTTACTTGTGCCATCTACATCATCATCATGTGCATCATTACAATCTTTGGGGCCCAATCAAGATTTTATTTTTAGTTGGCAATGCATGTGTGATGGGATGGATAGTGAGGCATCCCAAGATGGAGTGTCATCTCAAGCATGTGTACATTGCAAGCAAACCTTTTAATAATATGGAGGTGGGGATTCAACACTGATAGATTATTTGATGACAATGGTCTTTGGTGTATAGGAAACACAGGTTTGTTTGTTTGAGTTTTGACATGATATTATTTAATCACCTAAATATTATAAAAGCAAATATTTTATTTTACTTTAAAGAGAACTCTAGATTGATATGTGAACAATATGCAATGCAGGGTGCAACAAGTGGTACAAGAACACCATAGAGTACTCATTCTACTAGAGGTACAAGGCTGGGAGAAAGAATACCTGATGTAAGAAAAAATTAATATTCTTAAAAGTACAATAATACACTAGCTTTGAAATATTGTTTCTTAATTGGTATGATACTAACAACACAAAGTTTCCTAAATGTTGTTTCTTAATTGTTTTATAATGAACACCTAGTCTCTACTTGAATTTTTACAAGGAAGCCAATAGAATATTCATGTCCATGTTAAGTTGAGGAGGGCATGTCATCTAATTAAATCATTTGAAGTTTCTAGAACGTTGAATCTTTTCCATCTCCCACACTCATCATTCCTCTTCCATATCCCATAACTGTCATCCCTCATTCATCCAACCTACTTATAGATCCTCCTCCATTTTTTACTATTATATAAACTCCTCTTATAAATCCTCTTTCATCTCCTACCATCATTGAAACCCTCCCATTTATCAAATCCAGCTTATTCCCATCCACATCTCTTGCTCCTAGCATTACCAAAACCCCATCTAATAAACCTCATGAGTTTTGACATGATATTATTAAATCCCCTAAATATTGTAAAAGTAAATATTTTTTATTTTATAGAGTACTCTAGATTGATCTGTAAGTAGTATGCAATGCAGGGTGGAGCAAGTGGTATAAGAACACCATAGAGTACTTGTTCTACTAGGGGTGCAAGGCTAGGAGCAAGAACACCCAAGGTAAAAAAATTCAAATATTCTTAAAAGTAAAATAATACATTGGCTTTGAAATGTTGTTTCTTAATTGGTATGACATTAATAACACAAAGTTCCCTAAATGTTGTTTCTTAACTATTTTAATACAAACACCTAGTCTCTAAGAAGTTTTATAAGGAAACCAATAAAATATCCATGTCCAAGTTAAGTTGGTGAGTCATATCATCTAATTACATCATGTAAAGTTTCTAGTGTTGGAAATGTAAGAGTAAGCAAGAGGGGAGGGGTGAATCAACTACCACAAAAAAACTCCTAGATCCCTTTAGATGTCAGTACAAAACAAAATTAAAATTTCCTAAATATACTATTGTAACTCAGTTAGCACTAAAACACTCAGTTAACACAGTAACTTGGTTTACACTAACAATCATTGTCATGTGGTAAACACTTGGTTAATAATGAATATATGTATTATTACTTATTAACAATTAATATGAAGATCTTATGATATTAAGTTTAATTAACCTTAATTAACTTAGTTGTTGAAACATAAAGAAAATAACATGAACACATGTGACACCAGGATTTAATGTGGAAACCCCATTTGGGAAAAAACACCAATTGTAACTAGTTACTATTTTTCACTCTTGTGAAGTGAGCCTTGTTAGGAGAAAACCTTATTAAATGTTACAAAATACACTATTAGGTGTGAACCTGTCAAAGGATTTAGTTCATCCTATTAGGAGTGGCCTTGCTAGAGGTCTTTAGACACTTCAATCTAGAAATTCCTCCTTGTTGGACGATTTCGAAAATAGTTCTTAAGATAACTCTATTTAGAGATTTGATTCACTACTATAATTATTAGAGAGTAACAATGATATGACCTGATTGCTTATGCAATTGTATTTTTTGATTTTAGATCTTTGTTCTAGCTTGAATACTTGATCCTTCTTGATTAGAATTTTTTTTATAGCCCAGTCAATTTTCTTCATTGATTTATCTTTCTAATCCCATGCTTCTTCTTCTCTTCCACTTACAATGCAATTCTCAACTTGACCTTATACTTATATGTTTTACTTTGTCAAGTCAACTTGTATACAATTTAAAATAAATGAAAATCATCCCATGAGTCAACTAGAGCTAACCAACAAAAGTCATACAAAAAAATACTTCATTAGCCGATCTAACTAGGTCAACACTAACTCAAAAATAATTTTCCATTAGACTTCCTTTGGTAACTGAGTGAGCTCGATTGACACTAGTTCCATGCCAACTTTTCTTTGGCTGCCTAGTAAACTTAGTAGACATTGTCTTCCTAAAAACTCCCTTTGGTAGCCAAGTGAGCTCAGTTAACACTCACTCTAAACTTGATTAACACTAATATGCTCATCATATACTGCAACTTCCTTTAACTCTTGAGTGAACATAACATACACTAATTTCTTAGTATATACTTGATATTTGTGTAACACAAAGACAATATACAATTAAATGATTGTATCCAAAAATTTCCCTCTTTGGCATTGATGGAAACACACCATGTCATGATACATAGAAATTTAAGAGAAAAATAGAAGTAAGGATAATACCCTTAGTTGCATTCTAATTCTCATCCATGAGAACTCCTGCTATTAGTGTGAACTCCCTATGTCATCAATGTTTGATTGCAATGATTGTAATATCAAAATCTTCCTCTTCAACCAAATTCATTCTCCCTCTTTGAAATCTCTGATATTTAATAGTAAACTCTCCATATCAAACATAAAATTTTCTCTGAATAAAACTCCTCCAATGTATGATAGAAAAATCTCATTCTTTGACATCTTATGCCAAAGACAATAATCAATGTAGTTTCCATGTACCTTGATATGCAGATTCATATGTAATCTGCTCTAATAATACTGCATCAACTTATCTAATCTTAAACATAATTGGTTGATGCATTACTAAAATCTGATTAGTGAGATTCAGATAGGGGAATAACCCGTAACTTACCTTTTAGAGACAAAAATGCATCCTTAGGTAATGACTTGGTGAATATGTCTGGAAGATGTTCTTTTGTATTTACATATTCCAACCTCACCTTTTTATCTTGTACCACTTCTCTTAAGAAATAATATTTTCTTCCAATATGCATGGTATTGGTATGCATCACTGGATTTTTGGATATGTTGATTGCACTTGTGTTATCACAAAAGATAACAATTGGGTCCTTGATCTCCTCCTTAATACCTAACAAAAATTTATTGAAACATACAATGTTGGAATAATTAACTATTGTAGAAACATATTATGCTTATGTTGTAGACTGAGAGATACAGTTCTACTTCTTGATTGTCCAAGATACTAGCCTCTTTCCAAGAAAAAGTGCTCCTCCACTAGTGCTCTTCCTATCATCAATACTTCCTACCCAACCTGTGTAAGGAAACTTATGTGCGTAAACAGCTTCCTACACTAATCTCATAAGGAAAATATGATGCAAATCCTATTAAAATCTTCTACACTTATAGATTCAATATCATGTAAACAACAATATTGTAGCCAACCATGCTTACAAAAAATAGACAGAGAAAGGAACACATAACACAAGGATTTTTTGATGGGGAAAAACCTTTCGGTAAAACAACCCCACCCCTTTAGAACCTGCACAATGTATTATCTTCAACACAAGGTTACAATACACTTGCAATGCAAGTTCAACATCAACAACAGAAGACTTCAGTAGCTACTCGCAGTACCAACAATACACCTTTTTCGCATCACATCTCTTTGCAACCCTAAAAATGCTTATAACATGCGCTTCACTTTAGGGCTACTCCCAAAGGTAAACTGTATTAGGGTTTTACCATTCTCCGAGAAAATAGGAACCCCAAAAAAAATTTTGAGATTAGCTCAAAAAACCCTACCCAACAACTTGGATCAAAAGTTGATCAAGCTCTAATACCACTTGTAAGGAAACTCAGGTGCAGAAATAGCTTCCTACACTAATCTCATAAGGAAAGTATGATGCAAATCCTATTAAAATCTTCTACACTTACAGATTCAATATCATGTAAACAATAATATTGCAACCAACCAGGCATATAGAAAATAGATAGAGAAAGGAACACATAACACAAGTATTTTCTGATGGGGAAAAACCTTTCAGTAGAACAACCCCACCCCTTCAGAACTTGCACAATGTATTATCTTCAACACAAGGTTATAGTACGCTTGCAATACAAGTTCAACATCAACAACAGAAGACTTCAGTAGCTACTCGCAGTACCAATGATACACCTTTTTTGCATCGCATCTCTTTGCAACCCTAAAAATGCTTATAACATGCACTTCACTTTAGGGCTACTCCCAAAGGTAAACTATATTAGGGTTTTACCATTCTCCGAGAAAATAGGAACCCTGAACCCCACTATTGGGGTAGAGTGTACAATACTCAAATATCTTAGTTTCCACATGTCTTCACCTGTCATTGAATCTTCCTAACATAGCTCTTACGTGTCATAGGAATCTATCATAACTATTTTAGTCATGATCTCCTTACACACAATTCAAGATGTCGACACATCAACATTATTTGCAAGAAATACATTTTACAAAAAAAAAAATAATGAATAGGAATTATACAAGGTTGAGACACCTTATTCCTAAAAAGCTTCCTAAGTGAATTCCTTAAATCAAAGTTTCCTCCTTTCTTATACCAGAAACCATCATAATTATTTTGATTGCCATCATATGATTTTATTTAGGATTAGTAGAGAATCTATCCACCATACCAACTGCTAATGCTATATCTGGTCTTGTGTGTACCACATGCTGAAGTTTTCCAATCATGATTTGTATGTAGTCTAATCTACCTCCTTGGAGTCATCATCTTTAGAAATATTATGTCTAATAGACATAAGTGTTCCAACTAGTCTAAAATCCTCCATTCCAAATTTCTTTAGTATCTCCTTGATGTATTTTGATTGAATAATATAAATACCATCCTTCATCTATTGAATTTGTAAGCCAACAAAGAATTTGATCTCTCCAAACATTAACATTTCAAATTTCTTACTCATTTCCATAGAAAAATACTTACACAAAGCATCATTTTCATTAAATAATGTATCATCCACAAAGATTTTTGCCAATGCAATTTTCTTATTTTGTCCTCCTTTGAGGTAAAGGTTATTATTAGCATTAGTTCTTTGAAAACCAATCTTTATGAGATAATTATGTAACCTTTCATACTATGCTCTGGGGTCTTGTTTGAAACCATACAAAGCTTCGTGCAGTCTACAAACCATGTCCCTTTTTCTAGGATCAATGAAACCCTCTGGCTGCTCTATGTAGACTTCCTCTTCTAAGATTACATTTAGGAATGTTGATTTCACATGCATCTAATATACTTTGAATCCTTTGTGTGCTACATATACAAGCAGTGCTCTAACACCTTCAAGTCTAGCAATAGGAGAAAAAATTTCTCTATAGTCAATACCTTCCTCTTAAGCATAAGCCTTGCAAACTAATCTTTCCTTGTTTCTTGAAAATTCTCCATTCTCATTCACCTTATTTCTAAATACCCATTTTGTGCCAATTACATGTTGAAATATCTTAATGGAAAGAATGCTTCTGAGAGGGGGGGGGTGTGAATCAAAAGTACTAGCTTTTAACCTATTTTTCTGAAATCCTTAATAACATAATATTGAAATGTACATGTATGCATATCAACATTAAGAAATTATGAAAAATACATGTGCATCACCACATAATACTAGAAATTTTGGTAACCCAGAAACCCTCCAGGAATAAGAAGGTAAAACTGGGGTGGGGATGATACCCACAAAATTATTGCAGCAATAATGTTTGACCACTTCTGATGATCTGCCCTATTAAAGGCTACAACACATTTTTAAATGTGACCTTATTAGAGGATTTACAAACACTTTACATGAAGTGTTACCCTGTTAAAGGATTTAATCACCTATTTAAAGGATCTACAAAATAGTTGTAAAGCTAACCTATCACCATAGGGTTTCCTTTCTAATATAGTTGCTAGAGAGTATTAGGTATAATAAACCTGATAGATTATGATCCTTTGATTGTTGAATATAGGCACTTCATCTACTTTCTTTGATCTTGATCCTCTGAGATCTGATACTCTTCACTATGAAATAGTTTTCCTTACACACCCTCGTCCATTCACTCACTTATACAATGAGACTTCATCTTCCTTATAAATATATTTGAAGACTTAGGGTTAGATGTGGATCTACAATCCATATTGAATCTCAATTTCCCTCTCATTTCTTGCACTTGTATTATTGGTTGCATACCTTCTCCATTTTTCTTATTGGTTGCATGTAGATTGCATAAGAAATACAAAAGATTTCATCTTATCATTTTAATCCTTCAAGATTCGTCATATGTTAGCCATGAAAATGGTTTACATCTGAATTAGTAAAGTTACAAACTCATATGTACATTCTGTGTTACTTAGCACTTACTAATTCCAGATGCTCAACACATGTAATAAACTGGCTTACTCGGCTCTTGTTGCATTTTTGTATTGCTTGGCATCATCTGTGACTTGACACTCGAATATCACTCAGTACTTGTATCATGCTTGACACCTAAAGTCATTCAGCACTTGATTCTCACTCAACACCTGATCTTCACTCGACACCTGAAGGCTGCTTGGCACCTAAAGATCACTCAATACTTGTTGGTTTTTCTAACTCGGCACATATTGTGGCTTAGCATATATAGTGTGCTCGGCTCCAATGTAGAAAATGGTTAAGTGTTATGGCACTCAAATGTCAAAACCATTTTGAGACTAATAGTCTCTCCCTTTAACATGAGTCACAAAAACACTTAACTGACCTTATGAGTACATTCAAGTTTTAAAAACTTGATCAAAATTTTGTAATATACAATATATACCTCAAAATTGTTGTAACTCCCCCTAAGTTGATTGTGTCATTTGTGTTATCTTAGTAACCAAAATTTTATGTTGTATATCATGCTCCCCTTTTATCTTGTCTCCCCCTGTTTAACTTGTCTCTTTGTTTCCCTCATTCATCTTTTCTTCCCCATTCATCTTGTCTCCCCTTTTTGACACTTATGTCAAAGGATTTTAGTGGTTAAGACCATATTTTGCCAAAAATGTGTTGTTTACCAACATAATCATCCTAAGAGCTGCATCCCAATTATGCAAAGCAATTTCTAATGACTTGTGTTGGATGGCAGTCTTGGCAGCAAGGTGAATAAGTCCTTATGAAGTAAAAAGATTAGGATCTTTCTTGAGAATAGTTTCAACATAGACTTGTTCTTTATGGAGTACTTCTAAATGTGGGGTAATGGAGGATTGGAGCTCTATTAGTTTTGCCTTGATGGTGGCCTCTTCTACTGTTAATACAACTATTTCTTTTTGAGTGTGAAGTGTTTGAGAAAAATGCTTCTCACTTTGAGCTAGATCCTTGGGTAGCTGCATGCTTGAAATATTCAAATTCCTCTCTAGGTTCATTATCTTTTGGCTAGTTTCCTGTGTGAAGTATGAAAAGTCACACAACTTTTTGTACAATGAGAATATATTCTCAAGTACCTTTTTCACTTTGTCTATTACCTTTTCCAAATCAATCTGTGAAATTGCTATTTCACTAGATATATTCTCATTAACTTTCCCTTGAAATTTTCTTTTAGACCATTCCATAAGTTTTGCATTTGTCTCTTGGTCTGTATTTTTCACCTGGTCAACAATATCTATCAATTGTTCCATTATATGCTTGGATTCATCTGGTGACTGAATACTAAAGGCATCCGTAAAGATGTCTTTAATCTCATGTAGTGTTTTTTTTTGTTTATACTCCTTCCTAAGTATCTCTTGCCTTTTTCTTCTATTTAAGGCTTCTTGCACTTCATTGATTTGATCAATGCTTATTGTTTTTGAGTCATAACTCAGTATGACTATTTCCTCATCTAGTTTAGGGTCTCCATAGTGAAGTACCCTTGCAACTTTTGTAGAGCTTGATCCTAGTGCAGATATTTGTAGTGGCTGTTGTGAAGGAGTCCCTGAGGTAGGAAAATTTATCTATGTTTGTATTGCCTCCTGTTCTTTAAGGGTTTCCTCTATTTTCTCCTCTTGCTATCTACCTTGATCAATTATTGTAATTTTAGGAAGTTCACCTTGAGTTTGTGCTATAGGATCAGATGTAATAGTCTGTCCTATTTGTTCTATTCCTTTGTCTCCTATTGCACTCAGCTTTTGTATTGTTGTGTCAACTATGCCTGATGAAACAACTGTTGGCATTTGAAGTTGACCACTAGTAGCTATAGAGATGATGGAAGGTGGTTTGTATGGATTCACCTTATCTCTAATTATGTTTTCTACTAGTTTTTGTAATTCATCCACACTGACCAATACTAGATTTGTACATAATCTTGCTTGTTGTGTGGATTGGTCAAGGATTCTTTGAGATCCTTTGCAGTTAATGGATTGATGTTCTGAGCAGAAGTGTCAGGAACAACTTGTAATGTTATAGTTTCTGTAAGTGTGATGGGTACATGAGGAAGGCTAGAATGTGGCAATTGTGTGTCTTGCACACTCTAGTCTTGTTGTTGCTCTTGCTCAACTATTGTCATTTAATCTTGCTTTTGTGTCTCCTCCTCTATTTCTTTCTTTTCTTCTTCCTTCTTCTCTTCTTCTTGTTTCTTTTCTTCTTCCTTCTTTTCTTCTTTTCCTTGGTCTTCTTCTTTCTTCAGGTGGAGCAGTAGCTTCTTCCTTGTATTCTTCTTCAAGAAAATCTTCAATCTTTTTGTACAAGTTCTTCCATGATTTTGTTGTTCTTTGTACAATTTCTTCCATTTTATTTTGGAGAATGAAGAATGCCCTATACTTAGGTGTAAACCTAGTATTATGCATTTTGACTACTTTCTCTATTTTCTCCTTGGTCAAATCAGGTAGTATACTTGCTAGGGTTGATTCTCTCATCTCCTTCTCCATTTTCAAACAAAAATGCCATTTGTCTTCTACAATTTTAGATAGTTCATTTGGTAATTGTCCATCTAGTTCAAGAGGAGTATACTTGAACTATGCCATCATTCCATACACTGATTCTTCTATTCTATTTTGTTCATCTTTAGTGAACTTATTAAAATCAATTTTATTTATGTTGCTTAAGTCTCCATTTCCAATCCTGTTACATAATGTATCAACTAAAAAATGGCTTACCTTTTCAGATTGATCTTCTTCATCAATATCAGGTTGAGCCACATATTTTCTTCTTTTCCTTGGCTCTTCCTATGTCTTCTTGATTTTTTTCTTCTTTTTAGCATCTTCTTTAGCTTTTTGTCTAGAGGCCCTCGTTGCAGCTCTGGTTATTGGCTTTTGTGGTGATGGCATGGCAGTTTTCTTTGGTTTGGACTGAGCTAGAGGTTGTTTTGTTGCCTTTCTTTTCTTTGGCTTGGCTATGGTTGGTGCATCCTTGGCTTCTTCTTCCTCAACACCTTCCTTCTTGTCTTTACCTAGGCCTTGAGTTAATCCCATTGGGCCTTGCTCCTGTTCATCATCATCATCATCATTTTTATCATCATCTTCTTCTTCTGCTTCAGCCTCTATTCCTTCACCAAATTTCTTCTTAATTTTCTTCATCAATTTATCTTTCTTCTTCAATGTGGGGGCAATATTTAATTCCATATTTATCTTTTCCCTTACCAAATCATAAGTGCCAAATTGTGGGGCACTCTTATCTATCTCTTCTACCAATAATGCAGTTATGGTTGCAGATGCTTCATCTATGTTAATCTCATAACCAAATGGCCTTAGCCATCTCACCCTTGGAGTTGTTGCTTGGATATAGGTGAAGTCAATATCAACTAAGAAGCATATATCATTAATATGTTTTTCCACTAAGGAAGCTAGTATTCTCACCCTCTGCTTCATGGATTTCTTAAAATCCTCAAAATACCTAGTCATTAGGGTATCAAAATTGTCTCTCATTTTTTCTATATATTCATTAATTTGGGATATGATAGTTCTATCACTTCTCCATGTAACTTTTCCAAAAGAGGGAAATTCATTCTAAACATAAAAGAATACACAAACCAAAATTGCTCCAAATTTGCATTGTGCACCTTTTGTCCTTCTTATGGCAACTAGGTTTTCATTAATCTATTGTAGTTGCAGTTCTGCAAGATCATAAGTATGATCCTTTTTCACCAGTTTGTAGCCTACATCTACTGCAATACATGGCACATTGTTGAGTCTACTAGATTGATAGAATTTATGTGCAATAACTCTAACAACAATCTCAACTAGAGGATTCTGAATGGTGCGAATCGTCATTCCTCTTTTGTTCCACTGAGCACCTATTTTCTTTTCACTAACCTCCTTGGATTCACTTCTCAAGGTCTTGAATCAATCTAGGGTAGGATATCCAGTTACCCTATGAATGATTCCTTTTGTGATTTTTATAGGGACATCTTCTAACCATAGACTACCATCATGAATTCTGCTCAACACAAGTCTGATCCATTCTATTTTAAATACAGTGGGAAAACTCAAAACTTGTGTTAAATCCTTCCTTTCAACAATTTTGTATTCATCTTTCAAGACTCCATCGACACACGGCTTTGCAAAGGCATCTCTTATTTCCATGTCTCCTATGGCTCCTATCTTGCAATTATAGCATCTCCTTACATCCTAAACCATAACAAAGTTTGGGGGTATGCAAGAAAGGGCTCCGGCGGGATCATTTTTATATGCAAATTCAAGGATTGGGAAAAAATTAGGCTGCCTAACCTCATTAGACACTAATTGGACTTTAAATGACTCTTTGTCCTAGGTTGTCTTAGAACTCGAATCCATTTATGCAAACTAGGGTTTCCTTTTTACAGAAATATGAAATTGTGTAGCTCAGCACAAATGAAAATACCTCAAGATTGATGAAAATGCATTATAAGAGGTTGCAATCTACTTGGAATGCTAGATTCACTAGTATGAAGTTGCTTTCCTCTCTTTCTCTTCTCTTCTTCTTGATCGCGATGAGGAGAAATGATTGAAATCATAATAATATACCCTATTTCCATCGCATTAAATGCTCAACTGCAAACTTGGCCTCTAAAGGATTTTAACATTACTCAGCTTGCACTACATTTTCACTTCACTCGGCTTCCATAGGAATTACTCAACTTGGCATTAGCCATCAACTCTGACGTTGTTAGGAACTCAACATTTATTAGAGTTTTACTCGGCATCCAAAGATAGCTCAGCATCATCATTTAAAATTTTTTCTTGGCATCTTATTTCATGCAAATTTATACTTTGCATTGCTTCTTTGTGGTTTAGGGCTGATGTATGATACTTCCTTATATGTATCAGCCCTATAGGCTCTTTCTTATGTTAATGAGAAATGATCACTTGACCTTGTTGGTGAAGTGACCCTTTCATTGGATGAACTTGATTCATTCTTTTTCTGCCATGTTTTCTTCATGTCTATTTTTATGTGTTCCACATCAATCTTTACTTTACCCTTGTTTACTTCAATCTCTGGTGCCTTTGACCTTGTAGGACAGTTTTTGCTGATATGACCAATTTTTAGGAAGCTAAAACATGTGGTATTGTTCAACCATCTTTTATAGTTCCCTTTGAAATGTGTTCTTATGTAGTTCTAGGGTATATGTCCATATTCCTGACAATAATGACAGTTATGACTGGTGTTGTAATCCCAATGGTACTAACTTTCATTTCCTTTTGTTTTTGTTGGTTGATTTGATGCCCACATAGACTTTGATCTACATTCAAATGCTCTATGTCCATACTTCTTACAATTATGACAATGTCCATCAAATCTTTGTATCCTTGTGACTTTGGATCTATAGTCTTGTTTCATATGTCCTTGCATGTTGCACTTGTGACAGTAACTCTTGTTTTTGGGTGTGTTTGGCTGATTGATTCTTCTACTCCTGCAAACATTAGTAGTATGCCCCTTTTTATTATAGTAATGACAAATGGGTTTAGAATCCTTACCTTTGTCACTTCTTTTCTCAACACTCTTTGATGATTCTCCTACTTCAGTTCTATTTTATCCAAGTCCTGATGTATCATGGGCTAATCTTGAAAGTATCATCAACTGTTCAAAGTACTTGATGGCTTCACTTGACTTGTTAAGATTCTCTTCTACCTCTTTTTCTCTGTTCAATTCATTCTGCAGTTGTTCATTCTACAACCTTAAAGTAGAGATCTCAATATCTTTCATATTGAGTTCATGATGAAGGTTCATCATTTGGGCAAGTGCATCCATCTGCATATTTGAAATCCTTGTCAATTCAGTACATTTTTCTTCAAGTCTATTTACAAGATTTCTTTTGTCATTTTCCATCATGACTTTATCCTCGACTACTTTTTTCTTTTGTTCAGTGATTTCACATAACATTATGGCCTGTGATTCATGTTCCATCTTGAGAGATCTTATCTCTTCTACTTGAACTTTGTTTTTCTCCATCAGTTCTACTATTGTTGCATTAAACTCTTTAGTGTCTCCATTGGCAAATAGTTTTGTGGTATCTATCTCCTTGTAGTTTGTATCATTTTTAGCTATGGCTATATCTTTTCTTCTTTTCAAGGATTTTTTTTAGTTCCTCCCTTGCTTCCTCTACTTTGCGTAGAGCCAGTTGCACATCAATCACTTGATTGTCAATAATCTTTCCAAGTTTGAAGACTTCCATATTCAGACCTTTTTCTCCAAGCTATTAGACTTATTCTTGTAAAAACCTTGCAGCCCTGATACGAATTGTTGAAATATCTTAATGGAAAGAATGCTTCTGAGAGGGGGGGGGGGAGGGAAAGAATTTAAGCTAGAGATGATGATCTATGACAAATAAATTCCCATTGGGAACTTACACCTAGAAATGGACCTAGATTAAATGTTATTTAAAAGTTTACCATTTCAAAGACAAAAATAGCTGACCCAGAAGTGGGAAAACAATTCTTTCCAAAATGAGACATCTGGAAATCATGGAACCTTGAAATTTTGACCTTGGTTCTAGGTTGAGGTCAAACCTAGGTCAAGGTTGAGTTCATCCTTGACCTAGGTTAGGGTCAAGGTTAACCTTCACCTAAAAGGTCGATGTTGACCCTGAGGTCAAAATCTTAGGATCTCAGTCCAAAATGCTAGAAATATGCAGAAAGAAAGTGGAAAAGGGGGTAGAATCAAGGGGGAAATCTAGATCTAAGTTGAGGACCCATTCAAGGTGCTTGATATGATCCCAAATCACCTACTAGGAGGGATAAATGATCTTAACATGGAAATTCTTCCATTTTAAGAGGATACAATATGCATTTATCTATATACATATTAAATAGTTGCATTTACAAATGAATACATTTTTTTATAGTTTTATAGTAATTATCAACAATTTTGGATTATTAACATGTGTTATTTATCTTTTTCCTATTACAACACTCTTTAAGACTTTGTGCAAATCCTTTCCCATTTCATTTTGTTAGGAGTCCTAGGTATCAAAGATGGGGTCAAACACAACAGAGGCTAGAGGTATGCATGTAGATTCTTATTTGAAGCCCTCTTGTGATCTTAGTTTGGATTTCTTGTGTGTGTGTGATAGAAATCCTTAATGCCTACTCTACAATTCTAATATTTTATCACTTACCATATAGGTTATGCATTATACCAACACTGATTCTTCAGTGGTTGTGCCTCCTTCTAGCATAGGAGACCCAACTCAGTGTGTAGTACATTTTTGTTTTTTTACACTATTGGGAATCCCTAATGCCACTCTATAATTCTAACATTTTATTACTTACCATATAGGTTGTGTCTCATAGTAGCACTAATTCATTAGTGCTAATTCCTCCTATTAGCACAAAAGATCTAGCTCATGTTGCAGTACATTCTTGTTCTTTTATTCTATTTGGAATCTCCAATGCCACTCTATAAGTATAACATTATATCTCTTACCATACATGGTGTGCCTCATACTAGCACTATTTTATAAATGATTGTGCCTCCTTCTAGCATGGGAGATCCAGCTCAAGCTGTAGTACATTTTTTTTAACTCTATTTGGAATCTCTGATGCCACTCTATAATTCTAACATTTTATCACTTACCATATAGGTTTTGCCTCATACTAGTATTGATTCATTGGTGGTTGTGCCTCCCATGAGAAATGATTCACCGGTAGTTGTGTCTCCCATCATCACTCTACCTCATTATTTTGTTAGGAGTCCCACCCATTGACAAAGGATCCTATTACCATTATCATTTAGTTAAACTGTGGGTCAAAGGGATGAGTTAATGAACAACTCAACTATCCACAATTTAGAACCCATTTTCTAGTTATTTTCATATTACTTATAGATAAGATATTTGATATAGTATTTATTTTTCCTTCTATAGAAACCTAGTGAGCCACAGACTGCATTAAAGAGGCTTGATTTTGACAATCCAACACAATCATAGATAGTGATAGTGATATACATATGTAGTTGTGGTCATTACATGAAATTGTCATATATTCAACTTTTGTATTGTATATATTTGAGATGTGTATTATGCACATTCAACATTTCTATTGTACACATTTGACATTTGTATACATTTAACATTTGTATTGTACTGATGAGACATAACATATTTTTGTAACTATATAATTGATATGGCACAATATATTTTTTATTTTGATATACATTAAATTTGGATTTCCATCCAACTTGATTAGTCTGTGCATACAAACTTGTATATCATCTTACTTTCTTACAATTAATCAAACACGTGAATGCTCATTATTTTATACTTATATTGTAACATGTTTATAAAATTCATTATATCATGTAATCAAACTCACACGTCACTTATTTTGATGTAATAAGACATGAATAGTAAAAATATGTCACAATTTTTGTATTTGTGCCAAGGATCATAGCCCAATAGTGCTTAGAGACCCTTAGGGATGCTTTCATTCAATGTGGTTAATACCGTTAGATGGACATTATTTCTGAAACAAGGTTGGCTCTAGACTAAACTTGGCCAGCTAGAGCTAATGGAGTAGAAAAGTCGATCCTAGGACCAATGGTTTGAAATATACACAACCTTGCTCATTTGAATTGAGAAACACTATGACTTTTGGCATTGGGCAAGAAAGGGATTCCAAATCCAAACAAAATCAAATCTCTAAATATTCATATAGGTTTTGTAGGCCTAGAAAATGTGATTCTTGTAACACCCAATAGTTTATCAATACCTTGCATGAGCTCAAAGAAATGCATGCTCAAAGATCACAGCGCAGTGGTGCTTAGAGACCCTTAGGGATGCTTTTGTTTAATGTGGTTGATAGTGTTCATGGGATTTTGTGGCTAAAATAAGGTTGATCTTATCCTAAACCAGGCCAACCAAAGATAACAGAGAAAATGAGTTGATCCTAGGACCAATGGTTTGAAATATATACAACCTTACTCATTTGAACTGAGAAACACTACAACTTTTTGCATTAGGTGAGAAAGGGATGCCAAATCCAAAAAAATTTGAATCTCTAAAAACTAAGATAGATTATTATAGGCCTAGAGAACACAATTATTTAACACCTAGTAGTTCATAAATAACTTGTATGAGGTCAGAGAAATGCCTACTCAAAGATTGTACCCTGATGGTGCTTAGAGATACTTAGGGATGCTTTAGTTCAGTGTGGTCAATAGTTTTTGAAGGATATTGTGGCTGAAATGAGGTTGGTCCTAGCCTAAAGCCAACCAAGTAGAGCTAGTGAACAAGATGATTTGATCCTAGGACCAATATTTTGAAATATACAAAAATTTGCTCATTTCAACTGAGCAACACCACAACTTTTGGCATTAGGCAAGAAAGGGATAACAAATCCAAAGAAACTCAAATCTCTTAAAATGATATATGTTGATGTCGGCCTAGAAAACATGATCATGTAATATCTAATAGTTCATCAATACCTTGCACAAGCTCAAATAAATGCCCGCTCAAATATTTTAGCCCGATGGTGCTTAGAGACCCTTAGGGATGCTTTCATTCAGTGTGGTTGATAGTGTCTGATGGAAATTATGGTTGAAATTGAAATGTCCCTTTACTAATTTTGTATGATATTTCAAACCTCTAATCATATCTTTAAGATCAAACAACTAATATTTCAAAGATCTACCAATTTCTCAATAAACCCCAAATCGGGTATGCCGGAAATAGTGCCAAAAGCTTCAAAGCTTCACATATTATCAATAAATCTGAAAGTGGACATTTTTTATAGAAATTTCAGCAGAATAAAAGCCTAAAAAATGAAATTTCCAGATCTGTATAACATTTACACAACAACTCCCAAATGGAGGGCAAAACCAATGCTCATTGAGCTCCCGAAGACAACACAAAATAGCCGAAAACACCACAAAAGCATTGATAATCTATCATAGAAGTATAATCATGACCAAATACATATATTTAGATCTATTTTAATATCTAAATGTCTGATATACAGCAGCAACCCAAACTGATATGAAATACTCAACTGAAAACACCAAACTCTTACAAAAATCACACCCAAAAACCCACAAATCTGCACTGTTCAGCACAAAGGAAAACTCTGTATGAGCATGCACATGGAATGGCTTCAAAATCCCATCCTTAGCCTTAATAAAAACCTAAAAACTCCCATTATTGGGTCTCCTTCTCCACAAGTTTGGCAGCCTCTGAAGAACAAAAGGAAATGAGCAAAAATCAAGTTCTAGAATGGGCCCAAAATGCCTCCAAACCCCTTAAAAGAGGGCATAACCCTAACTCACGTCCAAGAGGGGTTAATAAAAAATATTTTAATAATAATTTTCATTTATTAGTCCATTTTCTTCCAAAGATTATCCCCTTTTGCTAAAACTTCACCTTTTTGGGCTTGCCTACCTTAGCAAAGATTATTATTTTTTAATTATTTGAAAAGGGGACATGACAAGTCCTCCCCTCCCAAATATTTCTTATCCTCAAGCAATGGATGAACAATAAACCAATCAATCCACCTGGATCCCAAATGTAGTCATGAACTATACTACTGCCAATTAACACAGGCTCTTGCAATATCCTCTGCACTATGACCAATAGGAATCCATAATCAAATTGACAATTATAGCTCAACCAAAATTCAAAATCACCACTGCCACCATTAGAAACCCATGAGATACAAACTCTTAGAACATTAGGACCCAAGTAAAGTGGACAAATCAAACTGCCAACACATTAAATACCATCAATGTATTCCACTGGCCTATACGAAATGTAAAATCCAACTCTACAACAATGGTGAATGCTCTCGAATGAAACTGTACCAAGTATGGAGAATCCACACACTATACAACTCCTACAGTCAACACAACTTTGCAAATCACTGGCCACTGTCTCATAACCATAACTCCCATGCACTACTGATGGTGAATAGACATTACAAGATAAAGAGCAAGAAATGGAACCCAAACCAAATTTGCCATGAACAAGTGATATAGCCCACTGTGACTGACCACCAGCTAAGTTAGGAGATCTCATAGCCAAAGGAGTAGAATCAGTAACAACAACTGCTGAAGCATCACTCCCAAACTCCTACTCTAAGTCGTGTATTATCAAGCTGTCAATTACAGAACCTATTGCCATGCCATGCCCATCACAACTCTCATCCCAAGGCGTAACACCATTCCATAACTATTGCCAAGCACTAGGAACCAAAGTACATCTCTATATCATCATCTCATCAACATGGTCATCAAAGGTAAATTGATGAGCATACCTCACAGTGTAGTGCTGATAGAATGTGCCAATCTCAATCGGTGGCTCAGACTGCAATCTAGATGAAACTAATTGCAATCGATCACTAACCAAGTTGGAATTGACTACTACCTCTGAAGACATTGCCAAGGGAGTAATATTACTACTAGGAACCATGCCAACTGTCGACTCACCAACATCACACATGATCTTTGATACAACATATCTAGTCTATGTGCCATTAGTACTAGAGGCCACCACCGTGTCAGGCATACCACAGCAATTTGTTGCAGCACCCAACTCAACTGAACCTGACTCTAGTGGGAACAAACCTTATATGCCAATGTTAGTATCAAGGATGGATGCATCCCCATCTCCACTATATTTGACAATCTTGACCATGGACATCCTCAGATCACTAGACACCACAGCTTGTGACTGTATAGAATTTGGTAAAGATTGCAGTCGCTGCAACTCCATGGTCACCTTAGTCAAATGAAACTGTGACTCCTCAAAAGCCAACTGTGTACTCTCAAGAATCTCAGAAGTCACCTCGAGTTGCTGAGTAAGCTCACTTACCTCATCTTCTTTGGCCAATAATGTGTCATATGTTGTACTCCCCCACTCCATAAGATAATCTTTGTCGGCTACCAACTACATATAATTTTGTCTCAAAATCCAAATAGCCTCCCATAAAGAGTGGATCTCTGTCAACGAAAGATAACTGCCTTCCTGCTCATCACTAGTAGGAGAACCCCATCCATAAATTGCTAACAACTGACGAGCAGCGTCAAAATGCTGGCAAGTGATAGCAATGTCTCACTCACTAACACTCAACTGATTAGACACATGATGGCACTAGCTAGATTGTCTCCTACAAACCTCCTCTAATGCATTGTCTAAAGGAGTATCCTCAAAGTTACTAGTCTCTAGAGTATTACCATCCATATCCTGTGAATCAACTCCAAAGCTCATATCAACATATGGAGTATCAAAAATTGTAGCATTGCTGTCCAAATCCTCTGTACCAAAAGAAATTTCCAAGGAAACTAAGTCTTCAAAATTTCCCACTGCATCCTCCTGGATGTCATCAATGCCAATATGATCCTAGGACTCATTTGTACACACTGCCAAATATGAAAGATCATCAACACATTCCAGCAAGTATGGTCGACTAGATATATGAACAAAGCCCAACATCAGTGTATAAAAACTAATACCAACATCAGACAAGCTGCTGGCACAAGAAAAGACAACACCGTGCAATCTGCTAATCAAATCCATGATAGCACCCAAAAAAACACCGCTACCAAAAAGTGTTAAAGATTTCCAGTCAACTGAATCCCAAATGCCAATATAACAATCTTGAGTCCATATTCGTAAACTAGAATCAGGTGGTAACTCAAGAAAACTCCTCACCTGAGTAATATGACCAATACCAACTAACTCCACATACCTGTCGTGATGAGATAATGAAGTCACAATACTGTCTTTGTTCACTTTCAGCTGGCTAGACAAATCATGTGAAGTACTACCAGCCTCAACCTCATGTGATGAAGCATCTAACTATGCTTGGTACTCTTTCTTAGAAAATTCATGAATGCTCAATGTCTACTCATCTCTACCAGGTATCTCATCATCATGCACAACAACATCCTCATAATCATCATCTAAACCCACTACGTTGTAGTCACTGCCTATTGTAACTATACCATCCTGAATACATGTGACATCACCCTTTGATGACCTATATACAATTGTCTCAATTTGAGTATCAAATTGACCATTACTATCAATCTACGTAATATCCTTTCTCACTACCTCCTGTGGTGGAGTAGAATCTGAGACCTCTACCTAGCTATAAGCTAGTTTCTCAAACTCCTCATGCAAGTTCTTGGGAATTGTGTCATCTATCCTGTGAGAAAATCTGCCAAATAGAAATCCAATCAACTTATCCACCTTAGCTGGATCAGACAGCATGTCATTCATCATACGGTGGTGCTTAACCAACTATTCAGACATGTCATGGCTTATTTTCCTAAGTTTATCTTGAATGTCTAAATAATCATCCTTTCTACTGTTCTGACTCTAGATATCAATTGTCCAAGATCGTGTTCTCTGAGACTCTATACTATACCTGTCCATTCTAGATAAAGTAGAGTGTAACCCCAATATGTTATAACTTCTTCAAACACCAAGAATCTTTATACTTCAGTTGTTTGACATTTTTTCAAACACTTTGCAAGCAAGGGATCGTATGACTGATTTAATTTTTTAGATTGCTGCAAGGACTCTTGTTTCAATTTGCATCAAAGAGAATGCTTACAAAAAGACTCCAGATTATCTAAATAATAACTTAACATGAATGTGCAACTAATTTGGCAATATTCAATACAAATATGAGACTTAAACTACTTGCAATATGCAGCTACAGCAACTAGTAATTATGACAAATACCTTGGATGTCTTGGAAGAATTTCTTTGCCATCTCATCTGGATAAGCCATACTTTTTCCTTCCTTGGATTTTGTACTTTTACTTTCAACTGGAGGTTTGATCAAAATTTCTTTATTCTTTTCTCAATGCAAATATCCCTTTTCTCTTTCACTTAGTTGCATGCAACCATAAATTTTGACATGCGGCTGATTAGAAGCAACATGCAACCATAAATTATGACATGCAAGATTTGGGTAGTTGTCAAAACTGACATGCAAACTTCTACAAACCCTCAGGCTGGCAAGACAATAGCTTTGATACCACTGCAATGTCTCTTTACTAATTTTGTATGATATTTCAAACCTCTAATCAGATCTTTAAGATCAAACAACTAATATTTCAAAGATCTACCAATTTCTCAATAAACCCCAAATTGGGTATGCCAGAAATAGTGCCAAAAGCTTCACAGCTTCACATATTATTAATAAATTTGAAAGTGGACTTTTTTATTGAAATTTCAGCAGCATAACAGCCTACAAAATGAAATTTCCAGATCTGTATAACATTTACACAACAACTCCCAAATGGAGGGCAAAACCAATGTTCATCGAGCTCCCGAAGACAACACAAAATAGCCGAAAACACCACAAAAGCACTGATAATATATCATAGAAGTATAATCATGAAAAAATAAATATATTTAGATCTATTTTAATATCTAAATGTCTGATATACAGCAGCAACCCAAACTGATATGAAATACTCAACCGAAAACACCAAACTCTTACAAAAATCACACACGAAAACCCACAAATCTGCACTGTTCAGCACAAAAGAAAACTCTGTATGAGAATGCACATGGAATAGATTCAAACTCCCATCCTTAGCCTTCCTAGAAACCTGCAAAATCCCATTCTTGGGTCTCCTTCTCCATAGGTTTGGCAGCCTCTGAAGAACAACAAGAAATGAGCAAAAATCAAGTTCTGGAATGGGCCCAAAATGCCTCCAAACCCCTTAAAAGAGGGCATAACCCTAACTCACGTCCAAGAGGGGTTAATAAAACATATTTTAATAATAATTTTCATTTATTAGTCCATTTTCTTCCAAAGATTATCCCCTTTTGCTGAAACTTCACCTTTTTGGGCCTGCCTACCTTAGCAAAGATTATTATTTTTTAATTATTTGAAAAGGGGACATGAAAAAAATAAGGTTGTTTCTATCCTAAACCTATCCAACCAAAGCTAATGGAATAGATAATTCAATCCTAGGATGAATGATTTTAAATATACACAACCTTGCTCATTTGAACTAAGCAGCACTGCAATTTTTGGAAAAGGCGACAAAGGGATGACAAATCCAAACAAATGTGAATCTTTAAAAACTAAGATAGGTTTTTGTAGGCCTAATAAACATGATTTTATAATAGCTAATAGTGTATCAATACCTTGGACAAGCTCAAAGAAATGCCCTCCTAAAGATCACAACCTAGTGGTGCTTAGAGATGCTTAGGAATGCTTCCATTCAGTGTGGTCGATAGCATCCAAGTGATGTTGTGATTGAAATGAGGTTGGTACTAGCCTAAACCTGATCAAACATAGCTAATGGAGTAGATGATTAACCTCTAGGACCAATAGTTTCAAATATACACAACCTTTCACATTTGAATTGAGCAACACTGCGACTTCTGGCATTAGGAGAGAAAAGGATGCCAAATCCAAACAAAGTTGATTCTCTAAAAATAGAGATAGTTTATTTTATGCCTAGATAACATGATCCTATATCATATCACATTTTTTTAATACCTCACACGAGCTCAAAGATATGCAGGGAAGAAGGATTGAGAGGTGTACACTGTGAGAAAGCATTGTTGGAGGGTACAAAGTTGATGCAAGGGTTTACCAACAAGTGATATGCCTTAAAAAGGGTAATTTTTTGAATTTATGTTGATTATATATGTTGAATTCAAGGTTTACATTAAAATAATCAATTTTGAAAGTGATTGGAAAGTGAATTTGTAGAAGGCCCTAGATTTTAGGAGCAAGTGGTGAGGATTTTATCGTTGGAAATGTAAACAAGGCCAAGGAGACTTTAAACCTACTGAATCTATTGTTTTGACACCTAAGTAGGTATTGTAAAAATTTGAGTACTCAAGGGTTAAGGATAAAGAGTACTTGCTTTGTAAAAGTGGTCTATTTTAAGCCTTAAATGGGGTGCCATGGTGTGACAGCAAGGATATAGTCCAAAACAACCTGATAAAATATTTTTATATGTTATAGAGAAGCCAAATGGATATCCAAATCTATAATTCATTTTCTTGATGTAATGGGAAAGTTGGGAGAAAAAAGAATGAGGAAAACCATCTAGGTGTCATTAGGCCTATTAGTTGAACTTTGTATTTACCTTATAAATCCATATAAGGGTATGTGCAGGATCATGGTGTGCCAAAAAGTGGCGATGTGAAAAAAAAAGAGTTTGAAGACGCCTAAAAGCACTTCAAAATTTGCACTGACTTTTTTTTACCTATCCAGGAACCGAAGCTGGAAGGTTAAGCCGAGCCTTATCAGATATCCAATATCATATCGGATATCTGATATCATATCATATATCTGATATCATATCGGATATCCGATTTGATATCGGATATCCGATTTGATATCGGATATCCGATTTTAAATCCAATATCTGACTAATAATTAAAATCATATAATAGTATGATATATTATTTAATATTATTATTATTGATATAAAATAATAATAATAATATTAAATAATATATCATACTATTATATTATAATAATATTATTATTATTTAATATTATTATTATAATAATTATTATACTATAATATAATAATAATATTATTATTATATTATAATCGTATAATATTATACTATAATAATAATATTATAATAACATATTATATTATAATAATATAATATAATATTTCATATATTATAATATATAGTAATGTAATATAATATATATATATAATATAATATAATAATAAAAAGTAATATCTTATAATATAATATATAATAAAAAAGTATAATATATTATAAATTATAATAATATAGTATAATAATAATATTTTATATTATAATATATAGTAAATTAATATAATAAATATAAAATATAATATAAAAATATATAAAATATAATATATATGTTATATTATATATATTATAATATCGGATATCCGATACCTGTGCATAGATTAAACACAAAATCACAGACCCGCAGCCCTTATTTTCACGCGAATTTGGGCCAGTCAGATCGGATATCAGATAATAAATCGGATATCAGATAGCAAATCGGATATCAGATATCAGGTATGTTTCCCCCCCCCCCCCCCCCCGGCTCATTTTTAACCTAAATTTAATAGATTTTAACAAGATTTTGTTTGTTTTAGTTGAATCTAGGGTTTTTTTGACAAAAATGGTTAAAATTTAGATTTTTTTTTAATATATATTACGTTTTGCAATTCAATAGGAATGGCTGATCAAAATGATGACACTGAGGCAGGGAATAATATTCCTCGCAACCCACCACCAAACGATCTAATATCCCCACAAAACCGTCCACCAAATGATCCTCTACCTCCTCAAAACCCTCCTCAAATCGAGGATTTGATAAATGAAAATCTCACTGAGTTGAGAGGTTTGCATAGAACATACAATAATGTACCTGCACTGGCTCCTATGTTATCCACGTTAAACACCATAGTGGATAACATTGAAACTCTTACAAACCAACAAAATGTCGCTCTTCGTTGGCGTGATGAAATGCACTAGATGTTTGATGATGGTTTGGATTATGATGAGGTCGCGGCCCTCAACATAACCAAAGACGATTTGGCAAGCCTTTTTGCTAACCCAAAAATGGGTATACCAGTTGACCCAAAAAAAACCAATCTATCGATTAAATGGTGCACAAATGACGCCATACGTGCAAATTTTTGGGACCGTTGGTGGATGGTCTTTGATATCCCTCCACATGGAAATTTAGACATACCATTTTATTTCCTTAAAAAATTATATGCAAAATTTGTGTTGAAACTTAAAGTGAACTATTGGAGCACGAAGCCCAACATGGGCTTAGGACTAGGAGCTCCTCGGGATAGACCCTCTTCCCAGTGGAAGAAACTTGGCACTTTTGTCCCCCCCCCCTAATATCTCCCCCCCTCCTTGAGTGCAGCATCCAGATATTATGTCAGAGACTAGCTCTCAGACCATCAGAGCCATTCATAGGCTGAGTAGCCTAATGATATCTCAGGCTAGGTCAGTCTTGCCTCCTTGTGTTGATGATGTTGGTGCTAGTTCATCATCGGCTAGCTCATGAAACATTTGTGTGCCTCACACTTGCATTACAGGCAAGAATATTTTCCTGGGTCCCATAGGTGATCTTCTTAAGTATCATTTTGTATTAGACGAGGATACACCAGACGCACGTGCAGAGGCTACAGACCCTGATGCGAGAGAGGAGGGGAATGTAGAGGCATGGACTCCTTCGGTGTCGGTACGTGTATACATTTTTTTGTTATGACATATGTGATTTAAAGTTAATTTTTATAATAGAGTAATTTTAATTTTTAAGCCATACTGACTTTTACATGTATGTGATCTTCATTCATGTTTAGTTGATGACCGAGGAGGAGCTCAGATAGATAGATGATGCTACACTCTCGGCCATTTCATTTGGCCTTGAGACATCTACGGTACATTATGTTGTGTTTGCATTTCTTTTTTCTATTTGATATTATAGCATATATGGTTGCTAATCTTTCTTTTATCTTGCAGATACCACCTGCCCCGGGGGGACAAAGTGCGAGGGGTGAGCCAGCATACATTGACAAAGAAAAGGTAATTAGATGTTTTCTAATTGATTAAATATTGATGCATTCTTGTAAAATGTTTGTGGTAATCTCATTTAATTACATTATTTATTGTATATAGCATGTGGCTACTGGTGATGAGCCTGTACAGATTCGACGTCCTAGATTATCAGGGATTTTCATTCACACAAAGAGCCCCATTGTATGTATAAGTATCATTTATTTTTTATTTTTTTAATTGATGCAGAGGAAAGTATGATTGTTGTTCTATACAATTTCTGTGATTTTTTCCGTACCAATAATGATTCATGTCTTGCATATGTTCATTACAACTTAAATAGGCTTATATGCACCTATCCAACTGACCAAGTTGGTTACAAAGGTTTATTTAATCAAACAAATACCAAATTACTACTTTCCCTCCAAAACTAATATGACCATTTGAATTTGAAATTCAAATTTCAAACTATAGTTTTTATGCATTCCCTAACTTTCTAAAATATTCCATTGACTCAAAATTGGCCATATGGATTTATTAAATGCAACTAAGTAAATTTCCAAAAAATTGAAGTTTTTATTATTTTTTCTCCAAACCACCGTACACTCTGATCTCCCCCTTTCAACTGAGATCACATATGACATATATAAAATTCTACATGACTGTTGGAACAACCATATAGGTGTTCCCAACCATAAAACAAACAAACAACCACTTTTTGCTAATACTCTTTAGACTCTAAATACCCTATTCTAAGGCCTTTTGGTCCCATGGAGTCACTTGGTTTATAACCACACCAAAATGCTTGTGGGCCTTACATGTGCCTTTATTACAAAACATAGACCAACTTGTAAAATATGGACCAAACCTTTATTCCAACTTCCTAATCTACTTGAATCCTCGCTTTCATGGAGTCGCAAGGTGTCCGGCAACAGAGATACTTGTTCCACCCTGCCACATAGGTTAGGTGCCCTGCACCACCTTTCCTCTCTCTCATTCTGAACACTAGTCCACCAAGTGAGTGATGTTCCTCTCAGTCTTGTTGTTGCTAATTTTACCTTCTTATCTGCCTCTATGTCTTCAAGATCAAAGTAGTTCTCAAGGGCCTCTATCCACCCTAGCACTTCTTCACTATCCATTTTACCCTGGTATATTGGAAAATCAATATGGTTCTTCCCACCATTACCTTGTACTGCCTTAATGATTCTCATAAATCTCCTTTCTTCAGGATCATCTGTTGTCTCATGCTCTTGCCTTGCATTACCAACCTCTTCTTCTTCATGGTTCTCTCCATGATTTCTTCCTCTAACCTCTTCTCCTCTAGGTTCTTGCCTTTCCTTTTCTAAGGATTCTATCCTTGCAATAAGCTTCAACCTCTCTCTTCTCATCTGTCTTTCTTCCCTCACTCTAGGTGCTTCAAGTTCTCTCCTCTCTCTTTTCTCTTTTGCCAACTCTTCTCTCAATTCTTCAAGTTCTCTAGCCATTTGATTTTTAGGAAGCATTTTCACAACAAGTTTTCTTCCTTCCCAAGGGCCAACTCACTGATTCTCTTTCTTTCCTCACCAAGAAATCTCTAGACACCACTTATGTACCTTTCAACTCTGGGAAACACAAGGAGGAATTAGACACACCAAGGCTTCAACAAAGGGACCAACACACTAAGGATTTTCAAGATTATAGGTCTTGGTCACACTCCTAAACACCCAAACTTCAAAACCCTCCTTAAAATGGCTTAAAAACCAGGGCCTGCTTGTTCAAACCCCAAAACTCAATTCTAGAATGTTTTGACTTGTCTAATGACAAGATATGATCATGAAAACCTACATGAACCTATCAAATGACACATCTACCATATGAAATCCTAAAATCCTATCTCATGCCCAATTACAACTTTCTTCCACATATGAGTCCAACATTATAACTTTGTATGCTTCCATGAGCCATAATTGGTGCAAGGATTGCCCAATTGACTTCAAGAGATGTTCCATGACCTCTGTAATGCCTTGGATCTTCAATGTTCCCCTAATGAGCATGGGATGCTCTTGCATCACTTATCTTCATAAATAAATTCAAAACTAATTTCCATGATATTAACAACTACTATTTTGTATCTCATAGGAGACTCCTAGTGCACATGAGGTTCGATGGGACAGTTATGTAGATTTGATGACGCGGCCACTCACTCCTGAGGAGGAGCCTACAATAGTAAGTTGTAGTTTGAATTCATGATTAAATATGTTATAAATTTAGCATGCTATGAATTATAATGTTATAGTTTAAATTGTAGATTCATCTGACAAAGGTATTTGAACATATACAGCCCATAATCACAGAGGTACCAGCATTGTCGAGGGCATACGAGAGGACTCCTGACCGATGCAGGAGGTCGACAAGAGAGGTATTTATTATGAAATTTTGATAGTATTAATATCCAATACGGAAAAGATCATTATGCATTTGATTAATTCAATGTTAGATATGTAGAATCATATAAATTTAGTAGTCTAACTTTGGGTTTTCCTTTTTTGTTTATGTAGGAGGCATCCAATTCACCTAGTGCAGCGAAGAGGCTGCATTTTGATCATCCACCAGCACCCTAGGATAGTATAGTTTTCGTAGGATGCATCATGAGACATTTTGAGATGGCATATGCCACATTGTATATAGAAACATTGATATTATACACATTCTGATGGCAGGATCAGCCACATTTTGTATATGGATCTATGTATTTTGATATATATATATATATTTGAGTACTTTATCTATGGATACATGATCTTTGATATATATTTGTGTAAAATTTTGTCTATGGATACATGTATTTTGATATATATTTTTATCATTTACGTGCACAATGATATACATATTAATTTAGTATCTAGTATTGTTCAATTTATCGTGGATCATGTGTCATGCCCTAAATTTTACTAGTAAAAACACAACAATTTTTTTTTTTTTTAGCTTATGAAGTCGCATAAGAAATTACATATTGTAAAACAAGTTTATCATTGAATAGGAGTTCAAGACTCATGTGAATAGTGTGAAGGTGTTAACATTTTAGTCACAGGTGGTTTTATAATAGATTGGATGACAGTCTAGTTCAAGTTAGCGTCACGAGTCAAACGAGCAAGTTCAAGATACAACACTCATAAATTAGTGAGGTAATTCATATCCTAACAAGCCTCTGATACTAATATTCTATTAGGGTATGTCAATTGTATCATATGGACTAGGTCGTGGTTCTAGCATGTAAGGGAAGGGGATCAGAATTACTTATTATCCTCATTACCAATGTACACACATTCATTAATCATTACAATATATATTAATGTGACAATTAGTATATTACTATATCCCCATTATCTATCAACATTGCTTCCTCAACAAATTATTGAGTGCACAACAAGATTGTAAGCAATCTACTAAGTTTTAAATTTATACAATCAATGGTATCACATAACATCTATGGATTGTTATTATCAACTAGTCATTTACAATACCACAAGGAGAAAACTTTCTTTCACATTTTCAAATGATAACAATGATGTCAAAGCAAATCTGTGACTCGTACCAATGCTTTCATAACAATATAAACTCCAAATTAAACATGCATATACAACCTTATCAATATTTTCTTCTACACGTACATTAGGTAACAATGATACAATCTCCTTCCATCACAATGGGGCAACATAAGGGACTTTTCAAAATCATAAGGAACATGGACATTGAAAGATATGGATAATGAGTAGCATGAACATTGTCCAACATGATCGTTGAGAACATGAACAAGCTGGTGAATCCTCCTTCACAAATGAGGGCACAATGTCAAGTTTTCTCATCCAACATCAATCTGCAAGATTATCATTCCAAGCCATTTCCATTGCTCCCTTGGACACAAATCTGCATATGCAACACAACAAAATAACAAGGACCATGGGTGCTTTCCACCCAACCATAGGCCTCAAAGAGACCACCCCCGCGCTAGGGAACAAGGCTCAAACTGGGATACACATACAATCTTTCAATGCATAAACATTTCATTTCAAACTTGAACAATTTCCCCCCAAGACTATTTCACAATGGCTTCACAGATGGAACCATAAACATAGGGTGAAGGTGTGTTCTAAAATGGAGACTTGCCATACCAAACCATATTTGCAATAAACAATTTTCATGCCCTCTCGGGGCTATCATAATTCACCAAATTTCATGCCCTCTCGGGGCTATCATAAATGAACCATTTAATGCCCTCTCGGGCCCTCCACATTTCCTCCTCCAAACCCACTACCATCAGCTGTAACTCCTCAAACTTCCTTTCTACACCATACTTTCCTTATCACCCCCAGCAAGATATGAAATGTTATGGCATACAATGGAGCACATACTCCAAGGTTCCCAATACATTTTTTGAACCCAACTTAAGCCCTTCACCCTGGACTTCTCTTCCCTTCCCACAAGGGTGAGTGTAAGTCCCAATCCCATAACAATACTCAAGCACAAAACAAGAAAACAAAACCAAGTAGAAATAAAACAAGAAATTTTGGCAAACACCCCACTAGTTTGGCCAAGACCCTCTAATAAAGCCTTCCCACTAACTTATTTTAGCAAAAACACTAAGCCACTCCATCCTTACGAACTTGTCTCCTCTAACGGTTCATCGATAGCCCTCACAAGCTCTGAGTTATGACCCTCGAAGGATCGACCTCAAAATGCACTTAGAGCACCTTGAAGACTCCTCGGTACGGGGTGGCCGCAAATGATGGATGGTCTTCGTGGCCAGAACAATGGTGTGACTAGGGTTCACCTTCTCATCTAGAGCTAATGGGACTGATGATTCGATGCCAAGATCAGTGGTTTCAAAGTTACGCTATGGTGCACCTATGAACTGAGGCACACTGCGAGTTTTGGCATCGAGCGAGATCGTTGTGCTGAATCCAAACAGAATGTGATCTCTCAAAAATGAGATAGGTTATTTTAGGCCTCAGGATCACTATCCTGTAGCATTTGATAGTTCATCGATATCCCTCACGAGCTCTGAGTTATGACCCTCGAAGGATCGACCTCAAAATGCACTTAGAGCACCTTGAAGACTCCTCGGTACGGGGTGGCCGCAAATGATGGATGGTCTTCGTGAAAAGAACAAGGGTGTAACTAGGGTTCAACCGCCCATCTGGAGCTAATGGCACTAACGATTCGATGCCAAGATCAGTGGTTTCAAAGTTACACTGTGGTGCACCTATGAACTGAGGCACACTGTGAGTTTTGGCATCGAGCGAGATCGCTGTGCTGAATCCAAACGAAATGTGATCTCTCAAAAATGAGATAGGTTATTTTAGGCCTCAGGATCACCATCCTATAGCATTTGACAGTTCATCGATAGCCCTCATGAGCTCTGAGTTATGACCCTCGAAAGATCGACCTCAAAATGCACTTAGAGCACCTTGGAGACTCCTCGGTACGAGGTGGCCGCAAATGATGGATGGTCTTCGTGGCCAGAGCAAGGGTGTGACTAGGGTTCACCCGCCCATCCGGAGCTAATGGCACTAACGATTTGATGCCAAGATCAGCGGTTTCAAAGTTACGCTGTGGTGCACCTATGAAATGAGGCACACTGCGAGTTTTGGCATCGAGCAAGATCGTTGTGCTGAATCCAAACGGAATGTGATCTCTCAAAAATGAGATAGGTTATTTTAGGCCTCAGGATCATCATCTTGTAGCATTTGACAGTTCATCAATAGCCCTCATGAGCTCTGAGTTATGACTCTCAAAAGATCAACCTCCAAATGCACTTAGAGCACCTTGGAGACTCCTCGGTACGGGGTGGCTGCAAATGATGGATGATTGTTTGAAGACTACTCCATGTGTCACTGTCTTTCTTGGAAATAAAATTGCTTTTGAACATCAAGCTTGCAATATTATCAATTATTGTCAAACTTTTTCAACCAAGTCAAAATGTCAAATGCAAATATTTGTTTGCATTTTTTGCTAAGGGGAGTTTCATAAATTGACTTTTATTTTCTATGTCTCTAGTGCTTGAACATACTTAAAATGGCTCTTTGGTCTTAGAGCTATTGGTATTTTCTAACTTCATGGTCTATGATATGCATACTAAGAATTTCTTTCACTAAATGGTTTCCTTGATCTATTGACTACACTTAAATTTGTTCACTTGTCATCTCTCTTTCTATATGTTCAATACAAAGAGCTAGAAGAGACAAATAATCTTTCTTACCTTCATCTCTCTAAGCACATGATAGAAATCAATTCTAAACTTGAGAAAAGGTTAGAGGAGAATATTGCATTCTTAAATTAATCTCCCTTAAGACCTTTACATACACACGGGGCATTCTTAAATTAATCTCCATGGAAGAAAATTACATAAAACTAAAGATTCCATAGTGTTGAAACATAAAATCCAAGATCTCATTTATGATGGGATTATTGATACCTCTAATGACTCATCCACTCATAGCCTTCATATCCAACTTCATATCATGTCAGTATGCATGTGCTATCTTGCTTATTGGCTTTAATTGCTTATCCTACATGCTATCTTCTTTCATGGATTTTATGGCTTATCCCAAATGTGCTTCATACAAATTTTCAATATGAAAGTCTTTCAAAACATTATACAATATTATGACTCTTTATGCTTTCAAATGCTATGATTGGTTGTAAAATGGAAGAAATCAAGTATTCTAATTGTTCATCCGTACTTTATGGATTTTTCTTATTTGATTAGTTTGATAAAAATAGTTTTAATAATCATAATGTCATCTTTATGTCAAATAAGGAAAAAACCAAATTTGTAATAAGATATCCGCACGCAATTATCTTTCATATAGTTATAAATGCTCTTAAAATTGTCGTTATAGCCTTGTATCACATGCAAATATGATTTGGAAGAACTTGCTCAATATCTTCCTCTTATAATTCCTTACAAAGAACCTACCAAAATACAAAAACCATATACAAAAAACTACACATTTTACATCATAATACATCATAAATTTTAGAAATTCTCCCCAATACCACCCCTCTCCAACTCTTCATGATGTACCTACATTCCAATATCATACAAAAATTAGTAACTTGTTGTATTAAACAAGATAATCATCAATTCATTAAATCATTATGAAGAAAATAACATAAGAAGTATATATACCTAGTCAAGTATTCCAATAGGGTCCTCTCTCTGTTTTAGGGTCTCCAACAAGGCTTCATGATCAGCGTTAGCAATAGTAAAAAGTTCTTTTACTTTTGGTCTTCCTTGATGCTTCAATAACTTTATATTTGTTGCTATAATAAGATGTGAATATATGAGAATTACTTTGTGCTTTTGATAGTCTTCGAATGCAGGAATTCTGTTCCTTCTAAGCATGTATGTCCGCAGCCATGTTCCAGCAACAACCACTGAATCAGTAGGATACGTGAATCCATCATCATCTGTGATCGGTTGTGCAAGTTTTTGTTTTCCTCTTACACAACGTGCTAACCAATAATCAGATTTCTCATCATTCCCTTGTGGTGCAACCAATGCAAAGACATGTCCTGGCTGAAGTAGATCTGATAGATGATTATGCTCAAGTGAACTTTCCATGTCATCATTTTTGATAGAGGGTATGATAGACAATGGAGTAAGATAATGTGTAGCCCATGTGTCCACCCACTCACTTGACTCACAGTGATCCCAATCACACTGAAAATAAGTACGACAAAAACAAGCTAGTTGTCGTGTCCAAATGGTCCATGTACTAGAATTAGAGCTTTGAAATGAATGCATTTTTGATGAGTCGATCACTGTAGCACAATCTGATCTATCACCTATGGACCCTTCCTCAACCAACCAAAAGAACCTGCGTACTACTGAATTAAGAGTCCCCCCCTATGATAATGCTAAACTACACCAATCAACAATGCTACGAGCATCAAGAAGCTCTGTTGTTGAAATCTTCAGTTGCTCCTTAACTAGAGCTCTCTTCACACATGCCCCTGCTCCATCATGTTCCCCTTTTCCATGGCCGGACTCAAAATAACTCCAAATATGAGGCACCCCTCTATCTACATGCATCCTACACAACCAATAAAACATGCAAGCATTCTTGAATTGACCTGTACAGTTATCTGACCAAATGATATGTCTATCCATAGCAATTGCATGCTCGTGTAAGAAATAAAAAAAATCCTCGAAACAATGTTGCACAAACTCATGAGAGTGAGATCTATCATCACTCATATAAAAATGATACTCTCTAATAATCTTTCGATTATCTTCCGCACTATCAGGGGCATGTCTATATGTTATGTGAACAAAAATTGCAATCTGAATAGAGTTGTAATACTGAGATTGTGTCTCATTTTGAGGTTGCAATGTGTAGTTCTCAGCAAAATCAACAGCTGATATAATAGTGCCAATGGGAAAAGTCTCCTTACACGTTCTAAATTGTGTATCCAACCACTGAGACCTGTGACTATGTCTTGCATACTTGTAAAAAAGATTTGCCTTGAAATCTGAAATAAAATTAGCCACATTGATATCTTTTCCAACCAATTCACATCTAGAGCTCTCACTCCCACTCTTCAATGTGTATTTCACCATTTCATAGACCCTTTTTTACACTATTTTCTTTCAAAGATCTTGTTCACACCCCTCATGGAAACATGTGTCAAACTTGGATAAGCCACCACATTTTGAACACTTCTCATTTAAGCAAGCATTTTTATAAAAGGAACAACCATCAAGTCTACGACATAAGAGTTGATCTAACAAGTCTCTTGATGATTTTGGAAGCCCACTAGCCCCACAATCCTCCAACATTTCTTTACTATGCAAAGTAGAACGGATGGAGCATAATAGTTCATGGTGCATAGAAAACTCAACATGATATTCGCAACAACATGTATTTCAAATTTTGAGTGGCACACAATAAAATGGCTTCAAAGATTCAAAATCCCTTTGTGATATATGAACACTTGGATGACTCTCTCTAAATTGTTTGAACAACATAGTTTGACTTACCTCCAAATAATGTTTAGGATGTGGCGTGCGGTCTCTAATGCCAATTCTCAACTTTAAGACATCTTTAGCATTGGGTGAGACTCGTGAGTTAGAGTGCCAAAATTGTATAATTTCTTCCTTCACATCGTCAGATAGCATCTTATCAAAATGCGAAAGTCTCCCACCAAATGCCCATGTTTCATTTTGAAGAGGATCATCAATTTTCTCTCGTCGACTAAGTGCTCTTCTCAAAGTAGTACGATTTAGATTCAAATCAATACAAGTTTGTCTCATATATCTACCTTTTCTCAAATGATGACTTACCAAAGAGGTTGTAATAACCCTTCGAGCAGCTCTATTATCCTTCTCTCTGCTATTTTTCCAACGCTATTGAGAGCACTAAAAAGATTCTTCACAATAATGGCATTTCTTTCCAACTTTTTATTGACACAAATTTTCAATTTGGAAAGCATAGGTCTCATCTTTTGCATCTTTAATAAGTGCATGAAAAGCTGACATTGCTCTACCACTATCTTGTTGCCGAAAAACATCTGATATAGTCTTGAAGCCCATAACCGAATGGTTCTTTCTGATTTTCTTCCTTCCAAACTATTCATAATCGTTTCATCAATTTCAATTATCCATTTTGGTGTTTTAGAACCTTCATGTCGATTATAATTAGGAGATATGTAAGGTTCTTGTGCATTAAGTTCTTGTGCATTGTCATCTTCGACATGGTCAATTATGCAATTTGGATTATGACTTGGTGGCATTTCTTCTTCAAAAT
The DNA here is from genome assembly GCA_028749045.1 of Cupressus sempervirens. Classification (NCBI taxonomy): domain Eukaryota; kingdom Viridiplantae; phylum Streptophyta; class Pinopsida; order Cupressales; family Cupressaceae; genus Cupressus; species Cupressus sempervirens. The sequence goes on along the minus strand of CM053786.1, from coordinate 556,616,033 downwards.
TTTCAATCTCTACATTTTCAATTTTTGCATTATCATTTTCAATAGGTACATTTTCATTCCCCAACTGTACATTTTCATTATCTGACTCTATAATTTCACCTTCTATTAATTCATCGTCAACTCGATTGATATTTAGCATACCTTGTCTTTTTTTCGGTGTTTCATTTTGTCCTTTTCCCTATATGTTGCAATGTCTTCATTGGATATCTTCCTTTTACATTTATTCTTTCGACGACTGCTGCTCCCCATTCAGATGACAAATTTGAACACCTAAGGTTATATTTTCAAATTCTTTTCGATTGGTTGGGCCCTAAAACATGACTTTTTACAAATCCCGTGAAAAAAGAAGTAAAAAAGTAATGTTGTCAAGTCTGTAGAGACAGTCAAATATTCGAAATTGAAGCCAATATAATCGGATATCCGATAATAAATCGGATATCCGATAATAGATCGGATATCCGATAATAGATCGGATATCCGATATAGGAAAAGGACTTTTGGGGGGAAAACTTGCTAAGGTTTCCCTCCTTTGCCACAATAATATTAATATTATGAAAATATTTGGAGGCAAATGACTTTAATTTATAACTAAGTTAATAGTATAAAATATCAATAATATTAATATAAAATAGTATTAATATACCTATAGTATCAATATTATTATTATAACTATAATAGTATTAATATTATTAATATAGATATAATAGTGTAAATATATAGTGTTTATTTATATTAAGCTACAATATATAGTATTAATATATATTATTATTATAGCTATAATAGTATTATTATTATTACTATACATATAATAATATTAATATTTAGTGTTTATTTATATTATAATTATTACCTTAAAATAGTATAAATAGTATATCTTAAAATATTACGTTATATATACTAAAATATTACGTTATTATATAGATATATTAATAACATATATATTAATATAATAATATTTATAATGTATATTATATTTAATAAAAATATTATGTTGTTATATATATATTATATTATTATACATATTAATATAATAATATATAATACAAAGAGCGTCGTTGTTTAATGGGTCAAAGGGGGTCATAGGCCACCCTATGACCCCCTTTGACCCATATGAACGACTTGACTATGTCCCTAGGGGTCCTAGGACCCCTAGGGACATATGTCGTCATTTAATGGATCAATGGGGGTCATAGGTCACCCTATGACCCCCTTTGACTCATATGAACGATTCAAATATGTCCCTAGGGGTCCTAGGACCCCTAGGGACATATGTCGTCATTTAATAGGTCAAAGAGGGTCATAGGGTGACCTATGACCCCCTTTGACCCATATTACCCATTCGAATATGTCCCTTGGGGTCCAAGGACCCCTAGGGACATATGTCGTCGTTTAATGGGTCAAAGAGGGTCATAGATCACCCTATGACCCCCTTTGACCCATAATACCCATTCGAATATGTCTCTAGGGGTCCTAGGACCCCTAGAGAAATATGTCATCGTTTAATGGGTCATAGGGGGTCATAGCTCACCCTATGACCCCCTTTGACCTATGACCTCCTTTGACCCATATTACCCATTCGAATATGTCCCTAGGGGTCCTAGGACCCCTAGCGACATATCTCGTCGTTTAATGGGTCAGAGAGGGTCATAGGTCACCCTATGACCCCCTTTGACCCATATTACCCATTCGAATATGTCCCTAGGGGTCCTAGGACCCCTAGAGACATATATCATCGTTTAATGGGTCAAACAGGGTCATAGGTCACCCTATGACCCCCTTTGACCCATATTACCCATTCGAATATGTCCCTAGGGGTCCTAGGACCCCTAGAGACATATATCGTCGTTTAATGGGTCAAGAGGCTCATAGGTCACCCTATGACCACCTTTGACCCATATGTACGATTCGAATATGTCCCTAGGGGTTTAGGACACCTACAGACATATGTTGTCATTTAAAAGGTCAAAGAGAGTCATAGGTTACCCTATGACCCCATTTGACCCATATTACCCATTCGAATATGTCTCTAAGACCCCTAGGAATATATGTCCTCGTTTAATGCATCAAAGGGGGTCATAGGTCACCCTCTGACCCCCTTTGACTCATATGAATGATTCAAATATGTCCCTAGGGGTCCTAGAACCCCTAGGGACATATGTTGTCGTTTAATGGGTCAAAGGGGGTCATAGATCACCCTATGACCCCCTTTGACCCATATGAACGATTGGAATATGTCTCTAGGGTCCTATGACCCCTAAGGAAATATGTTGTTGTTTAATGGGTCAAAGAGGGTCATAGGTCACCCTATGACCCCATTTGACCCATATTACCCATTCGAATATGTCCCTTGGGGTCCGAGGACCCCTAGGGACATATGTCATCGTTTAATAGGTCAAAGAGGGTCATAGGTCACCCTATGACCCCCTTTGACCCATAATACCCATTCGAATATGTCCCTAGGGGTCCTAGGACCCCTAGAGACATATGTCGTCGTTTAATGGGTCAAAGGGGGTCATAGGTGACACATATTACCCATTTGAATATGTCCCTAGGGGTCTTAGGACCCCTAGCGACATATCTTGTCATTTAATAGGTCAGAGAGGGTCATAGGTCACCCTATGACCCCCTTAGACCCATATTATCCATTCGAATATGTCCCTAGGGGTCCTAGGACCCCTAGAGACATATATCATCGTTTAATGGATCAAAGAGTGTCATAGGTCACCCTATGACCCCCTTTGACCCATATGTACGATTTGAATATGTCCCTAGGGGTCCTAAGACCCCTAGAGACATATGTCATCATTTAAAGGGTCAAAGAGGGTCATGGGTTACCCTATGACCCCATTTGACTCATATTATCCATTCGAATATGTCTCTAGGGGTCCTAGGACCCCTAGGGACATATGTCATCGTTTAATGCATCAATGGGGGTCATATGAACGATTCAAATATGTCCCTAGGGGTCCTAGGACCCCTAGGGACATATGTTGTCGTTTAATGGGTCAAAGGGGATCATACATCACCCTATGACCCCCTTTGAACCATATGAACGATTGGAATATGTCCCTAGAGTCCTAGGACCCTTGAGGACATATGTCGTCGTTTAATGGGTCAAAGAGGGTCATAGGTCACCCTATGACCCCATTTGACCCATATTACCCATTCGAATATGTCCCTTGGAAGTCGATGACCCCTAGGAACATATGTCGTTGTTTAATGGGTCAAAGAGGGTCATAAGTCACCCTATGACCCCCTTTGACCCATATTACCCATTCGAATATGTCCTTAGGGGTCCTAGGACCCCTAGAGACATATATCATCGTTTAATACGTCAAGAGGGTCATAGGTCACCCTATGACCCCCTTTGACCCATATGAACGATTCAAATATGTCCCTAGGGGTCCTAGGATCCCTAGAGACATATGTCATCGTTTAATGGGTCAAAGAGGGTCATAGGTTACCCTATGACCCCATTTGACCCATATTACCAATTCGAATATGTCCCTAGGGGTCCTAGGACCCTTAGGGACATATGTCGTTGTTTAATGGGTCAAAGAGGGTCATACGTCACCCTATGACCCCTTTTGACCCATATTACCCATTCGAATATGTCCTTAGGGGTCTGAGGACCCATAGAGACATATATCATCGTTTAATGTGTCAAGAGGGTCATAGGTCACCCTATGACCCCCTTTGACCCATATGAATGATTCGAATATGTCCCTAAGGGTCCTAGGACACCTAGAGACATATGTCATCGTTTAATGGGTCAAAGAGGGTCATAGGTTACCCTATGACCCCATTTGACCCATATTACCCATTCGAATATGTCTTTAGGAGTCTTAGGACCCCTAAGGACATATGTCGTCGTTTAATGGGTCAAAAGGGGTCATAGGTCACCCTATGACCCCCTTTGACTCATATGAACAATTCAAATATGTCTCTATGGGTCTTAGGACCCCTAGGGACATATGTCATCGTTTAATGGGTCAAAGGGGGTCATAGGTCACCCTATGACCCCCTTTGACCCAAATGAACCATTCGAATATGTCCCTAAGGTCCTACAACACCTACGGACATATGTCGTCGTTTAATGGGTCAAACGGGGTCATAGGTCACCCTATGAGACCCTTTGACTCATATGAATGATTCAAATATGTCCCTAGGGGTCCTAAGACCCCTAGGGACATATGTCATCATTTAATGGGTCAAAGGGGGTCATAGGTCACCCTATGACCCCCTTTGACCCATATGAACCATTCGAATATGTCCCTAGGGTCCTAGGACCCCTAGGGACATATGTCTTCGTTTAATGGGTCAAATAGGGTCATAGGTCACCCTATGACCCCCTTTGACCCATATTACCCATTCGAATATGTCCCTAGGGGTCCTAGGTCCCCTAGGGATATTTGTCGTCGTTTAATGGGTCAAAAAGACCTATGACCCCATTTGACCCATATTACCCATTCGAATATGTCTCTATGGGTCCTAGGTCCCATACAGACATATATCGTCATTTAATGGGTCAAGAGAGTCATAGGTCACCCTATGACCCCCTTTGACCCATATGAACGATTCGAATATGTTCCTAAGGGTCCTAGGACCCCTAGAGACATATGTCGTCATTTAATGCGTCAAAGAGGGTCATAGGTTACCCTATGACCCTATTTGACCCATATTACCCATTTGAATGTCCCTAAGGGTCCTAGGACCCCTAGGGACATATGTCGTCGTTTAATGGGTCAAAGGGGGTCATAAGTCACCCTACAACCCCCTTTGACTTATATGAACGATTCAAATATGTCCCTAGAGGTCCTAGGACCCCTAAGGACATATGTCGTCATTTAATGAGTCAAAGGGGGTCATAGGTCACCCTATGACCCCCTTTGACCCATATGAACGATTCGAATATGTCTCTAGGGTCCTAGAACCCCTAGGGACATATGTCGTCATTTAATGGGTCAAAGAGGGTCATAGGTCACCCTATGACCCCCTTTGACCCATATTACCCATTCGAATATGTCCCTTGGCGTCCGAGGACACCTAGGGACATATGTCGTCATTTAATGGGTCAAAGAGGGTCATAGGTCACCCTATGACCCGCTTTGACCCATATTACCCATTCGAATATGTCTCTAGGGGTCCTAAGACCCCTAGAGACATATATCGTCATTTAATGGGTCAAGAGTGTCATAGGTCACCCTACGACCCCCTTTGACCCATATGAACGATTCGAATATGTCCCTAGGGGTCCTAGGACCTCTAGAGACATATGTCGTCGTTTAATGGGTCAAAGAGGGTCATAGGTTACCCTATGACCCCATTTGACCCATATTATCCATTCGAATATGTCCATAGGGGTCTTAGGACCCCTAGGGACATATGTCGTCGTTTAATGGGTCAAAGGGGTCATAGGTCACCCTATGACCCCTATGACCCCCTTTGACCCATATGAACAATTCGAATATGTCCCTAGGGTCCTAGGACCCCTAAGGACATATGTCATCGTTTAATGGGTCAAAAAGGGTCATAGGTCACCCTATGACCCCCTTTGACCCATATTACCCATTCGAATATGTCTCTTGGGGTCCAAGAACCCCAGGGACATATGTCGTCGTTTATTGGGTCAAAGAGGGTCATAAGTCACCCTATGACCCCTTTTGACCCATAATACCCATTCGAATATGTCCCTAGGGGTCCTAGGACCCCTAGAGACATATGTCATCATTTAATGGGTCAAAGGGGGTCATAGGTCACCCTATGACCCCCTTTGACCCATATGTACGATTCGAATATGTCCCTAGGGGTCCTAGGACCCTTAGGGACATATGTCGTCGTTTAATAGGTCAAAGAGGGTCATAGGTCACCCTATGACCCGCTTTGACCCATACGAACGATTTGAATATGTCCCTAGGGGTCCAAGGACCCCTAGGGACATATGTCGTCATTTAATGGGTCAAAAAGGGTCATAGGTCACCCTATGACCCTCTTTGACCCATATGAACGATTCGAATATGCCCGTAATGGTCTGAAGACCCCTAGGGACATATGTCATCATTTAATGGGTCAAAGAGGGTCATAGGTTACCTTATGACCCCATTTGACCCGATTACCCATTCGAATATGTCGCTAGGGGTCCTAGGACCCCTAGGGACATATGTCATCGTTTAATGGGTAACCTATGACCCCCTTTGACCCATACGAAAAATTCGAATATGTCCCTAGGGGTCCAAGCACCCCTAGAGAAATATGTCGTCGTTTAATGAGTCAGAGAGGGTCATAGGTCACCCTATGACCCCCTTTGACCCATATTACCCATTCAAATATGTCCCTAAGGGTCTTAGGACCCCTAGAGAGATATATCGTCATTTAATAGGTCAAAGAGGGTCATAGGTCACCCTATGACCCCCTTTGACCCATATGAACGATTGGAATATGTCTCTAGGAGTCCTAGGACCCATAGGAACATATGCCATCGTTTAATGGGTCAAAGAGTGTCATAGGTCACCCTGTGACCCCCTTTGACCCATATTACCTATTCAAATATGTCCCTAGAGGTCCTATGACCCTTAGGGACATATGTCATCGTTTAATGGGTCAAAGAGGGTCATAGATCACCCTATGACCCCCTTTGACCCATATTACCCATTCGAATATGTCCCTAGGGTTCCAAGGACCCCTAGAGACATATATCGTCGTTTAATTGGTCAAGAGGGTCATAGGTCACCCTATGACCCCCTTTGACCCATATGAATGATTCGAATATGTCTCTAGGGGTCCTAGGACCCCTAGAGACATATGTCATCATTTAATGGGTCAAAGAGGGTCATAGGTTACCCTATGACCCCATTTGACCCATATTACCCATTCGAATATGTCCTTAGGAGTCTTAGGACCCCTAGGGACATATGTAGTCGTTTAATGGGTCAAAGGGGGTCATAGGTCACCCTATGACCCCCTTTGACTCATATGAACGATTCAAATATGTCCTTAGGGGTCCTAGAACCCCTAGGGACATATGTCGTCGTTTAATGGGTCAAAGGGGGTCATAGGTCACCCTATGACCCCATTTGACTCATATGAACCATTCGAATATGTCCCTAGGGTCTTAGGACCCCTAGGGACATATGTCATCGTTTAATGGTTCAAAGGGGGTCATAGGTCACCCTATGACCCCCTTTGACTCATATGAACGATTCAAATATGACCCTAGTGGTCAGACATATGTCATCGTTTAATCGATCAAAGGGGGTCATAGGGTGACCCATATGAACCATTCGAATATGTCCCTAGGGTCCTAGGACCCCTAGGGACATATGTCTTCGTTTAATGGGTCAAAGAGGGTCATAGGTCACCCTATGACCCCCTTTGACCCATATTACCCATTCGAATATGTCCCTAGGGGTCCTAGGTCCTTTAGGGACATATGTCGTCGTTTAATGGGTCAAAGAGGGTCATAGGTCACCCTATGACCCCCTTTGACCCATATTACCCATTCGAATATGTTCCTAGGGGTCCTAAAGACATATATCATCGTTTAATGGGTCAAAAGGGTCATAGGTCACCCTATGACTCCCTTTGACCCATATGAACGATTTGAATATGTCCCTAGGGGTCCTAGGACCCCTAAAGACATATGTCGTCATTTAATGGGTCAAAGAGGGTCATAGGTTACCCTATGACCCTATTTGACCCATATTACCCATTTGAATATGTCCCTAGGGGTCCTAGGACCCTTAGGGACATATGTCATCGTTTAATGGGTCAAAGGGGGTCATAGGTCAAATTAGACCCCCTTTGACTCATATGAACGATTCAAATATGTCCCTAGGGCTCCTAGGACCCCTAGGGACATATGTCATCGTTTAATGAGTCAAAGGGGGTCATAGGTCACCCTATGACCCCCTTTGACCCATATGAACGATTCGAATATGTCTCTAGGGTCCTAGGAGCCCTAGGGACATATGTCGTCATTTAATGGGTGAAAGAGGGTCATAGGTCACCCTATGACCCCCTTTGACCCATATTACCCATTCGAATATGTCCTTTAGGGTCCGAGGACCCCTAGGGACATATGTCGTCATTTAATGGGTCAAAGAGGGTCATAGGTCACCCTATGACCCCCTTTGACCCATATTACCCATTCGAATATGTCCCTAAGGGTCCTAGGACCCCTATAGACATATATCATCATTTAATGGGTCAAGAGGGTCATAGGTCACCCTACGACCCCTTTTGACCCATATGAACGATTCGAATATATCCCTAGGGGTCCTAGGACCTCTATAGACATATGTCATCGTTTAATGAGTCTAAGAGGGTCATAGGTTACCCTATGACCCCATTTGACTCATATTACCCATTCAAATATGTCCCTAGGGGTCTTAGGACCCCTAGGAACATATGTCGTCGTTTAATGGGTCAAAGGGGGTCATAGGTCACCCTATGACCCCCTTTGATCCATATGAACAATTCGAATATGTCCCTAGGGTCCTAGGACCCCTAGGGACATATGTCATCGTTTAATGGGTCAAAGAGGGTCATAGGTCACCCTATGACCCCCTTTGACCCATATTACCCATTCGAATATGTCCCTTGGGGTCCAAGGACCCCTAGGGACATATGTCGTCATTTAATGGGTCAAAGAGGGTCATAGGTCACCCTATGACCCCCTTTGACCCATAATACCCATTCGAATATGTCCCTAGGTGTCCTAGGACCCCTAGAGACATATGTCGTCGTTTAATGGGTCAAAGGGGGTCATAGGTCACCCTATGACCCTCTTTGACCCATATGTACGATTCGAATATGTCCCTAGGGGTCCTAGGACCCTTAGGGACATATGTCATCGTTTAATGGGTCAAAGAGGGTCATAGGTCACCCTATGACCCCCTTTGACCCATATGAATGATTCAAATATGTCCCTAGGGGTCCAAGGACCCCTAGGGACATATGTCGTCGTTTAATGGGTCAAAAAGGGTCATAGTTCACCCTATGACCCTCTTTGACCCATATGAACGATTCGAATACGTCCCTTGGGGTCTGAGGACCCCTAGGGACATATGTCATCGTTTAATGGGTCAAAGAGGGTCATAGGTTACCCTATGACCCCATTTGACCCATATTACCCAGTCGAATATGTCCCTAGGGGTCCTAGGACCCCTAAGGACATATGTCGTCGTTTAATGGGTCAAAGAGGGTCATAGGTCACCCTATGACCCCCTTTGACCCATATGAACAATTCGAATATGTCCCTAGGGGTCCAAGGACCCCTAGAGAAATATGTCATTTTTTAATGAGTCAAAGAGGGTCATAACGTGACCTATGACCCCCTTTGACCCATATTACCCATTCCAATATGTCCCTAGGGGTCCTAGGACCCCTAGAGACATATATCGTCGTTTAATGGGTCAAAGAGGGTCATAGGTCACCCTATGACCCCCTTTGACCCATATGAATGATTGGAATATGTCCCTAGGGGTCCTAGGACCCCTAGGGACATATGTCGTCGTTTAATTGGTCAAAGAGGGTCATAGGTCACGCTATGACCCCCTTTGACCAATATTACCCATTCGAATATGTGCCTAGAGGTCCTAGGACCCCTAGGGACATATGTAATTGTTTAATGGGTCAAAGGGGGTCATAGGTCATCCTATGACCCCCTTTTACCCATATGAATGATTTGACTATGTCCCTGGGGGTCCTAGGACCCCTAGGGACATATGTCGTCATTTAATGGGTCAAAGGGGGTCATAGGTCACCCTATGACCCCCTTTGACCCATATGAACGATTTGACTATGTCCCTAGGGGTCCTAGGACCCCTAGAGACATATGTCATCGTTTAATGGGTCAAAGAGGGTTATAGGTCACCCTATGACCCCCTTTGACCCATAATATCCATTCGAATATGTCCCTAGGGGTCCTAGGACCCCTAAAGACATATGTCGTCGTTTAATGGGTCAAAGGGGGTCATAGGTCACCCTATGACCCCCTTTGACCGATATGAACGTTTCGGCTATGTCCCTGGGGGTCTTAGGGACATATGTCATCATTTAATGGGTCAAAGGGACCCCCTTTGACCCATTAAAGGACGACATATGTCCCTAGCGGTCCTAGGACCCCTAGAGACATATATCGTCGTTTAATGGGTTAAAGAGGATTATAGGTCACCCTATGACCCCTTTGACTTTTATATATTAATAATATACATATTAATAATATACATATATATTAATAATATATATATATATATATATACATATACATATTACATTATTATATTTGATGAAAATATTACGTTATTATATAAATATATTAATAACATAAATATTAATATAATAATTGTTGGAAATATTCAAGATATGACAAGTTACTTCGAGGGGAGGGGTGAATCAGTAACTTCTAAAATTTCAAACAATAAAACTGTATACTGATATATTCACCATTCATCCAAGTAACCTACTGTAAGCATGAAACAAAATCATTTGCAACACTTGAACACACAGATTTGGTGACCCAGAAACTTTCCAAATAGAAAGTAAAACTGGGGTGGGGATGAAACCCACAAGCTTCGTTACTGCAGTATGAAGTTGGCCGGTTAAGGCTTACAATGACCACTTCTGGTGATCTACCCTGTTAGGAGCACAAAGGATTGCTAAATCCACCTTGTTAGAGGATTTCCAAACATACAATAAAGTATGCACTCTGTTAGGAGATTTACAAAAGACTGTTAAGTATACCTTGTTAAAGGATTTACAAAAACTGATTCACCTGTTAGAATGAAACAGTGGATCTGATTACAACTGATTGCTGATAAGATCCGCTATGCTCTGATTCACCTTGATGTGATAGATAAAACTTTTCTGTTCCAAAATTCGACCTTGCTGAATATCTTCACAACTCAGCACACATACTTTCGCACGCATGTATTTCATTCACACTTTCGTAGTTTCATTAATTACAATTTCTATTGCCATTGCAATTGCTTTTCATCTCATTTCTTACTTTTCTTTCATCTGAATGATACAATACATTACATATATATACCATCCAAATAAACAATGCATGCAAGGTCAGCCAAAACAACAAGTGCAAATCTCTATACAAAGTCGGCCCAAGGTAAAAACTCAAGTTCACTGAATTGACTCGGTGTCCTTCTGATACTCGGCATCCACTGCGTTACTCGGCATCGTCATGCACTCAATAGAAGTGAAGGCACGGTTCATACTAAACACTTCGAGTAGTTCTGAACTCGGTAACCACTGGAGACTCAGTAGAAGAGATGTCACTCAGTGAATAATTCTATCTGAACTGTAGCTCGGTGATCAAAGGAAACACTTGATAGAACCTTGTGACTCGGTGATAGTTAGTTTCCTTGATATCTGTTTGAGCTCGGTAAAAATTAATTTCCTTGATAACCTCAGGAGCTCGGTTATCATGAAGTTCTCGGTTACATCTTAGTACATCTTCACTCGGTCAAAACTGATTCCTTTCTTTACCTTGAACACTCGGTAAACACTGACTTCTTTGTTCACCTTGATCACTCGGTAAACACTGACTTCTTTGTTTACCTTGATTACTCGGTAAACACTGACTTCTTTGTTTACCTTGATTACTCGGTAAACACTGAGAACTAGGTAAAGCTTGGCTTCCGGTGAGAGCTCGGTAAGCATTCAGAATCCAATAAGTGTTGTAACTAATGAAAAAAATGTATCATATTTCCAACAATATATTAATAATATACATATATATTAATAATATACATATCAATATAATAATATATATATATATACATATACATATTACATTATTATATTTAATGAAAATATTATGTTATTATATAAATATATTAATAACATAAATATTAATATAATAATATTTATAATATATATTATATTTAATAAAAATATTACGTTGTTATATAAATATTATATTATTATACATATTAATATAATAATATATAATACATATTACATTTAATGAAAATATTACGTTATTGTATATATTAATAACATACATATTAATATAATAATATATAATACGTATTTTATATATATATAAATTACGTTATTATATTTAGTAAAAATAATAATAATATATATTATATTTATAGATTGTAATAAGATTAACATAAGATATTATTATATATTACTAGATTATATTTTGTATGTTTACATTACTGTATTATATATATATAATATATTAAAATATGCCTTTACATATTAATATAAGTGAAATAATTTAAAAATAAAAAATTAAAACGTTTAAATCAAATTTCCCTCCAAAATTTGAAGATTTTTGGAATTTGACTACCGAGCCATATCGGATATCCGATGTCAAATCGGATATCCGATCAGGCTTGGTATTTACCAAGCCTGCCCGGTCAACCCCAAAGACGTGTTTATAGAGAGTTTTAGTGATACTCAGACTTCGGGTAGCCGTCTGACAATGTTATTTTGATCGAAATTGAATGAAACGAAATGAGTTTTTTAATATCGCTCTCTAGATTCCATCAATATAATTTCTGTCAAATTTTGAGTTCGATAAGTATTTATTAGTTAATTATCAATGAAGATTATTGTAAAGTGTTGATTGACATACTGAATGAAAAATAGCTATAACTTTCAAACGGTATAACATTTTTTAAATCTAAAAGTTGCGCCACATTCTATACTTTTCCTAGTATAAGAAAAAAACAAAAAAACAAAAATTTGATCAAATTTTCTATTAGTTAGGGTGGTCAGACACAGGACTTTTTTTAATCTGAAAAAGTTTTGGTAGAAAATTCATATTTAATTATTTATTTGGAATAAAAATATCAAAAAATATGCGTCACATCCGGGCATGAGTCTAGTTTTCATATCTATAATTATATTAAAAAAATATTATGATTTGATTTTGATTAAGGTGGTCATACCTACACCTACTTTTTATTTTTGCCCTGAAATTTTCTTAGTACTGCATTAAAATTCAAACTTTTGACCAATCAATTATTATTTTCTCCTGATAAGGCCTAATAGTTTAGAAACTACATTCAATTTTTTACAAATTATTTTCTTACAACTTTTTGATATAAAGTCGATAACCACTTCAAAATTATGTGTCAAGTTGACATAAACCTGATTTGTTGATTTTTCACTGCCACTTAAGGCCATAGTTTGGTACACCATGATCTTGCACATACCCATAAGTTGAAGATAATTGAATTCTTTTTAATGATATGTTAGCATCAAACTCTCAAAAAAGATTTCAAGAGCCAAATTTATAACCATAACAATAAATTCAATGCACAAATTTATAACAATAATGTACAATATTTAAATCTCTTATCGATTTTATATAAAAAAAAATTGGCATCTAAATATGCACATGTGACATCTCTTAGTGGATTTTTATACCAAAAAATGGGCATATAAATGTGCACATGTTACATGTCTTCTCTTTTTTATATATTAAATTTGTCATCTACATATGCACATCACTGCGAAGTTGCAACATTTTAAATAACATATATACAAAATTTTCAAAATTATTCTACAATATGTAGAATGATTCAGCTATATAGAACACAATCAATCAAGGGAACCTTTTGGATCAGCTCTGACCCCTATTGTATCAAGTATTTCCTCATGATTAGATTCACATACTTTCTACAACTTCTTATTAAGAGGCTTACCACAATATGATATCAATTGAATATTTGTTGCAATAATAAGGTTAGAGTAATGAAGAATATGTCTATGTGTCTCAAAATCCCCAAATAACCATGTGGTAAAATTTTTGATAGGATGCCTAAATTTAATTGTATAGATAATTTAAAGTCAAAATTGATACACTATACATGACAAATTGACTTAAAGAGATCTTCATGGAAGGGGAGAAAAATATACCACCTTTTAAGCCATGTGCCTATCACAATGATGAATCCTATTGCGTACTCAATATCCTCACCATCAATGACTATGGCTATTAGTTTCTTTTTTTCCTCAATACACTGACATAAAAAGTAATTTATTTCTTCATCATTATTCTCATATGTAATAACTAAATATACATTACCTACATTATATATAAGGATAAGCTAATGCCAAAATTGAAAGTAATATATTTTAACCAAGTATTAAATTGATAACTTAGTACCTAGTTCAACTAGGTTAGGTACATGCTCAAAATCTATTGACACCTCAATCTAGTTGAGTTGTAGTATTGTAGGAAGTTGATATGAATCAATTGGATGCAAAGGTTGACAAGACCATTGGTCAACCCAATCTTTTAATTCACACTCATCCCATAAATGATACATACAAGAAGAACAAAAGCGTGCAAGCTTTCTTGTATGAATAGCTAGTGATGCTCCATTTGAACTTCAAAATGAATTCATCTCACTTGATCTTGAAAGTATAAAATTATCTTGCAAATTTTCAATGTTAGGTTAATTTATCAACCAAAAATATCTAGAAACCATAGACTTGCTTGTATTACTTGGCCCCATCATAGAATTGCATCATTGTACAATTGTTTTAGCATTTTCTAATATTTTGCCATCTCTGTACTTTAATTTCTCTCTACTAAGGTCTATTTTAACACATGATCTAGAACCATCATGCTCTCCCTTTGCATGTCCTTCCTCGGTGAAATTCCAAATATATTGCATTCCACTTGTCACATGCATCCTACTCAACCAATAGAACATCCTTGCCTTCTTCAATTGTGCAATGCAAGTGTCTAACCATTTAATGCATTCTTTGTATCTTACATCTCTTTCCCTCAAATTGCCATAGAAAACTCTAAAACATCCTTACACAAGCTCTGATGAATGAGTTTTATCATTGCTGATATAGAAGTGATACTCTCTTAATACCTTTTTGTCATCCTCTTTGCTATCATGTGGATGAATAAATGTTATGTGTACAAAAATTGACACTTCTATAGAGTTTTAATACATTGGTTACACTTTATTTTAAGGTTTTAGTGTATAGTTTTTAGTGAATTCAACAACTGACATATTCATACTGAAGGGATAAGTGTCCTTACACAACTTGAATTGCTCATCCAACCATCTAGATCTATGTGTATGACCTATGTACTCATAAACTATTTTATCTTGAAACAATTTAATAAAATTAGCTACACATACATTACTTTTCACTCATTTACACCTCTTTAATTTTTTTCCATATTAAATAGCATACATGACTGACTTGTACTTTGAAAGAGAAACTAGTTTCTTACCAATGTCATGTGTTCTATCTAGATATAGGCACCTATGCAACTTTTTTAAACCACCACATTGAGGCAAAAAACCTTTGAAACATATTCTCTTATAATAAATGCACCCATCATCTTGTTTACATTTTAACTTGAGATGTTGCATTAGGGGATTAGGTAATGTAAGTGTATTTGTCACAATCATTTCAAGTAGAGCATGTTGAACATTTTTTTTTGTCAAATTAGGTGCATTTGTGACATCAATATCAATAGGTATATTTTCATCACTTAAATCAGAGGCATTTGATTATGTACCTTCATTTAATCTACTCATACGCTCCCTTGTTTGTTCCTTTGTTGCCTCTCATTTTTCAATCATTCCTTTGTTGGTCTTTCCCATGATTCTAGATGTAGATTACCCTACAAACAATAACATGAATAAAATACACAATAATATATAAAACTAAAAAAAATCTACATCATTATTTTATGCTCAATCACAAGATATAAACATAAACTAACATATGGACACAAGATTTAATAGAACAAATTCATCACTTCCAAGAAAATTACCCTATAAAAATAACATGAAAAAAATATATGATCAAATACAAAATTAATAAAATTTGTATGATTATTTTATGTTGAATCACAAGATTCAAAATTAAATATAAAATAAGATGTTAGCACATGAAAATATATCAAATTTAGCATTCCCAAGCACAAAAAACCATGATACTTGCATACCTAGTATAGAAATATTTGTGAAACAATAGTATAATCATGTGGACCACACAGAAACAACATAATAATTGTTGACATGTTATTCTATTTACATTTTTTAATAACCCAATCAGTTTATTAAGTCTTGATTGAATTATCCATATGGACTAATAACCCAATTGGGTTTTACATAATTCAATTAGGTTAGGTATGACTACTACACAAAGGGAGAGGGAGAAGGAAGGAGGGAGAGAGGGGGGGGGGGATAAGGGGGGTTAGGAGTTACATAGAGATAAAAATATAGGTTAAGGGATTAAAAGGGAGGAAGGGAGGGAGTCTAGGGGTTAGTGAGAGAGGGGTTCTTAGGGGTTACTCAAAGAGAGACCACACTTAAGAGTAACAAGTTAGAGAGAGAGGTTAGGATGTAGTGAGAGAGATCTTAGGATTTATTTATGGATTGTGTGTGTGTGTGTGTGTGTGTGTGTGTGTGTGTGTGTGAGAGAGAGAGAGAGAGAGAGAGAGAGAGAGTGAAAGAATCACAAATATGTTAGCATTCATGTTTACCTATTTATTGTGTATTTTAAAAATAATTACTACCTATTTTAGACTATGCTTAATTCAAATTGATGGAAAATAAAAATTTATGTCATAGGATTTATTTACCTATGTCATGTTTTATATCTCTTCAATATCTTTCCAATTTATTTTGAATGGAATCAATCAAACTCTACATGTGAACATTTTGGCCTTGGAAGAAAAGCCTACCTCTTTGAAACCCAATTGAGTTTTGGATGTGTTTTTAATTTTCATAATTTAATCAGGTTATTTTAATCCAAAAAACCTAATTCGGTTATGGCCTGGTGATATCCTATTGGAAACAACCCAAACGCTTGGGAGACTTTTTCTTTGGAATTTTTCCCTTTAGACATTTTTTAATCTTCTAAGATGAATTCTTTCCTTTTCCTTCTTTAGGTTTTCTAATGGTAAAGTGGGTATCTCTAAAATAAGCACCATAGTCTTACACATTTTCTTAGTTTTCTAACCATATAAATTTTATACTTTTTTGACATCATTAACATTGTAAACTTTAATTACTTTTACCAATGCCTTGAAATTCCTCATAGACATATGTCTACCATTTTTTTCAAACTTTTGATATAACTAATCAACTTTAAACTAATTTATATATTATTTTTCTAAACTTTATTCTACACACTTTTTTGAAAAAAAGTTTCCATTTTTTATTATTTTGATGCAAGTTATGCTTATCACATCAACAAGTACGAAAATTTCATGATGTAGTCAGTTCAATAATTCATAGAAACAAAATACTCATCAAAAATTTACAAATAAATACACAACTTCTAGATATGAATCTTCTCTATCATCCTACCAAAGGTATTTGCAAAATACTGAATATAATTGTCTTTTGTGTTGCACACAAAAACAACTATGTTATATTTTCTAAAGAAATCGAGAACTATTTTTCATGTGCACAAATTTTGACTCACCTAATCTTATCAATTTTGTTAAAAATATAGTAGTTTAGAAATTATATTTAGAGTACTACAATTTATATGTTTTACACATCTTGTCACTATGAGTGGATGACCCCCAAACATCTCATCCAAGTTCAAGTTTACCTAATTTCAGAAAAAGGTGTCCACTTATACCCCCTTTTTGCACACCATCTTGGTGCACTCATTTAGATAGAAATAAGTAATTATCACCAAGTTGTGTGCAATAAGTATGAGTCATTAGAATTTTTGAAAGCTAAAGAAATTATGGATATAATTGAAATATTCAAGAGCAAACATCCAGACATCATTTTAGTCTAAAGGGGAAGAAAACCTAGATGCTTGAAATTCAATTTTGACTAGGGTAAACTTTAAGAAAGCCACCTCCAAAAAAAGATATAAAATATTGGCGAATCTTTCATCATTTTGAGAAAACAAAATTATTTCTATTGGCGAATCTCTCAAATTTTGTATTCTAAATATCATTAATATTGGCGATTATTTTTGAATCATAATTTTTTTGTATAAAATATTGATGAATTCCAATAATACTAGGAAGTTCATTTATCACCATGGAATATTACAAATCAAAATTGAACATTTTTTTACCTCATGGAATATTATGAGGATCGTTACATATACTTTAAATCAACAGAGAAAACTAAATATTGGTGATATATCCCTAAAGTAACTAATAATTATGATAATTACTGGTCAATTAAATTTAATTCCTCCAATAATATATTATATTTAGGTGATTCAAATCTAATTATGTAACAATTATTGTGGTGAATATTTGAGTTTAATTTTTTCAAACAAATCAATTATTGAGTGATTTGAAATATTCTAGAAATAAATTTAATAAAACTATGTCAATTTAGGTTGTATCAATACTTAAATTATTAACCAAATTATTGGCCAAAAAATTTTAAAATTAGCCAATTTACAAATATTAGCCACTAAAAAATACCTTGGTTTTGATACTTAGTAGAATTTTGGTAATTTTTTGATCCTATCATGGAGTTCTCTTTTCGGAGGTGTGATTTTTTGAAGGTGCACTTTTTCAAAGGTGCACCAATAATTTTGAAGATGAAGTAGTGTGCCAATAGTTAACTGCCAAATGCTATTTTTGAGCATTCCATGCATCAAAAACATGTTTTGATGATAGTTTAACTCCCAAAAACACCTAGAGAATGAGAAGCTTCCATTTGTAGAAGTCCTAGTGACTCTTAAATCATCTCATGACTTCTCTCTTCTTATCTTCTACTTATTTTATTGTTTTCAATCATGTAAAGGCTCATGCACCCATTAATTGATATAAACAAGGGTCTAGAACTACTTAGCACCATTTAGAGAGTTAGTTTCTATGTAACTAATTTTATTTTATTAATTTTTTAGCATGATTTTTTATTAGAAGAGCTCTCACTCCTAACACGAAAGGAGGAGATGATTTATTTTAAATACATGGATGTAATATGTATTCAAGGTCAATATTTTGATGCAATAATAAATGTTATTAGTGATCTCATTCTTAGTGTAGTAAATCTTGTCAGAGTGTATTATTTTTTGTGAATTCATGTTCATGAATGATAATGGAGCTAATTATTTTATTGCATTGTGATACTTGTGCAATCTTTTAATTCTAGTGCTTGTCTTATGTTAACAAATTTTTTTTTTGTGACAAATTGGAGAAAGGATCACTATTGCTTGTAAATAGTATTTTGTCTCATGTGAGTGTAGTGTACTTTTTGTGGCTAAATGATTTGATGAATCATGAAAAATCTTTTATTTTTCATTAAAGTTCCCATCGATGATTGTATTAGTGGAGTTAAGGAAGCACTGCTCCTAATTTCATTAGTTTCCTATAGATCTTTTGATAATTTAATTTGAAAATATGTTGTTTTAGATTATGGTAAAAATAGGTTTTGAAGGGACCCCGAAACCTTTTTACATCCTCAAAAAAGGAAAAAATATGCTAACCAAAAGGAAAGAGCCCATAAACCTACTAAAAAGTAGCATCAAAATCAGGTTTTATAGGGACCTAAAACCACTAATAAAGTCTAGATAAAAAACCTAGGTTTTACAAGGACCTAGAACGGACAATACATATAAAAAAACTAAAAACCAGAAACCAAGACCAAACATAGGGACCAGAAGAACCAGCTAGCAAACAGGACCTGCATAGGAACCCGACCAGAAAAGAAGACCCAGGAAACTATTGCAATTTTGTAATCATCTTCACCGCCTCCTTACCAATCTTAGTCATATCCTAGATGGAGTTAGCAGTCGAAGAAGAAACATCAATCAAAGGTTTTTTTCTCAAACTCTGTCTTGTCCTCTTGCTTGGGCCCTTTGAAGAAATGGTTCCTTCATTAACTCTTTTACCCAAAGTTGCTACAGCGGCACAGATGCTTGAGGTAACTTGCTCCATTTTTGTTCCACTTTCCCTGATGAGCAGTCTAAGATTCTACTCGTAGTCCTTTAGTTTTTTTGGGATATCTCCCATTTGCACCTCCATGTGTCAAATAATAGCTCGGTCAGCCTCTTGGTTATGTTGCAAAGTATCCACTTTCTTCTTTAGCCCCATTATTTCATTATATAACTAGGAGTCGACCTAAAGGAAAAAGTCAACTTTTTGTTTAGCAGAGTGGAGGAAGGAAAGAATGGTTTCCCTCTCTAGGTAGTCACCCGCATCATCAACAATTGTGTGTGGAACAAGGCCATCGTTATCGATATGAATCCCACTGTCCAACAGTTCCATCTCACCAGGCTCCTCTTGAGTATGGTGGCTCTGTTCCACCTTATCGTGTTCCTTAGTCTTCTTCAAAGGAGTGGAAGCTTTCCCCATGTTATCCTCCTCACTCAAAATGGCTAAATCACTATTTTGTTTCTCTTTATCACCTCCCCCAAACTCGAGATGAGTGTCCTCATTTTTAGACTTGCTCTGTTTTGAATTCACCTCCATAGTATCTTCCTCTCTCCCTCCTCATTATTGTCTTTCAAATTCGGGTAACCATCTAGGTTAGAGCTAAACTCCTCAGCATCTATCCCTTCCTTTTCCTTAGGGGCATCCTTATCAGAGCCATCAGTTCTCTCCACCTTAGTGTCCTCTTCCTCCATATGTCTTTGAGAACTAGAGGGTTTTAGTTTAACCTTAGTTATCTTTTTAACACTCTCATCCATTTTTCCACTAATGGGATTAGAATTCTTATGCTTGGCAGTGGACGAGGAAGAAGAAATGGAATTATTTTTACAAAAATCCTCAATGAGTAAAATCAGACCTTCATGTAATATGGGTCAAGACTGTTTCTTTTTATGGGCATTCAAACTTTGGAGCAAAGAAAACTGCAAATAGAAAGGGAAGGAGATTTTGTCCTTGTACCTGAAATGGTTAAGAAAAAAAAAGCTGAATTTGTGCACCCTTTTACTTCTTCCATCAAGGATGAAATATTCGTGAATACAACCAAGCACATCATGCCAAATACCTTTTATCTATTGCACATCAAAGAAGTCACTGCTCTTTTCCAATTGTAGTTCTTCTTCTTCCATCTTCTAGAATTTTTTGTAGGCTGTGTTGGAAATACTGGTCTACTTCAAAAACTTGATACGTTTCATGGGAAGACCAGTAACTTTGGCAATGAATTCCTCAGTCAACTTAACAGACACTCCATGAAGGGTAACTTTATCGTCCGCCCAATTTTAAAAGAAGGCAATGGTGACATGGTGTTTCAATCTATGCAACCACTCTAGGTAGCTGGCCACCTTCCCTTTTTGGAGAATCTTCCAAATGTCCTACCTAGCCTTCCAATCATCACATTTTTTGGGTTCCTGCTTCCTCGGTTCACCTCCCATATTGCAGAGCAGACAAAAAACCAGAGACACCCAAATATCAAAAGCAGAGAGAATGAAGTGAGACCAATTTTTTGTAACACGATATCGAGAATGCCTTTTTGAGGATACATGCAGAGAGCATATAGCCTTCACATGAATGTACCTCCTTGGGAATGCTGAACTGACAATTGTAAGGTCACTCCCACAAATCATTAAATTTCTAATCCAAGCAAATCTTTACCACTCTAGAATGAATAACATCATAATTAATGATTGATTTAAGATCCACTTGTGTTTGCAAGTCATTGAGCCACCTCATCTTTTGCCCCATTTGAACTGTGTGATTAGCTATCCAATCAGCAACCCCATTGTCTTCTCTATAAGCATGGAAGATGACCACCTTTTCAAAATTTTGAAAAAGAGTTTTGATTTTCAAAACCATTGCCTCTATAGACCAAGAGGTAGTATTTTTATTATTAAGGATATTTATAATATTCAAAGAATCACCTTCCAACCATAATTTGGAGTACCCCAACTCAACAACTAAAATGGTAGTATAAAGGGTAGCAGTAGCTTCAGCAATATGACTATTCGAGTGACCAATAGGAATTGCAACAGCATCAATAACATTTCCCATATGATCTCTAAGAACACCTCCACATCTTGCTCTTCCCGGGTTGCCCTTGGCTGCTCCGTCAAAATTTCCTTTGATCCATCCATTAGGAGGAACAAGACATTTTATAATCAATCTAGGATTATCAGTTTTCATCTTAGGATCTTGAGATCTTAAAGGGTGACCAAGTTGGAATGTTTGAGCAGGCTCCCTCTGGGACAAAAAATTCTCCTTTCAGGATTTGATAATATTATGACCCAGCACCCAACCTGGAAGATCTTTGTTTTTGAATATCCTGTTGCTTCTTTCTTTCCATATACCCCACCAAAGATGGGCGAGGGTTAGTTTCCAAAGAAATTGAGCATCAAGATCCTTTGATGGGCATCTCCAACTCTTGAAAGCAAGCTCCACATTATTTTGATGAACCCATGTCATGCCCCAAAAGTTCAAAATCTTAGTCCAGACTTCCTAAGAAAAAAAATAGCTCAAAAACATATGATCTCTATCTTCATAACCCTTTCTGCATAAAGAACACCTATTAACCAAATTTATACCTCTTTTTTTCAAATTATCCAGAGTCAAAAAAAAATTTTGGAGAAGAGTCGAATAGAAAATGTTAATTTTGGGAGTGAGACCCTTAATCCAAGCTAGAGTCCACAAAGGTTGATTGATCTTTTTCTTAGGAGCAAAGATAGAAGAGACTTTGAAATTCCCACTAGGGCCAGCAAACCAATTAATCTCATCCTCCAGACAAGGGTAAAGAGAGACAACATTAAGGGATAATTGGATATTATTGAACACTTGGCTAACATCAGTAAAGTTCACCCATAAGTCATTCTGCTAGTAATGACAAAGAAGAAGGCCAAATATCTGCTTGCAATTATCAATAAAGGTCTTGTCATTAAAATCTTCAGTCAAAGGGTGATCCAAAAGCCAGATATCTTCCCAAAAATTCACTTTGAATCCATTGCTAACTTTCCAAGCACATCCTTTTTTTAAAGTATTCTTGGTCCCCTGAATAGCTACCCATATGGAGGAAGAGTAAATAACATCAGGAGAATCAAGGAAATCAGGAAGGGAGTAAGTATTGGAGAGATACTTATGTTTCCATATGGAAATCCACTCTCTATTGTCATGATACACTCTCCACCCTTGTTTGGCTAGAAGGGCTTTATTCAAACTACTAATTTTCTAAATTCCAAATCCCCCTTCACTGTGAGGTTTACAAACTTGGTCCCAAGAAATTAAAGGCATTCTCCTTTTATCCTCTGAGCCAGACCATAAGAAGTTTCTTTGAATTTTATCAATTGACTCAGCAAATTTAAAAGGAATTCTAAAAAGACTTAAAGCATAAGTAGGAATGCTCTAGAGACAGACTTTGAGAAGAGTTAACTTACTAGCTTGGCTTAAAAGAATACCTTTTCATCCTGCCAATTTTTTGCTGAATTTGTTAATAAGATCTTCCCAGAAAGCATCAGGGACCTTTAGACCAAGGGGGAGCCCCAAGTAAGAGGAAGGGAGAGAGCCTATAGAACAACCCAAGATTTTAGCAATTTTAATTTGTCTGTGGATAGGGGTATTAATGAAGAACACAACACTTTTTCTCCAGTTAACCCCTTTACTGGAAGCAACAGAATATAAGTTAATAGCCTATTTTAAAATTCTAGCTTCCTTCACTTCAACCTTTCCCATGAAGATAGTATCATCAAATAATTGACCATGGGAGCAAGTTAATGGTTGAGAAGAAGGTTGTAAGCCCTTGAGCAGACATTTTTGGACCAAGTCCCCAATAAATCTCCCCAAAAAATTAGCCATAATAATAAAAAGGATGGCGGATAAAGGATCTCCTTGTCTCAGCCCACGAGAAGGAAAAAAGAAGGGTAAGGAACTACCATTAACCAAGACCACTATAGAGGCAGTAAAAACCAATTGGCGGATCAGACCCACAACCTTATGATCAAAGCCAAAAGCGAGAAAGATATTACAAAGGAAAGACCAATCCACTCTATCATATGCCTTGGCAATGTCCACTTTCATAATGAAACCTTGATTGTTAGAACAAGACAAGGAATGAATATTCTCATGAGCAGAGATGATAGAGTTAAGGATTTATCTACTAGGGACAAAACCATTCTGTTGATTAGCAATAATCAACAAGATCACCTTAACAAGTTTGGAAGTGAGAACTTTGGAAATAATTTTATAGAAAGAGTTACAAAGGCTAATCAGGCAAAACTGATCCAGAGAATCAGCCCCAACTTTCTTAGGAATAAGGCACAAAAAAGTGGAATTGAGTTATTTGAACAACTATTTAGCCCCAAAGAATTCCTTAACAGCATCACAAACATCTATACCAACCACTTCCAAAGCTTCTAGAAGAAGAACATGGGGAAACCATCAGGGCCAGGGGCTTTATCTCCTCCCAGAAAACTAATAGCCTTGAAAATTTCATCATCCTTAGGGATTGAACATAACATTTTATTGTGATCCTTAGTAATCAGTGGTGGAATCACTTTGAGGAATTCAACATGACTTTCCACATTAATGTTAGAATCAGCCGTCATAAGGGAAGAAAAAAAAGTCACCATCTCATTCATGATAGTCTTGTCATCAACAATTTTCACATCACCCCTTTTAAGATGTGAAATGCAAGTTTTGGCCCTGTGCTTTAGAGTGGAAAGATGGAACAACTTAGTATTTTTATCCCCTTCTCTTAACCATAGCAATCGGGATCTCTGTCTCCAAAAGATTTCCTCTTTAGTAATGATATCATGGTATTGGACAAGCTTTTAATTATCTTCAAGGAGGAGATCAGAGGTATAACCTTCCTTCTGAATTTTTTCTTGAATATTAAGAATATCCTCCTTAACCACAGATTTGTTCACAAATATTTTCCCAAAGCTGGTCTTGTTCCATTTTTTGACTTCTCTTTTAACATGTTTTAGCTTGGAAGCAATTCTAAAGAGGGCAATACCTTCAATCTCAATATTCCACCAATCTTTCAGTTTATTTTCAAACTGAGGGTGCTACAACCACATCTTCTCAAATTTAAAAGGAAAATTCTTCTTGAGATTAATCTTATCAGTAGTGAATAAAAGAGGGAAATGATCCAAACTAATTTTCTAACAACCCTCCAGCTTACAGATGAAGTCTTTAGTCCAATCAGGAGATATAAGAGCACGATCAAGCCTAGCCTGAATACATTCATTACCAATTCTTTTGTTGCTCCACATGTACTAGATTCCATGGAGGTCCAAGTCCATAAGGCCCTCATTATTAATGAAATCCCTTAGATCCAATCTTCATTCCAACTGAGTAGCATTTCCTCCCTTTTTCTTGTAGTCATATAGAGGGACATTAAAACCTCCCATGATGATCCATCGGTTAGAATAGTTTTTCCTTTTAAAGTTAGAAATGAAATCCCAAACCTTTTTCCTTGAAGGCTTTGAGTTAGGAGCATAAATATTCACAAGATACCACTCTTCCTTCTAGTCTGAACTAGAAATTTTGGCTATCATAAGGTTTTTACTAGCAAACAAAATAGTTCCAGAGAAATAGTTCTTCTTCCATAACATCAAAGTTCCTCCTGAAGCTCCTTCAGAACTACTAGCTTTTAAAGAGAAGTTATTAAAAGCTTTGATCTATTCTGCTTTCTCTTTAATCATCTTAGTCTCTTGAAGTAGGAGAAAATTAGGCTTGTGTTCTCTAACAAAATTCCTAACAATGTCCAATTTATGAATACTATTCAACCCCCTAATGTTCCAGGTTATGATCTTCATATCCATTTTTTAGTAGAAAAATCCAGAATGGTTGCTTGCCTCCAATTAAAAATATTTTGCATACTTTCTAACTCTCTAGTTTTCTTCGTAGATCTTCTTCTAGGATTACCCGGGAATCCAACATCCAGTTTTACCTTAATGTGTTGATCTTTTTTTTTTTTTTTAGATTTTTTTGGATTAGAGACAGGAGGTTTTGCCTTGCTATGTTGATCTATTTTTCTGCTTCTAGTCTCTACCCCCTTGGTATTGTTCTTTTTGCAAACATGTTGTTACTTTGGTTGATGTTTGTTAGTAATTTTCTTTATTCTCTTGTTACTCTATCTTTGTTATTTTCTTTTCAAGTGTGTGGTTAAAGTAGGAAATCATATAGTTTCATTGATTAGAAATTGCATTCATCATTACATAGAAAATGTAAAAATATATCATTTTTGTCGTTACATTTCAAAAATGTTGTACAAAATTGGTAGATACTAGCAAAGGCCTCCTTGTGAACAATCACATTTATCTTTAATTAAGTTACCCTCTAGGTTGAAAAACAACCATCTAGAACCTTGGAGTTGTTCATTGATCATCTTTTCAAGAGAGATATTTGAGAGGATTTATGTTGTTAGCATTGTGTAAAATGACCGCTCAACAAGCATAATCAAATGATGATAGATCTGGCATCTTCTCTGAGTTATGTTAAATTTGATGATGTGAAGGAATGTAGTACTACAAAGAAAATGTGGGATGATTTGGCACAAATCCATGGTGAAGAGAAAAATGTGTTGAGAGAAAAAGTAGAAAGCTTGAGAGATAAATTTGATGACATGAGAATGAAAGGTGCAATTGTTTCATAGTATTGTGGCCAAATCAAGCAGATTGTGAATGTTATTAGAAGAGATGGAGGAATCATATCTAATGAGACTATGATAAGTAAGGTATTGAAGACTTTACTTCCTATCTATGCAATTAGAGTATCTATAATTTAAGAACTAATATGCACACCTGGCAATGATCTAACCTTTCATAGTCTAATTGGTAGACATACTGCATTTGAGTTTTAAAATTTGGATAATTATTCCCCTACTAGAATTAAATGTTCTTTCAAGTCTCAACTAACCCTTGATAGATCTAAGAGAAAGAAGAAGAATAGACATGTGGGTAGTGGTAGTGAATCAAATGATGATCTTTATGGTCTTAAAGCATTATTGGAAAGAAGGATACGAAGAGGAAAAGGGAAATACACATGTAAACTCCCTATTATATATTTTACATGTAACAAAGTTGGTAATACTGCTACAAGATGTCCTAACATGGATGAGAAGGAAGAAAGGAAGGATAGAAAATATCAAGGAAGAAGGGAAAACTTAGAAAAACAAGGTAACAAAGACTATAAAGGAAAAGGTAAGAAATCATGTTACATTATTTAAGAAGATAGTTTTGATAGTGATACTAATGAAAATAATGAAGAAGTTATTTATGTTACAATAAAAGATGAATTTGATGAAGATGAGAAAACTACATTGATATCACATATGAATAAGAATAACAGATGGATAATTGATAGTGGTTGTTCACTTCATATGACTAGTGATACAAGTAAGTTTGAAAAGCTAGAACATTATAATGGAAGTAGTGTAAAGTTTGGAAATGATGCACCATGTTATGTGAAAGGTAAAGGATCAATTATACTGAATGATCATATCAAATGTGACAATACATATTAGGTTAATGGTTTAAAATATAACTTGTTGAGTGTGGCACAGATGACCAATTCAAGCTACCAAGTTGAATTTCAAAATAGAAAGGTAAATATCTATGATGTAATGCCCTTGGATCACCGGGATAAAACATGAACTAAATAAAAATTTTCTTAAGATAAGTCAATTAACAATAGGATAAAGAAACCAAGTGTAATAATGACACATCAGAACAAGGTGACGAGAACAAGGAATATGGCTAAACTCACATGTTCACCAACACCGGCGCAAGTCTTCTACACACCTCCAAAGATCTCCAAGCTAGAAATAGCATACCAAAAACCAAGACAACATGAATCATGAGAATATACCAAGGGGATGTTCTCATTCAATCCCAAAGTAAAATCTCCTAGCATGGTTAGACATACAAGTCCATATCCACTAATCATATCATAATCAGGAATCACAAGCAGAGACCAACAACGGTAATATAGAAAATGAGGATTCAAAGTCACATACACTCTTCTACTAAACACCATGCTGAAAGATAATGTTGACTCTTAAAATTTTCCTAGGTTTGAAATCCCGAAGTCCTAAAATTTGGCTAAGTTTGAGTTTCTAAAGCCCTAAAATTTTCCTAAAATCTGTATCTTAACTCGGGGAGGTCTAGAACATATCTCAAATGAATCATCGCATATATTAAAATATATCTTAATTATAAGGATTAAAAATATGTCAACTTAGATTATATATTTTAAACCCTATAGAAAATTTGTTAAGCTAGGAAGGTGTGCAACCCTAAAGAGTACCCAAAGCACCCTTCAACTCTCAACCAAAAAGTCCAAAGATACATGTTGTTTTCCCAAGTAGATTTTTTCAAGAAATCAAGTGACACTATACAACAGTCAAGTGATATTTCTTACTATAGCCAGGTGATACTTTTTTCTAGACCATACTTTTCACCATAGCCAAGCAATACTTCTCAGTATGGCTAGAAAATAATTCTCAACATGGCCAAGAATTACTTTGCTAGTAATGTATGATATTTCTCACTACTAAGGTGTGATACTTGTTTTTGTATCACCCAATGTTGAACAAATATCACCCTAGTTCAAAACCAAAAGGCAAAATGCTTAGTTTAGAGGGAAAAAGGGTAAGAAACTCCACACCAAGGAGTGTTAGAACCATTGTAGATCAGGATACATCACTTGAAAGCATGAAACATAGAACACCATGAAACATAAAGTAAAACCATATATACAACTAATTCATAACATCATATGAAGGAACATGTGGAAAGAAACATTGCAATGTACATACATGGTTCACAAACCAAACACCATATGGAGGAAAACATAAATAACTAAGCACCAACACAAACTAAAACTTGTGTGTGTTTCCTCCCAACTGTAATAGCATCATGAGACATTAAAGGCCCTAATCATCTCCTATGCATAACATCCCAAACTACCAACTAGATAGTTATATTTTTCTTATGAGGGAGTTACTACTACAAATGTAACTAACATCATAAGAACAAGAAGATCTAACATGCTAATCCATCAAAGCATAGATACTCCAACTAGTAGTGAATCACATCATCTAACCATATGACATAACATCATTATAAAGGAACACTTCAAACAAAAATAACATCTAAATTTGATATCCATACATTCCAATGAAAGCATAAATCAAAAGTAAACATACTCTGGAAAACACAAAATACCAAGTGAAACATCAAGCATTGGTCAAAACTGGAAATAGACCATATTTGTACATTGATTCCTAGTAGTGGTATAGGTAGCTACACCTCCCAACTACATGGAACTCATAGACCCATTCCTATCATGTTGATGGACATAATGATCCACCCACAAAAATACATAAAGTAAATGTACATGGCTAACACTCACACCAAATAGTAAAAGGAATTGGATGAAGATCATAAGATAATGCAAGTGGATCAGGTCATGATCAGACACTCTATGGGTCAACTATGTAGGGGCTCATTGGATGGTAAGTGGCTTGGCATCAAGTAGCCCAAGCTAGTATCTTGTTGGCTCAACTCCCTAGGGAGGCTCTCACACTGTGTCCTCAGACTAAAGTGGGTGCTCACATATCAAGTGTCCTCAAACTGAATTAGGTGCTCACTTTACTTTTTATTATCTTGGATTTATTACCCAGTAATTTATTTAGTTATCACTTATTTATAACCTTCTTTAGACCAACCTAGGAAATAGTCACCAAGGTTGTGAGAGAAACCCCTCTATGGTGCTACCCTACCCTACCCATGATCATCACATGATGAGTGCCCATAGGCAATGCATATTACCCAACCCAGCCCCAATGAACATAAATCCACTGATAACAACTAGGAGATTAGGCCTTGCAAGCACCTAACAAATGCACGTGCACATGCTCATGTGTGGGTGCACCAAAATCACAAAGATCATAAAACAAGGGCTGGATGATAACACAAGCAAAATAACACTCAATTGGCCTACATCTAGGAGAACAGATTCTACATGAATCCCAATAAATAATAAAATTATACATCATGAACTCACTCAACCATCCTCAATCTGGGAGTATGGATTCCACATGAATCCCAATATTGCAACCAAACCATACATCATGAACTCACTCAATTGGCCTCAATCTGGGAGTATGAATTCTACATGAATCCTAGCATCCATGAAATAACAACAAGGGTTTGACCAAAAACAATATCACTAGATATAAAATCACTCAACCAAACACAAAGTTAGGAGTACAAATGTGGCATACATTCGAATGCAAACATAAAGATGCAACAATGGTCAAATTGACATCCTATGGATAATCTAAATCCACAACCAACACCATGCCAATAAAACCCAAGAAAATATGGTGACACACAAATCAAGGTGAAAACTTTAAAACTTTAAAACTTTGAAATTAAAACCCATTTGGACTTAGGGCACAAAAGCCACAAATATCATATAAAATATGGTTTGGAGTCCATATGAAAAAATGATCAACATAACAGTTTAAAACCCCAAACCCCTATCCTAGAAAAAAAGGAAATGCTCATACCTGCCCAACCAGGTAGAGCTAGCATACAGAAATGGAGGGGAACACTAGTTCTCAACCTCCTAACAAACTACTACCAAAGATGAAAGCTAAAATGGAGCTAAAACAATAAATGCGAAAGCCCTACCTTACAGCCAAAAAGGAAAATACCAAAACAAGAGCAACAAAATAAAAACCTTGTAAAAATTGTCAAAAGTCATAGTAATCCAAGGTCTCCTCAAGCTAGACCCAATCACGATGATCCCATGCCATAGCTCCCATAGAAAATAGAATAGTATTTCCTCATGAAGAGGATTTGGAATTTTCTCTCAAATATTTATTTCAAAAAGTGAGAAGTGAGGAATAAAATTCTTTTTTGGATACTCATTCGCTTTTCAAGTGAATAAAAGATTAGGGTAAATAACTAGGTCAAATAGTTAAACCCTAAATCAACCCAAACAAAAATAGGCAAAGATGCCAGGAATTAAATTAAATAAGATAAAGCCCAAAATTCCCTTAAACCAAAAATCACATAATTCTTTAATTACTTTCATGACAATTGTGAACCTCTAAATGCATAAACATACTCATGGGTCTAATCACATAATGCAAATGATTTCAGATTTATTAAATCACAAGAGGGCTTAATTTAAACAATTAAATAGGATACACAGACCATACAAGGATGATATTGGCTAGATCTAAATAGTTGAATCACTAATGCCATGTGTCACTACTAGGGATATAAATCATGCACACTAAAACACACGATCAAGTGTGATTGCACATAATAATATATCCAAAGTGATAAATACATTAAATCACATTAAATAACCATTTATTTAATCACATAAAAATCATTTAGTTAAATAGCTCATTTTAAATAAATTACCGAAATGAACAAGGTAAATATCCATAGCACATAACCAATGAATCCAACATGGACAATTCATTTCTAATTAGTCAAGCATTTAATAATAGTTTTTTCAACAACATTAAAAGGCACTTAAAACACATAAGTGAACATGGTCAAACACATGACTAACCATTACTACAAGAACCTAGTCTAGTGTAGCAAGATAATAATACATAGTGCAATCTCTGAACACATCTTAGGGTAATCATGGAACAACATCATGATATCACATCAATCTTGGTAAGCACTGGTACAAACCTCAGTGAAACCATATAATACATCATAATCACATAAATCAGCCATAAGCATAATCAAAGAAACTGATACAATAACATAAATCAAATCACCTCAAGGGTGTAGACCACTCATGGTCTCAATCATGATTACTTCAAAAAGAAAGATCAACAAGGTTGCATCCATCAAGATGGATTACTAAAATCAAATGGGAGAGGCATTACATATGATTTCGTTGATAAAGAATGTTTTCAATCATTTTTTTATCATTAAAATCAAACCTACTATTTGTAGGAATGACAATTTCTTATAAGATCCAAGTACTAACACTTATTTGATTGATGAAGAGGATTTAATCAACAATATGTAACAAGAGCACCTAATGGAAAGGTTGACTTGTGGTTTTATAATGAAGTGTGAGAATTAGTTAAGACATTGGTAAAATGATGTATCGATAACATACTTGAAGATACTAAGGCTGGCCACACATAGAAAAAGTAGAAGAACAAGTTGCAACAAGGTTGACTGCAAAGCTTAACTAAGTTCATTAGTGAGTGTCGAGCGAGCTAGTTAGAGTCGAGAAAATTTTTGGTTAGTGCTGAGTAAATGCAAAATCTAGTATGAGCTGAGTGAAGTTCAAGTGCTGAGTGATATAGAAGGAGCCAAGCAAACAAAAAACTTAGTGGATGCTGATTAAATCCACAATAAGTGCCAAGCATCAATAAAATGTAGTTGATGCTGAGTAACACAGTATGTGCCAAGCACCAGGTTTCAATAGTGCCAAGCTGATGCATTATTTGAAAAGTCAAAGATTTTCCAAATCTGGGATGGCATGGTTGTCACATTGAATTTTTTGAACCAGATGGAGGATAAGGATGATGATTTGGAGGCACAAAATTTTATGTAAACCACTTTTGAGCGAATTCAAGAGGATCCTTCAAGATTTTTCAAGAAGAAACAAGATATGGGGTAGATTCAATGAATCCTACCTAATCCATTCAAACCAAAATTAAAAGAGGGAAAAATTGAGTGAGAAAGAGGATTCCAAACTTCTATTTAGGGAGTCACAGACCAAGAAGCAAGACTTTCTATTGTGCCAAATCATAAAGTGGTTGAAGCGTGTCAAGGAGAAGACATCAAGGAGAAGGAAGAACAGAGAATAGAGACTCTACTTCGACAAGTGGTCAAGAGAGAGATGGTTTCATTGGTACATTGAGCATGAAGACTCAAGGAGACAAAGCTTGAAAGGAGGAAAAGATGTTAGAGCTACAGAGACTGAAAGCTAGGCAAAGTGAAGAGTTGAATAGTGATCTAAAATTTGCAAGATAAGTTGTGAGTCATAATTAGGTCAAAACCCCTTATTGTTACTCTCTAGAAATTGTATCAGTTAGGGTAAAATCCTATAGACTTAGGTTTCTTTAACAACCATTTTTAAATCCTTTAACAGGGTGACATTCCAAGTGAAAGTTTTAAAGTCCTCTAACCAAGCCCACTTCTAACAACATGGTTAAATCCTTTAACCAAGTCACATTTAATAGTATTTTGTAGCCTTTAATAGGGCAAGACTTTCATAGGGAATCACTTTAGAAGAGTGAAAATTGAGTAGCATGTCACTCATGGCTTTTCCCAAATTGGGTTTCTATGTAAATCATTGTGTTATGTGTTGATTCTTCATGTGCTATGTTTCCATGTTGATTTACAGTAACTTGCTAAGTAAGAATACTTAAGCTTGGATGAATAAATAGTTTCATGAGTACACTTTATTTTATGAAAAGTTTGAATTGGACATTTGGACCTTGAATAACTGATTCACCCCACCCCCACCCCCTAGTTATTGTAAATCATTTCTAACAATTGGTATTAAAGCCATCTATTGATTTAGTTTAAAGGTACTAGAAGCAAGAAGATCAAGATGTCCAAGAGAGAATTTCCCAAGCTCAATAGAGATAAGTTTGCTGCATCACAAAGACTAATGAAGCTGCACCAATTGGAGTGGAAGATGTAGATCCAGCTAGACACCTTACTACAAATGATTTGAACAAAAGGAAAGAGCACAATTAGGCATTGTTGGAAATTGCCTCTACACTCAATTATGCTAAATTTGATGACATCAAAGGATGTGATTTTGCATTCAAGATGTGGAAAGCCCTATCAGATATCTATGGAGGAGATCAAAATGGTTTGATGACATGAAAATCGAGGAGGGTGAGAATGTTGCCCAATATGCTACTAGAATGAAAGAAGTGGTAAATGAAATAAGAAGTTTGGATGGTCAATTAGAAGATGATACTATCAATAGAAAATACTTAAGTACCTTGCTCCCTATCTATGCTATTAGAGTGTTAGCTTTCCAAGAGTTAAGATGTATACCGGGAAATGCACTGACCTTTGAAGGAATTGTAGGAAGACTCACTACATTTGAGCTATCCAATTTTGACAACTACAGACTTGAGAATCTTGAATCTACTTTCTAGGTCAAGCTGACATTGAAAGACGCTGAGGAGGTGAAATCAAAGAAGAAGAGTAGAAAAGGAAAACATGCATCCAATGATAGCAACATAGATGAGGAGGATGTGAAACAATTGGAAGCATTGTTGGCTAGAAGATTTCACAAAGGTAAAAGAAGATTCAAAGGTAAGCTACCTATCATTTGCTTTAATTGTAATGAAGTAAGACATATTGCTACAAGGTGTACATAGAAGAAGAACTACAAAGAAGGAAATAAGTACAAGAACAAAAGAGAAGATGATAGCAGAGATTACAAGGAAAAAGGAAAAAGATGCTACATTGTTGAAAAGGATTCTGATGAGAATGATGATGAAGTAGTCTATGTAGCCATGAAAGATGAATTACATGAAGATGAGGCAACAACACTGGTAACCTATGTGAACAAGAATGAGAAGTGGATTATAGATAGTGGATGCTCACATCACATGATAGGAGACAAAAATAAGTTTATTACCTTTACTCAATATGATGGAAATAGTGTTAGATTTGGAAATGATACCCCATGTCAAATCAAAGGAAAAGGTTCTATTAAACTTATAGAGAAAATCTCATGTGATAATGTATACTATGTTGAAGGATTGAACTACAATTTGATGAGTGTGTCACAGTTAGGCATTGTAGGTTGCAAAGTAGAGTTTGGAAACAAAACTGCTAAAATCTATGACACTGATAGAAATATGATAGGAAAAGGTGAACAAACTAGGAGTAATCTATTTTACCTAGATATGAAAGATGTAACCTATCTTTTTGTTAGACTTGATGATGTTTAGTTATGGCATAAAAGTTTGTGTCATGTTAATTTTGACAATCTAATTAGTATCAACAAAAAGAAGAATGTTAGGGGATTGCCAAAACTAAAGAAGCTTGAAAAGACAATGTGAAAACAATGTCAACTGGGGAAGATGACCAAGTCAAGTTTCAAAAGCAAAACCTACACTTCCAAAGAAGTATTAGAGCTAGTCCATACGGATTTATGTGGTCCAATAGAAGTTCAAAATTACCAAGGAGATAGATACATAATTGATGGGGACACAACCCAAGAACAGAATGGACACAACAAAAAAGGGGAAATTATATTCACTAAGAAAATAAGCTAGTACAAACAGTACAGAGAAAATAAACTTCAAAACATGCCCTAAGGGCTTACAATAGCATAAATCTAGAGATAATTTCTCCTTTCAGTACCTCCTCTCAAACTCCACTCCGAACTACCTTTTACAATGCCAAAAATCTCCTTAAATAGACCTCGGAGGGTTAAGGACTAGGAGTGCAATCTAGAAAGTGCTAGTAGGCATCCACCAAACAAATAGAAGGTTCCAGAAGTTACGTTAGAAGTCGGTACAAATCTATAAGAATCCAAAAATGGTAACTGAACTTTCGGGAGGCATAACTTTTGAACCGTAGCTCCGATTGATGAACCGTTTACATTTTTGAAAAGCTCTCAAAGCGCTCTATAGTCCTATGGACAAGCTTCACTCATCCCCCATTTTTTGTCCCTTTTTGAGGTCATTTAATGACCCTAACCTGAATTTGAAGCATTCTTAGGAGGTCTCCAAAACCCCAAAAACTGCAATAACTTTCAAATCGTGGGGCCTTTTGACCGGATTCTTTTTCTGGAATGCTCTAAATCACAATTCTATTCATCTGCCAATTCACACCTTCTAGGTCACAAAAATGAT
The DNA here is from genome assembly GCA_028749045.1 of Cupressus sempervirens. Classification (NCBI taxonomy): domain Eukaryota; kingdom Viridiplantae; phylum Streptophyta; class Pinopsida; order Cupressales; family Cupressaceae; genus Cupressus; species Cupressus sempervirens. Next base: position 556,580,286 of record CM053786.1, on the reverse strand, counting down.
GGCCAAATTGCATGCTCCTAGTGAGAGTTGGAACCTTTATTTGGCCCAAATGGGTATCCAAAAATGAAAAGACATGAAACAGAAACTAAGTCTAAGTACATTTTTTTTGGGTGACACAAGATTGCCCTTATACCTCTGGATGCTCCTGCATCAGACACCCAGGGTAGATTCAAAACTGACCCCGTCACTTTATGAATGGCAGAGGAAATCCCAAATGGGAAACCTTTGCTGCTAAAATCCAAGTTGAGTCCTCAATCAGTCATCCTTTCCATTTGACCAAATACTCTTCATACTGCCAGTTTCTGGTACTCCTACCCACACGATGATCTAGAATGTCTTCTATCTCCTCCTTCTTCGAAGCAGGAATTGGACATGGCTCTAACACCAGCTCCTCATCTACACCATCATCATGATACTCTGTTAAATCTGCAATGTTGAAAATGGGAGAAATGTGAATACCATCTGGCAGCTCCACCTCATATGCATTTCCTGAGTAATGTTTCTTCAGAATTTTGCAGGGGCCAAATTTTTTAATTTTCAGCTTGTTGTAAGTACCGACTAGAAATCTTTCTTTTCGTAAGTGCACCATGACTAAATCTCCTACTTGGAATTCCTTATGTCTTCTCCTTTGATCAACTCTAGCTTTATACTCTTGATTCATCTTGGTAATGTGTGCTTGAACCTCCTCATGTAGACGCTTGATATGTTTAGCAAATTCTTCTACTTCAGCACTTGTCCTCTCCCCTTGCTCTATCTTCCTCAATTCTGGTGCAGTCTGTGGGCTATTCCCATATACAATTTGGAATGGTGATTTTCCAGTACTCCTCTTTATAGAATTATTATAAGAAAACTCTGCTTGTGGTAGAATCAAATCCCATCCCTTGGGGTTATCCCCAACTAAACGTCTCAGCAAATTGCCCAGACTTCTGTTTACCACTTCTGTTTGGCCATCAGTTTGTGGGTGATGCATGGAACTAAATTTCAAGTCAGTTCTTAACTTTTTCCACAATGTCCTCTAGAAATACCTCACAAATTTAGCATCTCTGTCAGAAACTATGCTCCTTGGAAGACCATGTAGTCTTACCACCTCTTTGAAAAACAATTCTGCAATGTGGATACCATCATGAGTTTTGTGGCATGGAATGAAATGTGCCATTTTGGAGAACCTATCAACCACCATGAATACTGATTCATTACCCCTTTCTATCCTTGGCAATCCAAGAACAAAATCCATACTTATGTCCTCCCATGGCCTTGATGGAACAGGCAATGGCTGATATAGGCCAGTATTGTGACTAAACCCCTTGGCAACTTGACAAACCTGGCAACTCTGTATAAACTTCTTGACATCCTGTGAAATTTGAGGCCAAAAATAATGTTCTCTAAGAATGGCAATGGTCTTATCTCGACCAAAATGTCCTACCATCCCTCCACTATGTTTCTCCTTAATCAAATTTTCCCTCATGGAACTTCTTGGAATGCACAATTGACTACCCTTGAACAACATGCCATCCTGAATCAAATAGTCTAACCACTTGGTTCTATCTACAGCAAAAGGTTCTTTACAAGCTTTCCATGCTTGAGCAAAATCAGTATCCTCGGGGTACAAATTCTTGAGTTCATCAAACCCAACTACTTCAACCTGCATTACTGTAAGCAACAACTGTCTCCTACTTAGTGCATCTACAACCCTATTAGATTTTCCACTTCTATGCTTCAACACAAATGTATAACTCTGCAAGAACTCTACCCACTTCATATGCCTCTGATTCAATTTACCTTGGCTATTTATTTACTATAATGCCTGATGATATGTATACAAAAAAAATTCCTTTGGCAATAAATAATGCCTCCATTTCTTTAAGGCCTGAACTATTGCATAGAACTCTTAATCATAAACAGAATACTTCTTCTTTGCATCATTCAATTTTTCACTAAAATATGCAATAGGCTTACCTTCTTGGCTTAATACAACCCCAATAGTGCTGCCACTGGCATCACAATCTACCTGGAAAACCTTTCTAAAATTTGGAATTGCCAACACAGGCTATTCTGTTACCTTCTTCTTCAGCAATTCAAAACTTCTCGCAGCTGCTACAATCCATTTGAACTCTTTTCTATCCCCTCTTATTGTATCAGTTAGAGGTGCACATATGCCACTGAAATTCTTAATAAACTTCCTGTAAAAACTAACCAGACCATGAAATGATCTTACCTCAGTAGCAGACCTTGGAGTAGGCCATTCCAAGATGGCTTTTACCTTCTCTGGATCCATTTTGAGAACTTCAGGTGATATAACAAACCCCAAATAGACTAACTCCCTTTTTGCAAAGATACACTTCTTCATATTAATTAACAGTTTCTCTTCCCTTAGCCTTTCAATGACACTACGAATATGCAGTAAATGTTCTTCCAAAATCTTGCTGAAAATTAAAATATCATCCAAATAGACAATAACAAATTTTCTCAAGAACTTCTTAAGTACCTCATTCATGAGCCGCATGAAGGTGCTTGGGGCGTTCGTCAATCCAAAGGGCATGACTAACCACTCATAAAGACCCTCCTTGGTCTTGAAGGCTATTTTCCACTCATCTCCTTCTCAAATCCGTATTTGATGATAACCACTCTTCAGATCTATCTTTGTGAAGTACTGAGCTCCACTCAAGCAGTCCATAAGATCATCCATCCTTGGCAAAGGAAACCAGTACTTGATGGTTATCCTATTTATAGCTCAAGAATCTGTACACATCCTCCACTCTCCATCCTTCTTTGGTGTGAGTACTATAGGTACTGCACATGGACTCAGGCTCTCTCAAATCAAGCCCTTCCTCAATAGCTCCTGAACCTATCTATTTAGCTCCTTTGTTTCAATAGGAGTCATCCTGTGAGCAGCCTTGTTAGGCAAACTAGCTCCTGGAATCAGATCTATCTGATGACTAATTTTCCTTATTGGTGGCAATCCATCTAGAACATTATTAGAGATAATATCTCCAAACTCCCCTAGTAAATCTAAAACTTCAAGTGGTATTTCACTACTACTTTCTTTATCTTTCCTAGGAATCAAAGCATAGCACATATACTGATGTTTCATGCCATCTAAAAACTTCCTTCCATCAACAAGACAAATCCTAGCACTGCTACATACCTTTTCACCTTCCTTTTTCACGGGCTTCAATTTGTGGTGAACTCCATCCTTTGTCAGAGAGTATGTGTTTGCATGTCCATCATGTATTGCATGTCTATCAAACTGCCATGGTCTACCCAATAATAGATGGCAAACATCCATCGAAATAACATCACAGAGAACTTCATCATGGTAACTTCCAATTTTGAATTTTACTAAACATTGTTAACTTAATAGGACCTTATGATCATCTTTTACCCATGTGATCCGATAGGGTTGGGGATGTTTCTCCCTCTTGAGCTTCAACTTAGAGACCATCTCTTCTGATACCAAGTTATCAGTACTACCACCATTAATGATCACATCACAACATTTATCCTCACACTTGCATCTAGTATGAAACAAACTCCTCCATTGTCCTGGTTCAATCTCTCCACTTAGTAGGACTCTTTCATTTACCAAGGTCTCTCCTCTTTCTACATCCTCTGAATGTGATGATTGTGCATCTTCATCCACATGAGCAACCCTAGCTTGGCCCTTAGCTCTCCTATCTGTCCTTCCTTGTCGTTGAGGGCATTCAAAGGCATGATAACCTTCTTCATTGCAATGGAAACAAGTACCATGGAAGCCTCCTCTTCCTTGTCCACGTCCTCTACCTCTTCCTCTCTAATTTCCAAAGTCTTGGTCAAAGGAGCGGTTGAAACCCTCATTCCTCTGGTTCTTGCTAGTACCCTCATCTTGATTTTTCTTTTGGGTTTCATTGCGGCCTCCAAATGACCTACTGCTTCCCCTTCCTCCTTGACCATGCCCTCTTTGTCTTCCTTCAAACCTTTTATTTAGCTTCTCTTCAACTCATAGGGCAAACTAGTATGCCTCTTCAACGCTGGTCATTCTTACCAAGCTTAATTCCTCCTAGATGCTAGGTCGCAACCCACTGATATAACGAGCAACCTTCTCCTTATTTGCTTCTGCATGCCCCGCTCTAATCAAGAGTCAGTAAAATTCCTCTGTATATTCTTGGGCTGATCTTCTTGCTTGCTTTAACCCATGCATCTTCTTAAACAAATCAAGCTCGTAGTCCACAGGAATGAACTGCTTCTTCAATTTGTCGACCATGTGATCCCATCTTGTGATCTTCTCCTTTCCTCTTCTATTTCTTTCCAATTGAACCTCTTGCCACCAAATTTTGGGATGGCCTTTCAGTTTTGCCTTTGTAAACTTAACCCTATCTGGGTCCCTTATATCCTCATACTCAAAGTATTCTTCCAGTTCATTGATCCAATCGATCAACTCATCTGGTTTCAGATTTCCTGAAAATACACCCACTTCAATCGTAGGTCTTTTCCCAAACTTAGTAATGGCCCTAAAAAGCCTTTCCTCTGCATGATTCAAAAATTCCCCATCAAATTCCTCTTCTGGTCCCATTACTTCTTCTTCTAACTTGATCCCACAACCACACAGTCCTGGTGCAAGCTACCTCACAGTCGGCGCTTTGTCTACACACTCAGGAAAACTTGCTCCGATACCACTTGATGGGGACACAACCCAAGAACAAAATTGACACAACATAAAAAGGGAAATTATATTCACTAAGAAAATAAGCTAGTACAAACAGTAAAGAGAAAATAAACTTCAAAACATGCCCTAAGGGCTTACAATAGCATAAATCTGGAGATAATTTCTCCTTTCAGTACCTCCTCTCAAACTCCACTCCAAACTACCTTTTACAATGCCATAAATCTCCTTAAATAGACCCTGGAGGGTTAAGGACTAGGAGTACATTCTAGAAAGTGCTAGTAGGCATCCACTGACCAAATAGAAGGTTCTAGAAGTTGTGTTAGAAGTTGGTGCAAATCTAGAAGAATCCAAAAACGGTAACTGAACTTTTGGGAGGCATAACTTTTGAACCATAGCTCCGATTGACGAATCGTTTACATTTTTGGAAAGATCTCAAAGTGCTCTATAGCCCTATGGACCAACTTTTCTCATCCCCCATTTTTTGGCCCTTTTTGAGGTCATTTAATGCCCCTAACCTAACTTTGAAGCATTCTTAGGAGGTCTCCAAAACCCCAAAAACTGCAATAACTTTCAAACCGTGGTGCCTTTTGACCTGATTCTTTTTCTGGACTGCTCTAATCACAATTCCATTCATCTGGCCAATTCACACCTTCTAGGTCGCCAAAATGATGGCCAAATTGCATGCTCCTATTTTTTTGAGATTTTCTAACACACTGATAGTGGAACTATGAGAGTTGGAACCTTTATTTGGCCCAAATGGGTATCCAAAAATGAAAAGACATGAAACAGAAACTAAGTCTAAGTACATTTTTTTTTGGGTGACACAGGATTGCCCTTATACCTCTGGATGCTCCCACATCAATAATTTTATTTTTGGATGACTGCTCTAGGATGATGACTATTATGTTCTTGAAATAAAAATTTGATGCATTTCAAATGTTTAAGTAGTATTTGGCCAGAGTTTAGAAGGAAAGAGGAAAGAGTCTGAAGTGCCTAAGATCAGACAGAGGAGGAGAGTCTACTTCAAAAGAATTTGAGACATTTTGCAATGATAAAGGAATCAAGAGACAAATATAAACACCAAGAACTCCACCTCAAAATGGCATTGCAAAAAGAAGGAATAGATTAGTGGTAGACTGTGCCAGAACCTTAATGATGGAGAGCACTCAAATACTAGAGAGAAATTGTAAGCACTACTATTTACGCCCTGAATCGAGTCCAAGTCAAGAAAGGTACAAATGCAACACCTTTTGAATTATGGTATGGTCACTCACCTAATGTAAAACATTTCAAAGTATTTTGTTGTAAATGTTATATTCTTAAGGATATTTGAAATGGAAAGTTTGATGCAAAGAGTGATGAAGACATATTTCTTGGATACTCCACTAGAAGCAAAGCATATAAGTGTTTGAATACTAACACTAACAAGATTGTGAAGAGTGTAAATGTAAATTTTGATGAGCATGCAGAAGTCCAAGTTGATGAATCCAGGTAAGTCAGAAGATTATAGATCCTTTGTATACTTCTATGAAGGAATGCCTACTAAAGATGAAAATGCCAATCAAGTTGGAAATCAGCAACAAATTTTAATATCAGCTAAGTCACAACCAGTGAATGTTGAGCTACATTCAGAAGTTGAGCTACAAAATGAAGAAAATGCACATTCTAACTCTGAAAATAGTACACATGGAATAGATAATGAAATACCAAATAGTGATGTGCAAAGTGACTCTAAAGCTGAAGAACCAAACATGGAAAGAAAGACAGAACCAAGACTACCCAGATATGTGAGAAGACATCACCCTACAAAAAAAATCATTGGTGACAAGGATGCAAGACCAATGACAAGGAATAGACTAAGGAATGAATCATGTCTGATGAGCAAGATTGAACCTAAAATAGTGAAAGATGCACTATAGATGATGACTGGTATAAAGCTATGGAAGAAGAGATAGATCAAATTGAGAAGAACAAAACCTAGACCCTAGTTCCTAGACTAGTTGATAAGAGTGTAATTGGTACCAAATGGGTATTTCGAAACAAGTTTAATGAGAATGGTGAGATAACAAGAAACAAGGCTACACTAGTTTGCAAAGGTTATGCAGAAGAAGAAGGATTGGACTATGGGGAAACATTTTCCCCTATTGCAAGAATGGAAGGAGTAAGTACACTACTTGCATATGTTGCCTATAAAGGTTTCAAAGTCTACCAAATGGATGTAAAGTGTATTTTTCTGAATGGTATACTAGAAGAGGAAGTCCACATAGAACAATCAAAGGGATTTTTTGATGACAACAACAAGGATATGTTAACACGATCAAATTTCCACAATCCATAATAGTTATGATACTTAGTTTCTAGATTAGATTGTGTAAAGATTTTTTCTATCAACATTTCAAATCACACTACGTGATCCATCATTAGGATGAGAGAGCAAGAGATGTAAAAATAATGTAAGCTGTAGATTTACCATAGACTCACCAAATAAAGGAGACCAAGAGAAAGGGATTGCACACGCCCCAAAGTTAGAAATAATAATAATAAAATAAATGGTGTGAAAGACTAAACGAGAAGGCATCTCATAATTGCAAGCAAAAAAAGATTAATAGTAAGCGAGAGAAAAAAGCAACAGCTGATCTAAATCCAAGTAATGCAAGAAAATAGATTAAGGTGTGTGTGTATATATATATATTACATATATATAAGTATATAAATATTGCATATATATAAGTATATATAATATATGTAATATAAACTTATATATATGTAATATGTATATGACATATATAGATAAGTATATATTATAAATATAATATAATATATACTTATATATTATAAATATATATCAATATAGATGACTATGTATATATCTATATTACATATATAAAAGTATTAATTATCTATATATAATATATCCTTATGAATATGTAATATATATATATATATATATATATATTACATATAGATAATTATATATATATATATATATATATATATATTACATATATATATATATATAAGTATATATTAAACATATATAATATGTATAATATACATATTATATATGTTTAATATATACTTATATATCTATATGTAATATATATATATATATACAAAATATATATCATATGTATAAATATATTAAGTATATATGTATATATATTTTACATATATATCTTACAAATGTATATAACATCTATATATTTATTATATATATTTAATATAAATATATATGTTGTATATATATATATATCTAATATATATATTGAATGAATATATCCAATTGTGATATATATATGTGCATATATAAATTACCTATATATAAGTATGTATGATATATCTATATAAGTATATATAGATATATATACATATCTATGTATATGAGAAGAAATGCGCCCAACAATGCACACAAGTCAAAAAGAAAAGAAATAGAAATAAAAATAAACATTTTTGTTGTGTGTTAACACGCGCGCGCGCGTGTGTGTTAACACACAACAAAAATGTTTATTTTTATTTCTATTTCTTTTCTTTTTGACTTGTGTGCATTGTTGGGCGCATTTCTTCTCATATACATAGATATGTATATATATCTATATATACTTATATAGATATATCATACATACTTATATATAGGTAATTTATATACGCATATGTGTGTGTGTGTGTGTGTGTGTGTGTGTGTGTGTGTGTGTGTGTGTGTATTACAATTGGATATATTCATTCTATATATATATATATATACATACAACATTTGTAAGATATATATATATATGCAAAATATATATACATATATACTTAATATATTTATACATATTATACATATTTTATATATATAAATAATATATTTATATAAGTATATATTATACATATCTTATTATATATATATATATATATATATATATATACAACATTTGTAAGATATATATATGCAAAATATATATACATATATACTTAATATATTTATACATATTATATATATATATATATATTATATATATATATATATACATATTATATATATATATATATATATTATATATATATATATAATATATATTTATATAAGTATATATTATACATATTCTATATGTTTAATATATACTTATATATAATATAGGTATAAGTATATATAATATATATATATATATTCATAAGGATATATTATATATAGATAATTAATAATTTTATATATGTAATATAGATATATAAATACTCATCTATATTGATATATATTTATAATATATAAGTATATATTATATTATATTTATAATATATACTTATCTATATATGTAATATACATATTACATATATATCATATATAATATATACTTATAGATATGTAATATTTATATACTTATATATATGTAATATTTATATGTATATATATACATACTATGTATATATAAGTATATAATATATATAGGTAATTTATACATATATACACCTTCTTAATCTATTTGTTTGCTTTACTTGGATTTAGATCGGCTATTGCTATTTTCTCTCCCTTGCTATTAATCTATGTTTTCTTGCAATTGTGAGATGCCTTCTTGTTTAGTCTTTCACACCATTTATTTTATTATTATTATTTCTAACTTTGGGGCATGTGCAATCCCTTTCTCTTGTTCTCCTTTATCTGGTGAGTCTATGCTAAATCTGCAACTTACATTGTTTTTACATCTCTTGCTCTCTCATCCTGATGATGGATCACGTAGTGTGATTTAAAACGTTGATGGCAAAAATCTTTACACAATCTAATCTAAAAACTAAGTATCATAACAAGGATATGGTCTACAAACTACATAAAGCACTCTGTGGTTTGAAGCAAGCACCTAGAGCATGGTATGAGAGACTGCACAAATATCTTGTGAAGATAGGATTTGAGAGAATAGATGAGAACATCAACCTATATATCATGGCAGAAAATGGTAAAGATATTTTGATATCTAAGATCTTTGTTGATGATATAATATTTGGAGGAAAAGATGTTCTATGCAAAGATTTTACTAATCAAATGAAACATGAGTTTGAGATGTCAATGTTTGGAGAAATTAAATTCTTTGTTGGATTGAAATTACATCAACTAAGGCATGGCATATTTGTAATCCAATCCAAATATATCAAGGAGATACTCAAGAAATTTGGATTAGAAGATTCAAAACTAGTCAATACCCCAATGGTAACAACACACAAGCTATCCAAGAATGATGAGTGTGCTAAAGTGAATCAGACAATGTATAGATCAATGATTGGAAAATTGTAGTATGTTGTACATAGTAGACCAGACATTGCATTAGCAGTTGGAGTAGTGGCAAGATTTTTATCTAATCCTAGAGAAAACCATCTGATGGCAGTAAAACTAATATTGAGGTATCTAAAAGGAACTAGTGACTTTGGTTTATACTACAAGAGGAGTGAAAAGTTTGAGTTGAGAACCTACAATGATAACAGAAAAAGCACTAGTGGAGGAGTACTTTTCTTAGGCAAAAGATTGATTACCTAGAGCAGCAAAAAACAAAGTTGCACCTCACAGTTCACAACAAAAGCTGAGTATGTTGCAGTTGCTATCAATTGCACCAATATTGTATGGGTCAAACATCTATTGCAAGGTATGAAAGAAGAGGTAACTGAACCTATGATACTCTATTATGATAATACAGGTGCCATCAACATATCAAAGAATCCTATAATGCATGCCAAAACAAAGCATATTGCAATTAAGTATCGCTATGTTAGAGAATTGGTAGAAGACAAGCAAGTGAGCATGGAATATGTTACCTCAAAGGAACAAATTGTTGACGTCTTCAAAAAAGCACTACCTAAAGATACATTAGAATATCTAAGAGGTAAGTTAGGGGTGATACCCCTAGCCAAGGCTACTTAAGCAACAACAAGATTGCCCTACATCAAATGAGTTGATTGTTTGAAATATTACATTGATGCAGAGGATATTTACTTTAGGATCATGCCTAAAGTAGTTAAAGTGCTAAAATTCCAAATTAGTCACAAGCAAGGTGATAGAGGGAGAAAGTGAAAGTTCCAGAAGATCTTATACTTGCATGATAAGATGTTGAAGTAATATGTCTTTGGCATTACTGTCAAAGAGGGAGAAATAGCAGAAAACTGATCAACAAAAAGAGGGAGAGATATGCAAAAACTGATTAACAACATTTGAGGAGAAAGAGAAGTAGCAAGAAACTGATCAAATCTATAGGATAGCAAATCACAGAAGGAGAAGTGAAAACTGATGGTAACACAATTTCTTTTTGGCATTTGACTTACTGTTCTAACCTAGTTAGCATTTTGATAACTTGGTTGAATAGTTTGTTATGATGGGGGATCAATTTGGTTTGACATCAATGCCAAAGAGGGAGATTATTGATAAAGAATGTTTTCAATCATGGTTTTGTCATTGATGTCAAACCTACTATTTGTAGGAATGAAAATTTCTCATAAAATCCAAGTACTAACACTTAGTTGATTAATGAAGAGGATTTAATAAACAAGATGTAACAAGAGCAACTAAGGGAAAGGTTGAGTTATGGTTTTGTAATGGAGTGCAAGGATTAGTTAAAACATTGGTAAAATGATGTATTGATAACATACTTGAAGATACTAAGGTTGGCCACACTTAGAAAAAGTGGAAGAATAAGTTGCAACAAGGTTGATTGTAAAGCTTAACTAAGTTCATTAGTGAGTGCCGAGCAAGCTAGTTAGAGCTGAGCAAATTTGCAGTTAGTGTTGAGTAAATGCAAAATCTAGTGTGAGCTGAGTGAAGTTCAAGTGCTAAGTGATACAGAAGGAGTTGAGAAAACAAAAAACATAGTGGATGCCAAGTAAATCTATAGTAGTTGTCAAGCATCAGTAAAATGTAGTTGATGCCAAGTAACATAGTATGTGCTGAGCACCAGAATTTCAATAGCGCCAAGCTACTACATTATTTGAAATGTCAAAGATTTTCCAGATCTGAGCCAACATGGTTGTTACATTAAATTTTTTGAACCAGATGGAGGATAAGGATGATGAGCTAGAGGCACAAAATTTTATGTAAACCATTTTTGAGTGAATTTAAGAGGATTCTTTAAGATGTTTTTAGAAGAAACAAGATATGGGTTGGATTCAATTAATCCTACCTAATCCATTCAAACCAAAATTAAAGGAGGGAAGAATCGAGTGGGAAAGAGGATTCCAAACTTCTATTTAAGGAGTCATAGACCAAGAAGCAAGAGTTGTTGGTGTGCCAAATTATGAAGTGGTTGAAGGTTGTCAAGGAGAAGGAAGAATAGAGTATAGAGACTCTACTTTGACAAGTGGTCAAGAGAGAGATGATTTCACTGGTACATTGAGCATGAAGACTCAAGGAGACAAAGCTTGAAAGGATGACAAGTTGTTAGAGCTGTAGAGACTGGTGTCTAGGCAAAGTGAAGAGCTGAATAGTGATCTAAAATCTACAAGATAAGTTGTGAATTGTAATCTTCATTATTTGAAATGTCAAAGATTCGCCAGATCTGAGCCGACATGGTTGTTACATTAAATTTTTTGAACTAGATGGAGGATAAGGATGATGAGCTAGAGGCACAAAATTTTATGTAAACCATTTTTGACTGAATTTAAGAGGATTCTTCAAGATGTTTTTAGAAGAAACAAGATATGGGTTAGATTCAATTAATCCTACCTAATCCATTCAAACCAAAATTAAAGGAGGGAAGAATCAAGTGGGAAAGAGGATTCCAAGCTTCTATTTAAGGAGTCATAGACCAAGAAGAAAGAGTTGTTGGTGTGCCAAATTATAAAGTGGTTGAAGGTTGTCAAGGAGAAGGAAGAACAGAGTATAGAGACTCTACTTCGATAAGTGGTCAAGAGAGAGATGATTGCATTGGTACATTGAGCATGAAGATTCAAGGAGACAAAGCTTGAAAGGATGACAAGCTATTAGAGCTGTAGAGACTGATACCTAGGCAAAGTGAGGAGCTAAATTGTGATCTAAAATCTACAAGATAAGTTGTGAATTGTAATCAGGTCAAAATCCCTTATTGTTACTCTCTAGCAATTGTATCAGTTAGGGTAAAATTCTATGGACTTGGGTTGTTTTAACAACCATTTATAAATCCTTTAATAGGGTGATATTCCAAGTGAATGTTTTATAGTCCTCTAACCAGGCCCACTTCTAACAGGGTCATTAAATCCTTTAACTAGGTCAAATTTAATAGTGTGTTGTAGCCTTTAACAGGGCAGGCCTTTCACAAGAAATCACTTTAGAACAGTGAGAATTGAGTAGCATGTTACTAGTGGTTTTTCCCAAATTGGGTTTCTATGTAAATCATTTTCTTATGTGTTGATTCTTCATGTGTTATGTTTTCATGTTGATTTATAGTAACTTGCTAAGTAGGAATGTTTAAGCTTGGATGAATGAGCAGTTTGATGGGTACACTTTATTTGATGAAAAGTTTGAATTGGACATTTGGACCTTGAATAATTGATTCACCACCCCCCCTTCCCCCCCCCTCTTAGTTATTCTAAAGCATTTCTAATAGATGCTACTAGTGAACTAATTGAAAGTGGTGATCAAACAAGAGGTAACTTATTCTATCTAGACCTATATGAAGATAGTTGTTTATTTACACAATTTGAAGATATTTGATTATGGTATAAGAGCCTATGTTATGTAAATTTTGATAATTTGGTAAGCATTAGTAAGATGAAAAGAGTAAGAGGGTTACCAAAATTGAGCAAACATGATAAGATAATATGAAAATAATTTCAAATGGGAAAAATGACAAAGTCTAGTTTCAAGAGTAAGACTTATTGTTCTAATAATATTTTGGAATTGGTTCATACTAATTTATGTGGCCCTATTGGAGTGCAAAGCTATTATGGTGGCAAATATCTCATTCTATTTATTGATGAATTTTCTAGAATAATAAAACTGATGTTTCTAAATAAAAAATTTGATGCATTTCAAATGTTTAAGTAGTATTTGGCTAGAGTTGAGAGAGAAATAGTAAAGATTTTGAAGTAATTGAGATCAGATAGACGAGGTGAATTCATATCAGATGAATTTAATATATTCTACAATGAAAAAGGAATCAAGAGACAAATGAGTGCACAAAGGATGCCACCATAGAATGAGATAGCTAAAAGAAGGAATAGATCAATCATGGGCTATATGAGGACACTAATTATGGAGAATAATGTTTCAAAAAAGTAATATAAAAAAGCTAGAAGTATTGTAGTCTATACTCTAAATTGAGTTCATGTGAAGAAATGCTCAAACAAATTTTGATTTTTGGTATGGATATATGCCAATTGATAATTATTTCAAAAAATTGGAAGCAAATGTTACATATAGAAGGATGCAAGAAAAGGAAAACTTGATGCAAAAAGTGATGAAGACATATTTCTAGGATATTCTACTAAAAGAAAAGCATATAAGTGTTTGAATTCTAACACTAACAAAATTGTGGAAAGTGAAAATGTTAGAGTTGATGAATTTGTAGAAAAGAATGAAGAAGAATGCAATAAAGAACTTGAAAATTATAGAAACTTAATTTACATATATGAAGGTGAATCTAGAAATATGTTGTCAAGCATTAGTAGCCAAGCACTATAGAGGTTTAACATTAATAGATTGTCGAGCATCAAAAGACTCTTGAGCATCAAGCTATAGGAGTCACGTCAAAATAGCGCCAAAAATTGAACATCAGAGAGTAGAAACCAAATACTAGCTAGACCAAGCTAAGTTATAGCTAGAGATACTTGAAGTAGAAGAGCAAGCAGAAACTACCAAAATACATGAAGAAAAAAGAAGATCTAAACCTGTCCTAGAAAAGTATGTTAAAATAAATCATACAACAGACCAAATCATTAGAAGCAAATATTTAGGATTAATGACAAGAAGTAAGGTTAAGAATTATACATGTTTATTATATGAAATGGAACCTAAATCAGTTAAAGATGCTTTGGAGAATGAAGATTGGATTAAGCAAATGAATGAGGAAGTTGATCAAATAGTGAAGAACAAAACATGGACATAGGTACCCATACCAAAGGATAAGAATAGGATTGGAACTAAGAGGTATTCAAAAATAGAATGAATGAGAAAGGTGAAGTCACAAGGAACAAGGAAAGAGTAGTTTGATAGGGATATGTAGAAGAGGAAGTAATTGAGTATGGTGATAATTTTCCCTAGTTGCAAGGTTGGAAGGAGTGAGAACTTTTCTTGCATATGCTTCTTAAAAAATATTCAAGGTATACCAAATAAATGTCAAATTTTCATTTTTAAATGGAATCTTAGAAGAAGTCTACATGGATCAACCTAAAGGATTTGTTGATTCCAACAAGAGGAATATGATATACAAACTACACAAACAATTATATGGTTTAAAACAATCCCCTAGAGCTTGGTATGAAAGGTTACACACTTATGTTGTAAAAAATGATTTTGCAAGAACTAATGATAATAGAAATCTATACTTGAGAAGTAAATCTAAGAATAAGATACTGTTAACTGAAATTTTTGTTTATGATATCATATTTGGAGGACATGATGTGTTGTGTAAGTCATTTTCTAATGAGATCAAGAAAGAATCTGAGATATTAATATTTGGAGAAATCAAGATCTTTATTAAATTACAAGTTTATCAGATGAAATAGGGTATTTACATTACTCAATCAAAGTATATCAAAATGATATTGAAGATTTTTGGAATGGAGGACTGAAGACAAGTTCGAAAACCTACAGTTACTAGCCCTAAAATTTCAAAGAATGAAGATTCTACTGAGTTGAGTCAAACATTATATAGGTCAATGATTAGAAAATGTAAATATGTTGTACATAGAATACCTAACATTGCATTAATAGTTTGTATTATTACTATATTTTATGCTAATCTATAGAAAATCACATGATGGATACGAAAAGGATACTGAGATGTCTAAAAGAAACATTACACCATGGATTATGGTATTAGAAGAGTGACAAGTTTGAACTAAAATTTTATACAGATGATGATCAGGCTAAAAGAATTAATGAAATAAAGAGTACAAGTGCATGAACTTTTTTTCTAGGTAGGAGATTGGTTTCATGGACAAGCAAGAAGTAAATTTTCATTTCTCAATCCACAATAGAGGTTGAATATGTTGTTGTAGTAGTCAATTGTTCTAATATTGTGTGGATCAATCATTTTTTGAAAGGTATGTAGGAAGAAATTACTAAACTTATTGCACGATATATTCTGATAACACAATTTCTATAAACGTATCAAAGAATTCTATAATGCACACAAAGACCAAGCACATTGCTATCAAGTATCATTACTTGAGAGATTTGGTACAAGATAAAGAAATGAGGCTAGA
The DNA here is from genome assembly GCA_028749045.1 of Cupressus sempervirens. Classification (NCBI taxonomy): domain Eukaryota; kingdom Viridiplantae; phylum Streptophyta; class Pinopsida; order Cupressales; family Cupressaceae; genus Cupressus; species Cupressus sempervirens. Next base: position 556,564,292 of record CM053786.1, on the reverse strand, counting down.
GTATGTGAGCACAAAGGATCAGATAGCTGATATATTCACTAAGGAATTATCTAAGGATAATTAAGAGTACCTAAAAGGTAAGATAGGGGTCATCCCCCTATCTAAAAAAAATTGAGAAGAGATGTTGCATTGCATCAAATGTTATGATCATAATACCTTACACACTGATTTAGGAAGTCACACTTTAGGAGTTACCTAAAGATTGTGAAAAGATGAACTAAAGCATTAAGAAGGTGAGATTGCAAGGATTCAAGGTGAATATGAAAGAGAGAGTGATCTTGAACTCTTAGTTAGATAGAGACAAAGTGAATAGAATAAAACAAGTGGAAGATATATGTGAATGGTTAATGTCTTTGGCATTGTTGTCAAAGAGGAAAAAGTTATCCACTGGAGAGTATATGCTAAGATATAAGAGGGAGAATCTATATGAAGTGGTTATTGATTGTCAAAATAGAGAGACATATAGAGGTGGATGTATAACAAAGGGTGAATATAACTAGAGGTGTTGTCATCTAGTGATAGAGGGAGAAGCTGAATTACACAGAGAGATCTAAAAGAGGTGTTGTCAATACAATTGGCAATATAATTGGTGTTAGCATTGAATATTTTACAATTGGTATCATAAAGGGAGAAGCATAAGTGAGTGCAAGATGAGAATCAAAATAAAGCTAAGGATATTAATGAGGATTTGTATCAAATCACAAAGGGAGTTGTTATTGTTAAATCATGAGAATGTCTATTTCATTTGCATGGTAACTAGAGTTGTTGCAATCAATGCCAAAGAGGCAGATTTTTGGAAACTACATTTGGAACAATTGTTATGTTGTCATTGATGTCAAACCTATTAAAGAGACATTTACTAACAGTGTAGAGTGTCATATCAGTTGATTGTTGAAGAGGATATGAAAAGAGATATAACTAGATGAACTAGTGAAGTTGTTGAGTGAAGAGGAGAAATTATGATGGAATTACAATGATAACTTGATCAGTAAGTCTTTGACAAGATGATGTATTGTTCAATCATTATATGAAGTATAGAAGAGTTGACTCAAACACAAGCAAAGCATAGTGAAATGTGGTTGGTCAATGAAGGAGTTGAAATAGAAGATTAAGGAAATTAAGAGATATTTGATCAAATCGTATTAGTCACATGTTATTTATGCCTAAGAAAGATGAGGAAGCAAAATGGTGTAGTGATCGAGAGTAGTAGAAATCGAGTGAGCTAGTGGAATCCAAACAAGAAAGAACAATAATTACTAAGCTACATGTTGGAAGCTTATTGGAAAACTAAGATACTGAGAGGGGGGGTGAATCAGGATCTATAAAAAATTTATCCTTCAAAACAACTTGACTATATTCACCATATTAAACATCTCATATATAGCTTATGCATAACATAACTTTATATATATAATGCTGAAATAAATCTATCTATGTATCATATCCATAAAATGTAAACACATAACACAAAAGATTTTGGTAACCCAAAAACCCTCCAAGGTGAAGGTAAAACTAGGGTGGAGATGACACCCACAAATCTTCACTATTGTAGTAACAAATTTAGTTTGTTAGGACTATAAATTTGATCACTTCTAATGATCTACCATGTGAGGGATATTCTCCATCAAAAGCTTTACAAGATTGTTAGGTCTACCTTGATTAAAGGATTTAACACTTACAATTAATTAATGACTCTATTAAGATATTTATAAAGGCCTATTAAGATCAGTCTATTAAGATATTTACCCTAATTCAATCTTCCAAACTAATTTAATTCCTAATCCTTTGATCTACACTTACAATTTTGATTACAGATGTCCTCCTTTCAATCTCTAATCTGATCTCTTATTTGATATATATTTATTCTATTCCACACTACTTCATTAGGTCACTAACTCTATTGCTACACAAATTTTGCTTGTAGCCTCCAAAACCTAACTTCTTTGTACAATACTTTGCTTCCTTGCTCTTCTTATACATACACACTTTGCACCTTTCATCTCATATAAAATAGGGTTTGGATTTGCCTTTTTTAAGACATTTGTAGAGTCTTCTAGATGTTTCCCTTTTTGCCTCTTCATCTGATTGGTTGTCCTCCCTTCATAGGGATCAGTGATCCATGTCAAAAATGTGTAACAACCATTGTAAAAAACTCTACAATCATTAGATATTGTTTACATTTTGGTTTGAAATGGTTTACCTCAAGGTTTGTACCATTTTAGGCATTTTTTTCCACTAAGTTTTACTTGGCACATACTACCTCTAATGCTTGGTCATAACTATTCTTCCTATTGTTACTCGGCCTTAACTAACTTTGTTCCTTCTATATGACTTGGCATTTATATGTTTTCTTCTTCTTGACATTAACTAAAATTGGCTTATATGGAAGTAGTCAACGGCCAAAGACTTTCTTGGCTCCTATACATATTGGGATACACATGATTATTTACAAGTCTTTACATGACTAGACCTATATAGAGTAACTCGGTCATAGTTTTGACTAGCTGACTATGCATTATATATAACTAAGTGTTTGAGACTAGTAGACCAACACTACAAAGTGATGGTCAAGTATCACAAAAATTATAGTTTGTGAAAGAATCAATTTTGAGGCTAACATAGTTAAATTTTTGGATTAGTCAAAACATGTGGATGATAAGTATTGATGAGTTGGTATATTTAATGCATGGATTGAGTTTTTTATGTGATTAAAGACAAGAATTTAAAGAGAAGTTTCTAGAAGTATCAATAAAGGAGTAGAAGGAAAAAATGATGAATAGATTCATTGAATTTGACCAAACCTTAAGATATATGGTAATGTTTAAGATGAAAAAGATCAAAATTTCTTACTAAAGGAGGCATAAGAGATGTTTTCTAAAGTTGGTTCATTGTTGGTTGCAAATTTTATGGAGAAGTTGTGAAGAATAGTGTAGTAGAGAAAGAGTCAAGAGATTGGTGGAGTGTGATTGCTTGAAGGGTTTCCAAGAAGATCCGTCATGAAGATGTTTAAAAAGTCTAGTTAATGAACCAAAAAATGAGATGAATGGAGATTTGAATTTTTAAAGTGAGTTATGTTTTACAGATCAAACTTGTTGTTACTTTCTAACCATTGTAGCAATCAAAATCCTTTTATCAAGGTTGGCCTAATAGTCATTTTGGAAATTCTTTAATCAAGGTGAAATTATAATGGAATGATCCAAATTCCTCTAAATAGGTCACTCCTAATAGAGTGATTAAATACTTTAATACAATCACACATAAAAGTGTGTTTTGTACCCTTTAACATAGTTGGCTCTTAATTGAGCTTAATTTAAAAGTGTACAAAGTGGTAGCATGTTACTTGGTGGTTTTTCCAAATTTGGGTTTCCATGTTCAATCCTAGTGTCATATATGTATGAATGTTAGATGTGATGCATTCTATTTACTATTATTTTTTGTGTTTGTTGGCATAGACTGAATAATGAGTTAAGTAAAGGACATAATATTAACTGGCTGATGAGTTTCTATATGGGCCAAGTTTTTTATTGAGATTTTTTAAGTTGTTTGAAGTTAGTAAAATTTGAATTGGTACATTTGGACCTAAGGATAACTGATTCAACCCCCTTGGTTATTCTAAATATTCTAACAATTGGTAGATTTATAAATAGGAGAAGATATAGCTTGCATAGGAGAGAACCATGGGATACATAGCTTAACTTGGAATTCATCGAGGGTCACAAGGAGATTGGTATCACAAAGGGTCGCAAGGAGATTGATAGAACCATGCCAATGATAAAGAAAACCATTAAAAGTTTGGATCCATAAATTAGCTCCATTATAGGATCCTTATGCAATCATTTATTAAAAATATCTATTTTTAGTGATAATATTCATAGAGGAAGAAGGATCAATGAAAAAAACATGAAAATGGATATGAGAAACCCTAGCAGTAATGTAAAGAGCACTAGTAGGTTCTTTAAACATGTTAGTATGATCAAAGCTAATAGGATGTCTAGGTTTATATTCATGTGAGGGTAAAATTGAAGGTTGAGGATGAGACTCAACATGATTAACCATGTTATTAGCTTCTCCTACCTTGAAATCATAACTAAAGTTAGTAATAGGAGAAGAAAGTTGATTAATGACATTAGTTGAGTGTGAAGGTAAAGGAGTAATGTATATTTGAATTTTTTTGATTAGGAGGCTCTATAGATATATTAATACTATTAATATCAACATCAAAAGATATAGAATTTGAATTGATAATGTCTTGAATAATATTTTCCATAGCATAAAATTTTAACTATCATGACTAGGCTAAAAATGGTATTGAAAAACAATAATATGATCAAATGACTTAGGGATTGTTTTTCTAGTGTCAATAGAATGGATAAGGGGAAGATTCAAAATATTACCATTAACCAAATTTTCCATTAACATTTGTAAAGATTTAGATAAGAGGAAAAAATAACCATATGTTTGGATGCAATAGCTGCTTGATCATCAACTATGTTGGTTGACTTGTCGATTTTGATGAAGTTGTTACATTTAGAGAGCTTGTTATGGTGAACAATGGAATCACTCTTATCAATAGTACTGAGAGTCATTCAAGTAGAATTCTCAAGTTGGCTCACTTGTAACTGATAATGGTAAAGCATTTTATAAAGATGTTAAATTGTTAAATGAAATCATTAGAAAGGGTTTGAAAGGACTCAATAGAATAAGGGGTAAAGAGAAATTCCATTTTAAATCTTTTTCCCTAAAATTATGTGTGAACAACTTAGTCGTTATCCTATAGTCATGAGAAAAATCACTACATATATTTTGGAAATCCCTAACATGAAACAGTGGATCACCCTTACCATTATAAGTCTCAATATGATGTATCTCAACATGTTTTGAGATAACAATGTGGAGAATGTATAAAAAAAATGTAGGGATATTATACTTAGATTGAGTGAATTGAGCCACTTATTGTTTCAAAGTGGTGATGATTTGAACCAAGATACTCATGGTAGGATTAAAAGATGCAATATTAGGCATCAAGATATTGGATGCACTAGAAAACTTGTAAAAATCAAAATGAAAATGTAAGGATGTAGGTGGAGGATTAGAGGGAATGGGAAGATGAATGGAATATGTGAAAGGGATAGTATTGTGTGAGGATAATGAAGAAGGTATAGAAGTAGGAAGAACAGTTGAGGGTAGAAAGAACAAAACTTAGAGGATTAAAGACTTGTGTAGAAGTTATCATGATAAGTAATGCATGGGTAGGAATGTTGAGGATAGCAGTAGAAATAGGAATAAAAGTTCCATGAATGTGTAAGGAGTGTATCCCAACTCTTGATAACATTATATCAAAGGCTTAGCACAGGTATTGATAAGGTGACATATACCATGTAGGATAGAGACATTATTATCATCATGAGTAATAATCTTGTTAATAGACTTGATAGAAATAATACTACGAGGATTTTAATTTTCTTGAACAAGCCAATTTTATAATTTATCAAACTCATGAGAAACCTTATCAACTTAGGAAGGAGGAACTCTTAAGGATTCATCTTCATCATGGAAATAGTGAGAAGTGTTATGCTCCATAATAGGATTGAGAGCATGAGGGAAGATATTAGTGTGATCACTATTCCTAGGAAGGAAAGAGCAATTATGATCAAAAGAGTCTATAATTATTTGGCTTCTCCTAACAAGAATGCTAGATGTTGGACTTAGTGTAATATAGAACATAGAAGAGGAGATCAAAAAAGGAAACTTTAATGAGATGTAACCACACACTTATTAATGTAAGAAAGATCTAACTATAAAAATATAGATAAATCTAGCTCCAAAGATGAAAAAGAATGGGTGTGTTGGGTTTACCAAAACAAGGTAAACACGTAATTAAAAAACACAATCCAAGAGAGACCAAAAGGGGAAAATATTTGACTCCAAGAAAGAGGTATAAGACATTAGTTTCACCAAAAAAATTAGGTGGAAGATCGAATCAATTAATTTAATAGTGTTAATTCGATGAGATGAACTCATTAACTAGCCACTGTCAAACTAAGACATTCAATACAATAGAAAGAGGGACTTTCAAACATAACTCTCAATATAATATAAGTTGGATTAGCAAAACCCAAAAGGAAAAAGGGATGATAATGCTAAACTCAAATCATACCAAGTACACAAGGAAGTCCTCTTTCATGCAATGCAAATTTGATTAAAGATGTGTGAATGTAAAAGTGAAATTGAGATAATTGATTAAATGAAAAGTGCAAGATAGGTCTAGGTGCTAAATGCAAGCAATGAACCTAATTAAGATTTTAAATTGGTCTAGACAAAAAGATGAAACCACTGATAAAGAACTCACCTTGAAATGTATAGAGGAATATTCTTTTTTTCTTCAAAAAGCAGTGATCTAAAACTGTAAGGGAACTTCTAATTGCAAATTCAAAATCACAACCAAAAACCTAGAAAAAAAAAATTTCTTAGGGTCTCAAGAAGATGTCAAAAATATCACCATGTTCTAGAAAAAATTGAAAATATCACCATGTTACCAAGGCACCATAGAAACTTTGATCCAACTTCTTTAGAAATGTCTCAGTGAATATTTTATAGATATCAAGTTTTTGTTTTGACAACCTTCTCCTACACATATAAAATCTTGTTTTTTGTTTTGGGTGGATGGGGGTTTTCCTTCATCAAGATATAGATTGAAGAATTAACCTTGAAATTTAAATATAAATATATAAATGCAAACAAGAAAAATGTAATTATTAACCTTCCATGTGGAAACCCTCACCAATAAGGATTTGCAATGTTTGAGTGTTGTAGATGTTGAACTTGAAATAAACAATGTAGGATATCTCTACATATGCAATGGATCTACAAAAATGACATCATGGAGCCATAAATGTAACTTTACATTAATGAAGAATATGATGAATGCATCAATCTAGATATCCTCCCTTGATGGGAAAAAAATGCTAAATATTGAAGAGGAAATTCTCACAAATGTTCCTTGAATCTTTCAATGTTTGAGTGAAATTTTCTTGCTCAAATTCTTGAAGGCTTGAAGTCTCTTAATTGTAGATGTCTTGATTATAAATAGATTGTGAAAATGAGGTGTCTATTCTTTCTCTTAAACTAATTTTTAGGTGTAAAAATAAAGCAAGTAGACATGATTACCTGATAATTAAACTTAAAACCTAGATACCTTAGAAAAGTATGGGCCTTAGATCCAAAATCCATGGGAACATTCCAACTTTGAGTTTGACCTATTCCAAAAGAGCTCAAATTGCTTGATTTGTTCCAGGGTTGGCCCATAAAGAGACAGCCATGAGGTCTTGAAGGTTACATTGGTGAAACTAGAAAATAAGGAGCAAAATAGGAGAAAGAGCTAATTTTGCATGAATCCATCCATGATTCATAAGGTTTCTAAATAATAGGGGTTGAAAGATCTAAAATAAAGAGCACATCTATTTTAAGATGATACAATATGTATGTGGAAACTCAAGATAGATTCACATACAATGATAACAAGTTCTTTTATCTATCACCCAAATGAAACTTCATTAAATAGTAAATCACCTACAATCATGAAGTGTACGCCAACCTACTAGAGACATAATCTACTTTTTAATTTGTGGGCACCAGCAAATTGAATATACCAATTCCCTTTACTAAGATATGAACAAAATATTAATCAAATTACTTCAATATTAATCTTAAGCATACTATTAATACAAGATCTTCAACTTCTTTGAAATTAATCAATCTTTGATGAGATTTAATACACAAAAATGATCCTCAAATTTAAGCAGTTTATAATGATTGAGAGTGTAACTCAAATTTTGTGTTAGTCACACATTCACGCCACTAAATTAATTGAATGTTTCTTAATAAATCATATATATATATATTGATTTTTTAATATTCATAATGGATACTAGAGTCCCATATCTAATATTTACAATTGATTGCATTAGTATGTCAACCCTGAGATATAATACCAGTCTATAGAAGTTAACCTAAAGCACAATTCCTAAATCAAATGTTAGGCTAGGTCTAACTACCCACATGCTTCACCAAAAGATAAAATGTACTATATAGGTCACAAAATTTATCTAAACATTATTTCAATAAAGAAAATACAACAAGATACTGTTGCATCAAGCTAAAACATAAAATTCAAAAGTTCACTAGCCTCAATATGCTTATACTAGTTCAAAGATAATCATTGAACACATTTTCTAGAAATACTAGAAGATGATTAAATACATTTAGACATATTATCCCTTCAAATATATGACATCATCCTTAAGAAATAATAAGTTTAGAGAATATAAAGTTACTAGAGAAAACTCACTATTGTGCAATATTGTTAGAATACTTCAACTTAGACTTTTGGACCATTACCATGGACATGAGTGGATGAAACATGTTGCAATAAATATAAGATATCTCATTCTAAAAATAATATAATCCACAATATTGTTGCAACTCAAAATACAAATTTGATATGTCATAACTAGCAATTTACATTCTTATGGATATTAACATGGTAACTTTTCTTATCAATTATTTTGAAAACACTCCTCTGACATAAATGATAAAAAAAGTTTGATGTTCTCTTCGCATATCTAATGATACCAAATGAATAGCTTGGTTTCAATTATAATAATTCTAATATTTTTTATTTTTATTTTTGTGGAATATGTTGAAGATAAATAAATATTCCATTTTATGAATCCAATTCATTAGATCATTTCCATCAATAGTTCATATTTTGTTTGAATTAATTATATATATATATATATCTTAGAGTAAAAAATCATATTTACATTAAATTTAATTCCAAAATAATCACATCAAGAATTTGTATCCTCAAGCCACTCAACCCTCAAGTTGGATTTTATGGTGGAATGATGTCATTCTTTTAACCACTAAATCCTTCATTTTTAATGAGAAAGAAATAATTCATTCTCATCATCACTAATATGCTTGAAATACCAAGGATTTGTGTGCATATATTGAAAACTTGATAACCCATCCTTTCTCAGCTGAGTTACAATTTAAGGTGCCAACCTTTCTTTATTAGAAGTAGTTTGCGAACAATTATTCTACCAGAGGTGCTCAAACTAAGGAATGTTTACACTAGTTGAAAGTAGGAGATTGAGGTAGAAAGGGTATATTTCCTTCTCTACATCCAAGGCATTCCTCTCTAGGTATTAAAAGGATCTAAGAGGGAAGTTTAGTTCTCTTAAAATTTTAGACATTCTAAAAGCCTTTGTTAACCATTAGCAAAAATAATTTTCCACTGAATCACTACTCTTTCCAACTTATAAGCCTTAGAGGATTGTTTAGCGAACATTCCTAATTTTATATTAGACTCTCAAATAGATTTCTATGATTAGACCTTATCTATTCAATACCTTAAGGAAGCATATTTTTCAATGGTTCATGAAAATTACCCTAGTTGTGATGGATTTCCCTATCAATTCTATGAAGCCCTTTGGGATTATATTGGGTTGGACCTTCACCGTTTCTATCTTGAAACACTTCAAAATGGATCATTAGGAGAAAAAATAAATAATTAAAATAGTAAATTCGTACCTCAAGCTAGTGATTGTGAAGAAATCTACAATTAGTACCCAATTACCCTACTCAATGTCGCTTACAAAATTATTGCTAAGAAGCATTCTTTGAAGATTCACCATACTCTCCCACAAATTGTTTTGCTTGAGAAGGTTGGCTTTATTTATTCTATATTTTTACTAGATAATGTTTCATTTTTTTTGAAGGATATGGAATGGACTTGCCAATTAAATTAGAATGTCATTTTTAAAAAATGATTTTGATAAAGCCCATGATTGTATCGAGTGGCCTTTTATTTTAGATATGTTAAGAGCCTCTGGTTTTGGCCCTTTCTTTTCTTTTTTTTTTCCAATTCTCTTATAGATGTTAATACTTTAATTATAAATAATAGTCATCATTCAACAACTTTTGTTCTACATCGATCCATTTGGAAAGGACACCCTTTGACACCCTCCTTATATGTTTTGGCCACTAAAGGCTTTGGCTATTTTCTTTCTTTCTTGTATCTCTACAGACCAGGTTCATCAAATTTTTCTTCAAATCTTAACATCTATCTTTTCAATGGATATTTTTTCATGAATGTTTCCTTACCCAATTAAGGATAAAGATAATATCCAACATACTTTTTGTTGGCTTGATACCTTTTTTTGGCTTTTGGCTAGACTATACAATGACATAAAATACTTTACTTTAGATCATTATTCCTACCTACTCCTCAATGGATTATTCTATGTAAATAGAAATGGATCTAGAATTGCTAGGTTTTCTACTTTTTGGGAATACTTTTTTGTTAGAAATAATCAAGACTAGCTAGGTTACTGAGATGGGAGGGTTGAATCAGTAACCTCAAAAAATTTAAATCAATTCAATACTTGATCCATACATCATTCATTCATCTAATCTACTATATGCATGAGAAAGATAAACATTTACAACACATGAACATAGAATTTTGGTGACCCAAAAACCTTCCAAATAGAAAGTAAAACTGGGGTGGGGATTATACCCACAAAACTTTGTTATTATAGTATGAAGTTAGCCTATTAGGGCTTACATTGATCACTTTTGATGATCTTCCCTATTCAGAGCAATTTAAACTACTAGATCCACCTTGTTAGAGGATTTACAAACATACAATGAAGTATGCACTCTGTTAGGAGATTTATACAAAGACTGTTAAGTCTACCTTGTTAAAGGATTTACAAAATTGATTCACCTGTTAGGATGAAACAGTGGATCCACTTACAACTTGATTGCTGATTAGATCCTTGAAGTATAGATCACCTCTTGTGACTGATGAATCTTTACTGCTCCTTGTAGACCTTGTTGAATACTCTGCTCTATTGTTGATTCTCTTTTATTACATGTCCATTCCTTAAAACATTTTCATATCTTTCAAATGATATAATACATTACATATATACCATTCCAATAATTACAATTGCAAGGTCAGCCAAAACACAAGTGAACAAAATATTACTGAGTCAGCCAAACAATAGAAAACTCGAGTTCTTCAAGCTGACTTGGTAACCTTTTGATACTTAGCATCCACTGCATTACTCAGCATCATCATGCACTTGGTAGAAGTAGAAGCTCGGTGAACATTGTATGCTCAGTAGATACTACTGGGTTGCACACTCACTCGGTAGCTTCAGGAATGCTCGGTATGAAATGCTTAAGTGATAAATCTACAAGGTAACCACTGAATGCTCGGTATACATTGTAGACTGAGTGATGAACTCGGTAATCATTTAGAATTGAATAAGTGTTGTCACTAATGAAAAATACAATATAATGTCAACAATCTCCCCCTTTAGAATAAGTGACAAAAAAAAACTTATGAGCCAAACATTGTGTACACTGACATAGTAGATTTGATTTTTCAAAATTGATCTTTGTAAACTTGTTGTATATATATTTCTTAGATGTCTTTAAATATATCCCCCATACATATGGCATGGTATGTACATAGCTTATCATTGTACATATATCAATATATTCTCTCTTATTTTCTCCATTGTCTCTTACTCCCTCTTTGACTTTTACTATCTCTTACTCACAATAATTTTACTCTCTCTTACTCACAATAATCTCCCCCTTTTTGAAAATCTTATACAGAGACACCAAAATGTGAGAAAAACTCATAATATACCTTAAGAATAAGAACCAATGTCTTATCCCAGTTCTCTTGCAAAATTTTGTAGGTGGAGAGAGCCACTTGAACTTCTACAGAAAGTTCAATCATATGATCTTCTATAGAAAAAATGTTATCATGGATCAATGTTTTTGAATAAGCAATGTGCTTCGGCATTGTGTCCATGATAGGAAGGATCATGTTCTAGATGTCTAATAGTGTAGATTGGATCCTTGCTTCCTCTCTCAATAGTTCTTCCTACATATCTAATAGGAATTTGATCTTAATGTGATGTGCGGAGCTTGAACTGGGGTCAAGCTGCAACTTTTGAACACTAACCTTCAGATCTTCATCAATTTTACCATTATTTCTTTGGTGTACTTAGTAACATCACATAGCTTGGCAAAAAGGGATGTTACATTTGTAAAATAATTTTCAAGATTGCTCAAAATTGAAGATAATTCAACCTGCTTTATTGCAATGTGCTCAAGCACTTTATTATCAAATTTCTTCTTTGCCTTTTCTATAAGCTTCTCTTGACCAGAAGTGTCCTCATTGAACTTTTGTACGGCCTCTTCTAATTGTAACAAAATTTGTTGAGATGAATCCACATCAACACCTATTGCCTCAGTAATTATATTTTTAGCACTTACAATTATAGTGAATTATTTATCTCTCTCATCTCTAAGTTGTTTTTGCCTTGCTCTTTGCTCTAAAAGCTAACTGGCAAGTCTCATTTCATCAACTATGGTAGTATCCAAACCTATCTTAGGTATAATAATTTCCTTGTCCAAGTCTATATCCTCATCAATTGCCTTGCCAATAAGCAAAAGTTTTAGTGGAGTCTTTGGTTTTACTTCAATGCTTACAATAGTTGATAAAGTTGGACTAGCAGAAAAAACTTGAATTGAGCTAACTGAAGGAAAACTGAGAGAGGTGCTAACTATATCCAAAATTGATGTGCTTCTCAAAAATGAAGTATCAATAGGTAATGTACCAACTAGAATATTTACAACTGAAGTACTAACTAGAACAAAAATTGATGTAGTTGAAGCTATGGATGACAAAACTGTAGAACAAACTAGAAAACTTACTTTACAAGCTACAATAGATGACTCAAGAGCTGATAAAGAGGGCTACAACTCAGTATATGAAGTGCTTGATACTTACATTGAAGATACTTGTAGGTGGGAGATGACAGGTGATGATTGAGCTATTGATGTGGCAATTGTGCTCACAGTCTCACTTGCAGAAGCTATCTCCATAGTCGATGTAACAGTCTTTGGTGGAGAGTGAGGAAGGGATGCAATAACTTCTGCTGAAATTTTTACTAGATCTTCTTCATCCTTGTCTTCCTCTTCAGCTTCATCATCATCCTTTAGTGCCTAATAGTCCTCAACATCAAAAGTGGCACATGGAGCATTATCTCCTTCATCATCGTCACTGTCATCATTATCATCTTTGATTTCTACAGGATCAATACTAGGCTTTTGCAAATGATAGATGTTCTTCCACATGTTTGTTACATCTCTTACAATATGCTCAATGTCCTTAATTAAAATTAAACATGTGTGAAATCTAATCATCATTTTACCTTCATTGTTCTTCATTGTTGCCTTTATTTCTGCTTCAATAAGACTTGGTAGAAGATTCTTCAAGGATTGCGCATATATTTCCTTGGCTATTTGGGTGGCTAACTTCCACCTTGGTTGTAATCTCACCAATAGCTCTTTGGAGATTTGAGGGGCAAGCTAGTCTGGGGAGTATTTCCATTTTCCCATCTTGTTAAGTACCAGTTCCTCAATCTGTATTTTCTCTACATCAGTCCCTATTTCAAATTTCAATGCCTTGAAATTTGTGACGCTAGCTCCCTCTTCCATTTGTTTCAATCTTTCTTGGAAGGTCAGTTGGGGTTTGTTGAATACTACTTCACCTTTGTTCTTACCTTTTTCTCACCTTGTGAAAACAGCTGTGGAGGCTTTAGGTGGATTAGTAATGTTTACCTTGCCCTTCTTTTTGATTGGCTCTGCCTCCTTCTTTTATTCTTCCTCTATATCTTCTAGTCCATGCTCCTCTTCTTCATCCTCACCGTTTTCTTTAGTAATCATTAGGGGCTCAATAGCAATTTTTAACTTGGCAACCTTTCTCTTGCCTTTATTAATTGCTTGAGGAAGTTTGATTTCAAGCTCAATTCTGGCCTTTGCCTCATCATATGTTCCAAAAATTGGTTGCTTTGGATCTACTGGCTCATTCACCAGTGCTTTAATAATATCCCTAGTTCCATCAATATTCACCTCATAAGGAAGAGGTTTCACCCATGCAACTTGAGGCCTGACTGCCTGAATGTATACTTTATCACAATCAACCATAAAGCATACATCATCTTTGTAGTCTTCAACCAATTTTGGTGGAATTCAAAACCTATTATTCATCCTTTCCTTGAAATCTTCAAAATAATTATCCATGATGCTATCAAAGTTTACACCCATTTCTACTACAAACTCATTTATCCGATATAGAATAGGAATATCTTTTCTCCACACAACAATTCCTTTGGATGTAAAGAATTTTTGTACATAGAAGAAAAGACATGTCAAAAAAGAACCAAATTTGCAAGGGTTGTTCTTTGAAGTCCTAATTTTGTCCATATTCTTGTTCAGTTGTATTAACAATAATTCTGATAGATCAAATTCCAAATTTTTCTTCACAACCTTGAATGCCAAATCCATGGCCTCATAGGGCACACTATTCAAATGAATTGAGCTATAAATATTGTGAGCAATGACGTGAATGCTAAACCTTAATTCAACATCAGAAACAGTGCTAACCTTCAAACCTTTACCATCCCATTTAGCTAGGGTTTTCTTCTGAAGTGCATCCCGACCTAGGGTTTTGGTAGTTTTCTCTTTACTTAGCATGGGGAGACCAATAATCCTATGAATCATCTTCTTGGTGATTAATACTAGATTCTCTAACCATAGTTTACCATTGTGTGCATGACTAAGGATGTACCTAATCCACTTAATCTAGAAACTTCTTGGCCTATGCGAGATATGGGTTAATCCTTTGGACTCTAGATGCTTATGCTCGAGTTTCAAAGAGCCATCAACACTCATTTCTCCTAGGGCATTTTCCATTTCTAGGTTTCTAATCTCTTGAATAGAACATCTAAAATGAGTATGAATATTGTTGATAATAATTACCTTTGGTGGAGTTTGAGATTGAGCTCCATTGGGGTCGAGTGATTCTGCAATTGCTAGAACTAGCTAGAAATTTGGCGCCTTCCACTCCACACCTTTAACTGGCATTTTTAAACCTCTTTTTGCCTTGGTGCTACTGCTACTCCTGGATGCCATTGATGCTCGATAAAAGATAGAAAAAAATTTTAAACAAATTCTTTGCTAGAAAATCGCCTAAAATTGCTTGGAATTTGCTTGAGTGCACCTGAAAATCTCTTAGCTCTGAAAGTGTGGTGATGAATGAAATCAAATTCTACCTTTTTGACAAAAAAATTGTCATTAATGCTTGGTACCAAAGTAGCTGAGATGACATAGTGCTTGATAGGCTATCATTCATTCACTTGCTCAGTAGAAGCTTGCAACTTAATGATCGAACAAAACTTTTGTTACTCCCGACCTAGCTTGGTTGAGTTTATGACTAACCTTGCTCGGTATGACCTGATTTCTTGCAACCCTTTGTATCTAAAATATTGATTGGATCTTTTTCTTTCTTTTGTTTGGAACTACTCTAGATATAGCTTGATGATACAGTTCCAGATCCTCCTTTATGAATCTAATTGGAAATGGTGGAGTCACCCATTTCTTGAGTGACATGGCCATCATTTGAACTATTCTGTTTGGTAGATTTAGGAATCCACTATTGTCTCATCTATTTTTGAATGTTATCAGCTTTAGATTTCTTTTCATCTTCAATTCTTCTTGTATTCATGCAATTCTTTGCTATATAACCAAGTTCAGTGCATGTATAACATCTTACTATTGTATCTCTTTTTCTCAAGTGATGCCTTGAGCAGTCTTTGCCAATGTGTCCATATTCTCCACAATAATGACATTTGCACCAAGTATTGTAATCCCATCCAAAGATTGCCTTAACAAGTTGTTCAGTTGGATTGAATGATTTTGATTTGCATTGGAATGCCTTGTGACCATGCTTCTTGCATTTGTGACATTTGCCTTCAAATTTTGGTTTTTCCTTGCATTCATTAGCTCTGTGACCATGTTGATTGCAGTAGTAGCATTTTCCATTTAATTTTTCTTTTCTATTACTCCAAAATTTGTTTGATGTATGACTTAACTTACCACAGTGATTGCAAGTAGGTTTTTTATTCCTTTGAGCACCTTGTTTGGAAGATTCACCTTCTTCATTATATGCAAGTCCTGCTTTACCCTTTTTTCTATGAAGATTCTGCTCATTTTGCTGGTTTAATTGATTCGTATCTTCTTGAGACTTCATCATTCTTTCAATGATTTTCTTTTTAGCATTTAGGTCATTTTCCAATCTTTCACTAATTTTTTTTTCAGTACTTAAATCAATCCTTAGGCTTTGATTTTCAGATCTTAGATTCATGATTTCTTCATTTGTATTGGATAGTTGATTGATAACACTTTGATTTGCATTGATCCTTTCATTTGTCTCATTTTCAGATTTGTTTCTTTGTTCCAAGATTTCACATAGCCTAATTGATTGGATTTCTTATTCTCTTTTAATTTTTCTTACTTCTTCCCGTAGAGAGCCATTCTTTGTTAGGAGTTCCTTGATTGCCTCATTTGCTTCATTTGAGCTACTTGATGGTAAAAGGTCTTTAATCTTTTCTTCAACATACTGATGGTCATTCATTTGTCTTGCAAGTTCCTTCCTTCTCTTCAAGGATTGAGAAAGATGCTCCTTTACTTCTTTGAGTTGAGCCATGGCCATTTCCAGATCTAGCTTTTCATTTTCAATTTCTTTTTCAAGTCTAAATACCTCCATTTGTCTTTAAGATCTTTGCTCAAGTTGTCAAACTTTATCCTGAGAACCACAATGCTCTGATACCAATTGTTGGAAATAATCAAGACTAGCTAGGTGACTGAGAGGGGAGGGGTGAATCAATAACCTCAAAAAATTTAAATCAATTCAATACTTGATCCATACATCATTCATTCATATAATCTATTGTATGCATGAGAAAGATAAACATTTAACACGTGAACACAGAATTTTGGTGACCCAAAAACCTTCCAAATAGAAAGTAAAACTAGGGTGGGGATGATACCCACAAAACTTCGTTACTACAGTATGAAGTTAGCCTGTTAGGGCTTACATTGATCACTTCTAATGATCTACCCTATTAAGAGCAATTTGGACTGCTAGATCCACCTTGTTAGAGGATTTACAAACATACAATGAAGTATGCACTCTGTTAGGAGATTTATAGAAATACTATTAAGTCTACCTTGTTAAAGGATTTACAAAACTGATTCACCTATTAGGATGAAATAGTGGATCTACTTACAACTTGATTGCTGATTAGATCCTTGAAGTACAGATCACCTCTTGTGACTGATGAATCTTTATTGCTCCTTATAGACCTTGCTGAATACTCTACTCTACTGCTGATTCGCTTTTATTACATGTCCATTCCTTAAAAAATCTTCATATCTTGAAAATGATATAATACATTACATATATACCATTCCAATAATTACAATTGCAAGGTCGACCAAAACACGAGTGAACAAAATATTACTGAGTCGGCCAAACAATAAGAAACTCGAGTTCTTCAAGCTAACTTGGTAACCTTCTGATACTTGGCATCCATTGCATTACTCAGCATCATCATGCACTCGGTAGAAGTAGAATCTTAGTGAATATTGTATGCTCGGTAGATACTATTGGGTTGCACACTCACTCTGTAGCTTCAAGAATGCTCGGTATGAACTGCTTAAGTGATAAATCTACAAGGTAACCACTAAATGTTCGGTATACACTGTAGACTGAGTGATGAACTTGGTAATCATTCATAATCAAATAAGTTTTGTTTCTAATGACAAATACAATATAATGCCAACACTTTTTTCCTTTCATGGATTAACCAAAAAATTTTGGAATGTGGTTCTGTCTAAAATTGAAACCAAATTAGCATATTGGTTTACCAAACCTCTTTTCTTGGAAAGAAAGTTTCAATTTCATTCCAAGATTATTGCATCCACACATGTGTATTATTAATCATGTTAGTCACCTTCTAAAGCATCTTATTGTAAGATTGATAAATTATTATGATATTTTCTATGAGCTTTAGATACTCAAAGACATGGATTTCATTATGTAACCTAGGAATATTGATGCTTGACTAGGAATTAAGGAAACCTTGGTATTATTTCCACCCAAAATAATGGCTAGGATTTTTGTGTCAATTTATTAGTGTGATGCATCTCAGAAAATAAGGCTCAAAAAGTTCTCCTTCATGGATTTCCCCTACACTTCCCAACATGGTGAGGTATTAGCTCTTGGACTCTCTTAATTATGAGAGAATCAATGCAAATCTTGGGTTATTTTGTTTTTAAAATTATTTGGAATGCTTAACTATGGCTATGTTGGCATGGAGATAGTTTTAGATATGTATTGTGTTTTGACCAACACAACCTCTAGTGGAATCTATAGATCGAAATGAAAGGTCTCCCTCTAGCATAAATGTTGGGTCTCCATGCTCTATGATTTAATAAGAATAGAATTAGGAACCCCAAGGACCTTTTTTTGTAGGTCTACTATGTCTCTCTACACTTGGGAGGATTCTCAAGTTCAATTTTGGCTAACCCATTAGGATCGAGACACCTTTGAGTTATTCTCTTTTGTTGGGTGAACTCTGAAAAAAAAAATTGACATCACCAATATAACACCTTTGTTGAAGGATTGACAATTATATCTAGAAACTACCTTCTAAAGATATAAACATCACTTGGATTGTCAATATCTTTCATTTCATTTTCCAATGGTAGATGTTTTGAACCATCTTTGGCATATGCAATCTTCTCACTCCACCTAGAGGTTGTGTTTCATTACAAATTGGGTTGTAATCAACAAGCCTAAAACTTGTCATTTTTCTTGGTGTATTCATTTCTAGAGCTTTCCTTTAGGTTTTTACCTCCATTACTTGGTTATCCTAGATCTTTGTTTCCCTTTTTTTGTCAACCTAAGTTCTTCCTTGTTTTTTTTGGTCCTATAAAATGGCACATTATTATTGGGTCTAGATACATATTTTTTTTTACATTTTCCCTTGTATATTTTCATGGAATATGGTTCTTCTGGGAGATAACCATTTACTTCCCTTTCCTTTTTTGCACCTTTAACACACTTTCATATTAGAAATTCTCTTTTCCATTTGAAAAGATAGAATTGTCATGATTTTTTCACACACCTTTATTGATTCTAATATTTCTATTTTTTCTAAAGCTTGCATATGCAATAATGTTATATTATAGATTCATGTTCAAGATAATAATGTGACCCTTGAGGTGGCTAATGTACAAGAATTTTTGTAACAATAAGGAAATGTTCCTTATACTATTGCAAGGGTTCTTCCATTTTTGGATGTTGTATAAATTATCAATATCTGTGTTCGTGGCATAACTCTTCCCAATGACATACAAATAATTCCTTCTCTTATCCACCTTGATTTTTTCCCCCTCCACTGCTAGTTTCTATCACATAAATTTTTTGTTCCACCACACCTTTGAGATTATCCTTTAAGATGGACTCTAGCCATATATCCTAGTTGGCCACCTCAAGAAGATGATATAGGTTGGCTTTATCCTTTAAAGGATTTCCTAGGTTATATCTTGTGATGTCTCTGTGGCATGATGACAAGGGGGATGGGGAAGATATTGTAGATGGTTGGACCTTTCCATGTCATGAACAAACTCATGAGCTAGAATGGGGAAGAAAGGAAAAGCTAGACCTTCCACCTATTTCATGTACTACTTTGGCAACATGAGGGTGTTTCTCTTTTGGGATTGGCCGATTTTTATTTGGTCACTTCATCATGGCTTCACCCTTATTTATATGATTTATGGGCTAGAACCATATGAATGTTTCTTTATCTAGGCTAGGCCCATCTTACTATATCTATTTTAGGGAAATGTCCTCACATAAAAGACTTTTGGGGTGTACCCATGTTACCTTAGGGAAGTGACTTTTCAAGTCTTGCACTATTTTTTGATGTGATTTTTTGGATTATTAAGTTATTTTTAAGTAGTTGTATTTTCTTCAAAAATATAATATTAAACATTTTTTATTATAAAAAACCTCGACATATATGTCACTTTTTTGAATATCTCTATGAAATTTCTAGTTAAATAGTTAAAATAGTTTATGTTGATGATCATAAATATTAATAAAGATGGTAGAGTTGGCAATTTTTAGACTAAATTATGTAGTGAAGAAGAATCCATTAGTAATGCTTCAACAATAAAATTTACTAAGGAGATCCATTAATCAATAGTACTTTATGAGAGATATACCTTCACAGATGAATTTTCTAGTGTCATTGAATTTTGATTGACAATAGAGATAAAGTTTATAATGCTTTCAATACAAAAGGGCCATCTTTCGCATATAATGTAATTGAATTTGGACTTAAAGAATCAATCAATTTTCACATAATGGTAGTAGAGGTATTAGAAGACTCAACTCCTGACTTAGTTTGGATGTATCTCATTGAGTGAGTGATATAAAAGATGGTAAAGGATCACCAAACAAATGTTGTTCTTCTGTTAGGCAAATGTTGGTAGCTAGGAAACAACTTTGTCTTAAAAAATGTTGCTTTTCTACGACATCTAGTAGATTAGTTGATATTGTAATTTGAAAATTAACTATTTTAGTAGAATTAGTATAATAAAATGATCCACTTTATGGTATCCTATTTACATTTTGGGTTGATATTGTTTTAGGCCATTAGTGCATTTGGTTCAAGTTCTCTTATTTTTATGTACTATTAAAGACTAGTTTTAACTTAATGCTTCTAGATATAATAGATAATCTTTTGGAACATTATTTTTTATTATTATTATGTTAGTTTATATACTTATATTGATGGTTATTGTTATTTTGGTTACTTTACTAAAAACTAATCATTATACCAATGGGCTTTGATATTTTTAGTGTGTTGCCATGTACAAAAAAAGGGTTTAGTTGGACTCTAGGTTAGTGTAGAGTCTCCTCGCATGTTGAGAAGAGGGAGGAAGCAAGGTGTTATGGGCCCTTTCTTGTCAATACAAAATTGAAATTGTTTTGGGGAAATGAGGAGAGAAAGAAATGGAATTTTATGTGATTTGGTAGCCTTCGAAGAGGCATATGATTTGTGTTCTTCATTGACTTCTCCTACTTGGAAACATCCACCTTCTCCATATTCATGGGTTCAACATGAAACTTGTTGTGCATACATTGGATGAGAATTTTATGTTATGTCATTGTGTTTAGATTATAAATGTCACCACTACTACATTTCACCCCAATTTTCAACCAAAATTTTCAACCATCAATTAAAAAGGTTTAGGTTGGTCGAATTGTAGAAGGAAATTTTTCTCTTTTTAAAAAATCTAACCCTTGTTGGTCAAAATTTTCACCAACACGGGCTTTCACTTTAAAATGAAAAATCATTTGGCTAAGCACGTGAAAGAGCGGGAGAATGGTTATGGGCTTAAGTTTTAATTTGTGATACCGAGACCAAACACGCAACAAGAAATGGAGTGCAGGCCTACTGAAAATAGTTGTAGCAAATCATTCCTCCACCATGGTCGCTAGAGGCATTATTTCTTCCTATATCTACCTACGAGTCACCTGCCCTACCTACCCTGAACTACAAGTATATTAGGATTTAACCCCTTTATCTAGCGATCATTAGAACGGTACAACCCTAGGAGTAGGATTGAATTATTTATTTTTTCTGTAAATTGTTTTTTTTTTGTAAGTATAGTCTGCATAGGTACAAGGTAAGGACATTTTTCAATGGATTTGACAAATCTTGATGTATACAAAGTATATTTATAAGCAGAATTCATATCTAGTTTAAATCTTAAGAAATACTAGTGGAAAAATTACATTCAAGAATATATTCTTACACTTTTGGACATGTTGCTTTTATCAATATCACATTTCTGACATGCGAGTGTCCCTTAAAGTAGATTCAAGTTAATTATAACTTATTGTCTCCTTGATACAAGCATCTACGAAAATGGGCAACTTTTCATTGAACAAGAAGATTTATTTATTGTGTGCCTCAATGGTGGTCTGTATTTTTGGTTTCATCTGGTATTTTAAAAGTACATGAACCGTTTAGTTATTATCTTCATTTTATCTTATGATTAGCCATTTTTTGAATGATCTCTTTTTGTTTTCACCACATCAATTTCATCGTCCTTTAATTGAAAATCTAGAAACTTTAGGTATAGGCCATGATTTTCCCCGACTCTTGTTTTAATAATGCTTTAAATCTGAGGGTTTGTTGACCATGATATCTACTTTTGATTAACTTTGGTATGGTAGATGCACCCAGTACCAGTGATGTAGAGCAACATAGAAGCATAGAATTCTAACACAATATCGTTTATTCAACTATGTTTTGTAGCAACACTCACCTATAATTAATAATTGGTTGATTGTGTTTAAAATTTACAGAGCCAAAAGATCCTAGAAATGCAGGAAATGAACTTAAAATTGAATAGGCAATCCACAGGAATTTATGTCCTTACTAAAACCTGCCTGTGCATTGTATGAATTCACACATTAGGATTTTCCCATTGTAATGAGTTTTCGAGTAGATACAAGAGTAGTCCCATTGACCCCTCACTAAAAAAACAATACATAGAGAAAGTGCAGAAAATGTGAGTCTAGATTTGTGCAAAAAAATTGCATGATGGCTATCTTGTTGGAAAATAAGCTAGCTTTCATAGTTATCATGAGCTCACCATGTTCCACATTAATAGTAATCATCTACTCTATTCCCTTTTAGTTTTAGAATATGCTTTTCTTTTTTCGTCATTGCCTTTCATTCTTTAATGCTTCTGGCTCACGATTTTGACCTACACATTTTATTATTAGTTTTAATTTTCTTTTTGAACTCTTTACAATCTTTCAATTTTTCTAATTGTTTTATGACTCTTCAGATTAATGTGGTTGTGCTTTCACATCATTGGAGGCAATCCACACTAATTCAAATATTTAAAAAATATCACTTAAACTAGTACTTTTGCAAGCTTATTAGTTTCTGTCAAAAACTATAGTAAAGATGCAATTTGAGAAATGTTGATTATACTTTCTCCCTATAACCTGATACAAGAGTAGAAATTGTTCATTCTAACATATTTCCTCACAACCTTTTCTAATTTCTCCATTTTCTCCTATTTCCAAGAACCACCTGCCAACTCTTGGTAGGAATGCCTTGTAGCTCTTGTTATCTTTAACAAAGGCACCACTATAAGATACCTTGCACTTTTACATTTTCTCTATAGATGAATTCCTATTTCTTAGAGAAGAGAACCAAGAAACTTTGAGAATAGTGTAGTCTTTTAAATATTGTAGCCTTAATAAATCACAGTTGTAATAATTACATTATAAAGCCTTTCTTGTTAAGTCAGAGACTTTTTTTAATATTAAATCTCATGTAATCCACCTTGACATCTTTGGCACATTTGACAATTAATGAAGAATTGCCAAGGTTTCTGAATTCTTTGCACTTTTCTCCCTTCTTACATCTCCAAATTCCTTTCCACATATTTCATTAAAAGTGAAATGGTGGCATGTTTTAATGGTGACATTCAAATTAATATTGGGCAAGCTAATCTTATATGCCATACAATCTGTAGATATTCTCCTAAAATTAGTGATCATCCCCTTCTTACTACTCTCATTTTCTAACTTAGGAACCTTAACCTTCCTATTAGTAACAAAAAATTTCCCCTTAAATATGTCTATTTGATAATTAAACTTGCCTACGGCCAAAATAAACAATAGATTAATGTCATTTATAATAAAATAATTTGAAAAAGCCTCCCACCTTTTTCCAAATATTTAATTTTTTATCATTAATTAAATTCATTTTAGTTGAATACATAAAAAATCACTTTCACTTCCCAGCAGCCCAAAATCCAGTTAGGATGTCTGCTGCCCCATTTCCTTCTCTTAGAGTATGTGTGTTCTTGACTTATCTAAACATGGCTATCCTTCATTTACAATCATTCATAAGGATGGTATTTCTCTAGGACCTATTATCTTAATTCAAAAGGATATCTGTGATGAGTTTGGATTCCTCTTCCAAAATGATTTTTTCAACCATTAGTTTCGAAAAAGATCTGATACCATGTCACATAGCCATCCCTTCCACAAAACTATTAGAATAGATACCTATATCTTCATAAAAACCTTGGATCTTATCTCCTATTTTACTCCTTACCAATCCTCGTATACCAGAGATAATTGGGTTTCCTTGGTCTGGATGGATCTATTTAGTTTCTTTCCTTCTCGCTATGTTCAAGAAATTCAAGTTGCTAAGGTTCTCATTAATATCATCAGTTAATTTTATTCTAGTTTCATAGTGGTTGGGAAAACAATGCATTAAGGGTAGGAAGTAGCATTGAAATTACCACTGACCAATCTCTTGAGAAGGTATTTGATGCTTGATTGGGTGTGTCTCTAAAATATAGAGAGCATATCAAAGCTCAAAGAAATTTGTTCATATTTAGCTTTATCCATCTTGTATTCAAAATTGAACTGCATTTATAGTGTACTGATCTTTACTGTTGGACATTTTCATTTATTTTCTTCTTCTATTATCTTTACAGTTAAAACATCTCATTTCACTATTTTAATCTATATCTATGCCCCATTTTAGTATCCATGATAAATCTATTACAATCTGAGACTATGGGTTTACTCTAACGGTCGTTGAGAATGAGACTTTATGGTTGATCTTACCAATTAAGAGGGATTTTCATAAAAATCTAGAAAGTGTTTTTTCTAATAACATGAGCTATAGTTAGAGGAAGGTTGTAATGAGTATAGTTGACTTTTTTGGATCAGCAGATACAATTAATCTTCAAGGTTTTTAGTTTACAAGGTAAATAAATCATAAACCTTAGTATTAATATTAGGTGTAACTTGCTTAACGTGGACTTACTTTAGTAACATTATTCAAGTAAATAATGTGGGGAGACTAAAATAGAGGCAACTTTTAAAATAATTTTTCAATATATGAAGCTTATAATAGATAAATACATATTGATATATATTTTATCACGTGGGATATGTATATTTTACTTTCTATTCAAAAATATAGCAGTATGATTATTTGAATCCAATGATTAGCCACATTCATGTTTTGTGGGTCAATTCTCAATGAGCTTCACAACACAGTTGTTCTACATTTATATCACTCGAATGAATTCTCAGACAGCTGACAAGTTCTATATCTGATTAAATTGTTACAAAGTTTTTTGCATGTTAGGGAAGCTTCCATTATGCTCATAGAAACTTTTTATGCCCTCAATATTCTACCCCATAAAAAATATTTAGCAATAGATTTAATGCATTGTGGAACTAGCAATGATTAAAATCATCACTAACTGCATTCTCAATACCTAGATACTGTTATGCACAACATTTTTCTAGACAACAAAGAGAGCAATGCAAGTGAAAGAGAGTATAATAGTTTGTAGAACATGGCAGAGAGAGGAATGGTGTCTTATCTCATTCCATATATCTGAGTATCCCATGAAGAAGAATAGTGTATATCTATGTATATTCCTAAGTATTCCATGAAGAAATTAGTGACTTCTGACATAGAACTTGATCAACAATTCTTTTAGAGCTAAAATTAAATAGAGATATGAATCACAATGTAAGGATGATCTGCAACATTCATGACCCCTATCATGCCCCCACCATGAGGGAGATATTAATACCATAAAAAGTCATCTTATCTAAGACTTCATGATTTTATGAGAATGAGCGACCAAACAGCAGGGCACTGAGAACAACTATTAATAGAAACTAACACATACTAGATAGTGATCATTATTACAGTAGCAATAGTTAGTTATTATACAAAAGTGAGTGAAGGAGTAGTAAGGGCTATGATTTAGCAAACCAAACCAATCAATGGTAAAAATTGCTTACAAAGGAGCATGATTGAATTTGAGTCTAAAGAGGCATGATCTTGTCTAAAGGCTAGTGTTTCCCAAGCGATGTCTATCTTCCTAGAGACATTATCCGTATAAGTTGAGGAAGACCACAATGCGACAAGGTGTCAAGGAAAGTATTTTCCTAAGTATCAGTGCTTATAAGACTAGGTCTGTTGGAATTAAAGATAGAGTAACTGAGAGGGGGTTGAATTAGTTACTACCAAAAATTAATTCACAAATCCCTTAGATGTCTTAAAGATCTAGTTACTACTTTTACTTGGTAAAAAATTGTTGTAACTCGGTATATTAAACTATTATAAACATGCATGTAACTGAAAATAAAGTGAACACAAGAGACACCAGATTTTACGTGGAAACCCAATATGGAAAAAACCACCAAGTAACTAGTCACCAATTTTTTTTTCACTCTTCTAAAGTGAGCCCTGTTAGGAGCCAACCCTGTAAAAGGTTATAATACACACTGTTAGGTGTGACCCTGTTAGAGGATTTAATCGCCCTGTTAGGAGTGGCCTTGCTAGTGGTCTTTAGAACAATTCAACTGAACTGTCACCTTGTTAGAGGATTTACAAAATGGCTGTTAAACCAACTCTGTTAAGAGATTTGAAATCACTGCTACAATGGTTAGAAAGCAACAATGAATTGACCTAAACAAGATGCAACTAAATTTGTTGGATACAGGTCTCTATTCAGCATCATTAGATCCTCCTTGATCAAATATGGCTCTGTTGCTCCTTAATGATCTTTAATCATCCTTCGGATCTACTTCCAAAATAATTAGTCTTCATATTACATTAACCTTTTTATTCTTCCACATTCTCACTTATAAATTCGCAACTTGACTTCTTACTTATACCATTTAGATTGTCAAGTCGACCTATTTACATATTTCATTTACCAATAAACCATTCATCAGTCGGCTGCAGATATTATTCTTAAACAAATAAACGTTCTATGCTGGCCGACCTTGCTTGATAAATACTACTTCCAAAATTTCCAGAGTTAACCTTCTTGACTCAGTTAACATTACAATATCTTAAATTCCTTTGGCTACCAACTTTACTCGATAAGAACTGTGTTTACCAAATTTACCTTTGATGACCGAGTGAACTCGGTAAGAACTAAATCCTTCAATTACTGAGTGATTTCGGTAAGAACTTCTTTTTTCATGTTTTCTTCAATTATCGAGTGAGCTTGATAAGAGCTAAATTTCATTGATTACCTTGAAGGCTCTATAACCATCTGTCTACTCGGTAGATACTGCAAGCTATCTTTGCTAACCTTTTGGGCTCAGTAGACACTATCCATTGCCTTGCTGACCTTTTGAGCTCAGTAGACACTGTCCTTTGCCTTCCTGACTTTCTAAGTTTGGTAGGTACTATCTAATGACTGATATGACATTTGTGTGACATCAAAGACAACACACAATTGGACAATTTTAACCAACATAGGTCAACACATAATAAATCAATGGTCAGGATCATATCAAAAATTATTGTCACCTGCAAGTAGTAACATACCTTGTTCATTTTTGGTATGCATAAATATATGTTTGATATGCATGCTTAATAGAGGCTCAAAAAAAAGTATGCTTCTAGGTTTTCATACATATTTGTCCTTTGATAAAAAAAGATCGATCTTCTATATTGACCTGTAATAGATTGTGGTGTACCTTTCCAACTATGATTTCCTAGTCATCAATGCTTAGTCAATTGACTCAAGCTTTTAGTTCAATATACCTTGTATGAAGAGACCTCACCAAATTCCATTAACCATTTCATTTGGGTGCATACATGGAGATGAATGTGGGTATCTATCTTTCAACATGTTTTTTGTTTCCATTGATCTCCCGTTGATTGTTCACCGAGTAATTTCAAACAATCACTATTCTTTCCTAAATTGTCTAGCTTGAAACTGACTGTGGGTAGAATTTATTAGAGATTATCCTTCCGATGTATCATGGTCATGATTGCTAGATTCTTATAAAGCTTTTGAATTCCCCTCTATAATATCTTGTACATTGTGATTCCCTTTGATTCATAAATTTTGAATAATGACTTCCCAATTTGATAATGATTCTTTGTTGTCTTTTTTTTTAGTCCCTTTTCCTTATAAGTGCTTCAAGTTTATAATAACAATGTTCTAAATCTTGAAAACTTCTTATGATCATATCTATAGAAATAGCTAATAGCTATGTGTTTGCACATCTTGTAGCTGCTTCATAGTAGAGCATATGATGCATTGTGCCAAGTAAATTCATCTGCATTCTGCACTTTTGTTGTTTCTCCCTTGTAGCTATTCCTAGCAAACCAAGTCTTCACGGCACCATGATTGACATCATTGGTGTGTATGGAAGACAAGCTGCTGATGATATTCAGCATTCTCAATTGTTGAAGTCACCACCATAGAATCATCACTACATCAAGATTAGATTCTAATTTTTCCTCTTTATATTTAATTTAAAATATAGATTAAAATAAATTGCTCTTTTTATATTTAATTCTCCTTATATTTAGGTAACCACATGAAACTAGAGGGAGAGGAAAAATGCCATTGTGAACATTAAAATGAACTTTTTCCATTATGTTGGTTGAAAAAAAATACATTTATAATTGCAATTACTTTTTCCTCACTCCAAAACTTGATAGAACAAAACACCAATGATTCTCATAGTTTATAATTATCATCCTCTTATTTGAGCAAGAATTATAAGATATCCATCATTACCTTGCTAGTTGTCTTTGTCACATATAGTACACCCAAGCTTTGGATTCCTTCAATTTTCTTGATTTTTTTACAAGAGAAAGTACCCATCAATGTACTACAGAGCATGAAGCTCAAGGCATATTAAAATAGTTTTCCACAACACACTGATCGTAGTCTTATCAGATACTTCATTACTAATTTTTATAGGGGCCATATCATCCTCAAAACTTGTCCAAGTCCTCTTCACATTTTCCCCATGAATTGTAACAAACCCCTCACTCACAAGGTTTCCAATTGCATTACAAATCTGAAATTGAACAACATAACTCATTATGTATTCATTTCCCCCAAGAAAATGAAGCTGGAAATAGCTTGAAATATACCCATAATAAAGAATTACTTACATCATTTAGGCTGACTTCCTTGGATTCCTATTTGTGCATTTCCTCCATCAACTATGATTGCATTCATTCATATCTGGTTAGGTGTCATACCAACAATTTTCTTAACACTATTTAGGGCAGTATAAAGAATGTTACCTCAGTAATACGGGTTGATGGTCCCCCTGCCTACATCCTTTCCATGATAAGAATCCTCAGTGATGAAATAAGATTGGCTCATCTCATTCTTTCACTGGCTGAGACTCCCGTGTTTATGAGATCCATGTCAATGGTCCCTGTAACCATGACACTCAAATGCATTTAGTGGCTTCCAATTAACATAGCTCTTTTAGAGCTGACTAATTTTGTGATGATAATGCATTCAATATACAACCAAATGAACTAACAATCCTCATTTCCAAAGATGCACAATGGTTACCAGTTGAATGATCGATGGCAGATTGTTGAAGTGCAACTTCAAGAAGCCAGAATGATTCTGCCACATCACACCTTTCAACCTATAGAATTGGAATGTAAGATATCTTTTTATTGCCTCAATCTAACTTTAAAACATTCAGGAATGTAACCTACTTTTTTCTACATAGGATTTTCTTACCCACTCAAAGAATCTGATGCGGGTGAGGGCTTCGCTTATTCTTATTGAGCTTTCAATTTGGCGTGGAGTCATTGTGATAACCTATACAATTCATTTAGGAGAATGAGTTAACATAACATGAGAATTTCCTTGCATCTAGATGCATTCTTTAGTAGAAGTATGAGATATATCATTACTTTTTTCACATGTGTAACTTGTAAGCATACTATACAGAAATTGAATTTGAGAATATATTGAGCTAACCTTCTTGCTACTGCCAGGGAAGTTTCCCTTCCTATGCATTTCAACATAACCATGGATTAGATCTTCTACTGCCTCATCAGATATCTTAGGATGTATATGTTGTCTTGCATAAGTGATATATGAAGTGAGATTCTGAAGGTCAAATGCATCCAGTGTTTGGTCCTAGAATCATAATGTAGTTCACATCAAAAATATCAGGTCATTGGACCCCCCATTAATTACTACATAGTATTGACCAAATTAGAACTTACATCTGGCTCGTCATAATATAATGCAACAAGATGCCTTGCAAGGTGCCTGTCCATTTGTTCATCAACTTTATCAAGCACTAGGTATATCAAATCAAACCTTCAGGTATTTTTTGTGATTCTTTTATACTAGAGTGACAAAAAATAAATTCTCCAGCTTGAATTCTAAAACCAAACATACTCCACCTAGAAAGCAATGTTGGAGGAAGTTGGATATTGTCAATCATTGATAATCTAGGGTTGTAGTGTGAACCACTAGGATTGGCACAAGCTAAAACAAATGTTCTTGCATTCAGAGATGTTATGATCCCAGCCTTTGCAATTGACACTGTTTGTTGTTCCATAACCTACTTCAAAGGAATGACTAGACATTGATATACAAGTCAACCAACAGCATAGATTACGAAGTTAAGAAACTAGTAAAAGCACATAATTTGAAGAGCTCAAAAAAAAATCACACCACATGTAACATGCTATGAGCATTGTCTAACATCTTATCAAACTCGTCTATGCAGCAAATACCCATATCACTCATTACCAATGCTTCACTTTCTAGAATCTGTTGAGTTCAAAGAAATAAGTAGTTTATATAGAATAAAGTGGTAGGTAGCAGTGGGGGAGCAAGTAGCCCAAAGAGCTCAATGATCAAAAAATTAAGTTAATAACTTACTATTTCACTAGTTTCAGGATCCTTTGATACATAAGCAGTCAAACCAACCATAGAGCTTCCACAACCACTTGTATAAATGCCTCGAGGAGACAACTTATGCACATACTGAAGTAGTTGAGACTTACTCATACCTAGATCCCCAACAAGCAGGATGTTGATGTCACCATGAAAAGTAGCACCTGAAGCTAGTTCTACTACAGTTCCCCTGAAAAATTGTTTAAGAAGAATAATGGTTAACATATCGTTCAAAGAACATGCCACAAATTACCAATTAATCGAACATGAATGCAAAGAAAGATACATGGCACAAGAGCCCTTTCTTTACATCTTCTAGCTCCCAAATACTCGGAGCTAAGGACCTAGTTAGCCTCTCATAGATATTGGACATGCGAGATAGTTCTTTCAACTTCTCAATGTGGAAATTGGTAGTCAAAATTCAATTTTAGAGCTTGCAAAATTCATGTTATATACAAAAGGTAAAAAGTATGAGTTTATACTGTAGCTTCATAATTAGCTGGTGACAGATCACCCTCTTGAAAAGAGGCAAAACTATCACTATTGGTATCACGTTCCATTGGATCTTCGGCTTGCAATCTTATCTTGTCTGCCTTTTTCAGATGAAGGCAATCGATGTAGATCTACACCAACAAATGATTTACAAATTAGAATTAGAAATCATAGAATACAACATTAAGGTCCTCATTTCCAACTTAAATGGACTAAGATAGGCTTGAGATCTTTGCTTTAAATAGAGTTTTCACAATTCTTTGGTTTGGTCCCACTCTAACTGTCATAGCTGTAAAAATCCCAGTAACCTACAAAAAAAAACCAATGTCAACCTTCAAATGCTAACACTTGGCAATAAAAATGAGTGTAGAATTTTTATATCAGGTAATGTCAGACACACCTCGATTTGATCACCAAGTTTGGCCACATCAACAAGTTTTCCATGCATTAGCAAGCTAACGGTGTGTAGGATTGCCCCCTCTGGAATGGCATCAGGCATTTCTTGTAGCCTTACAATCTGCTTATGAGAAAACCTAACCACAAAGTAAAAGGATATAGTTGTCTTTAGAGTCTTGAAAATGCAGCTTCAAATCATGCATAAGCTAAAATCAACAAGTTCCTACCTGCATCTGTTATGCACCAATGTCAAAGAATAAAAACTTACTAACTAACAAAACATATTTTTCCAAAAATACAATTCAGTCACCTGTATGTGCTTCTCCCACAAAGGCTTAATGTGAATAGATACATCCATCAATACAATGTCAAAAATGGTGAGAACTTCAAGAGGATATCTGACCATCTTTCCATATAGGTCTTCATCATATTCAAAGATGTTCATTGCATCAATATTCAACGAATCACCTTCAACTTCCATTTTCTAAATGAAAAATCAACTAAATGAAGTGAATACAAAAGCAAATGTGCTCAACCAATAATTTGAAATGAGACTAGATGGTAACCATAAGAAGCCAGTAGGGACAAATTTGAACCTGTTCCAAGAGCCTCATGTATTTCCCCTCAAGGTCTAAAGGATCATCCCTAAAATTCCTTAGAAAGCACTAAACTACTTGATTAACATCTTGAACACTTATGTTTGTGCCCCAAACAAGCATAGGAGGGGTTGCCATCAAGGTCACCCTCGAAAGACTGGGGCATCTAATTATAACAGCCAAAAGAGGTAATTAATGTGTGTTTCAACATAACATATTATAGAAATTGAAAAGAAATAATTGACTCAATTGATAGGTAGTTCTCTGTCCAGATAAAACAAGTTCATTAATAAGTAGAGGAAAAGAAATTATGATTACCATCTTTAATTGTCTCTAGTGGAATTTTTGGTCAATTCCTATTGTTGGGCCATTGAGGAGCCACCTGCATTTAGATTGTTTTATTTTTTCACTCCTCTAGGATAAATCTTCTTCTAAGTTACTATCCACTTTTCTTGAAGCTTTTGGGTAGCCTTTCTTTGTAAGACTTATTTTGTGATATTTAATTATCACTTTCAAATATCTAAAAGCATATTCATTTTAACCTGAATATAAATGTCTTTAGCACAAGATATTCTCAATGGGAGTTGAAAGTGAGCTTATGTTCTAGAGATTGATTTATTTGCACATTTGTTCGAGTTTTATGTGTTGTGTAAGGGTTTAATAAAGGGATTTTAGTAAAGAACAATGTTGAGGTTTGTGGTCTTTCATCTTAGTAAACATGTGTACTTCTACGATTCTTTTTTTTTAATCTTGCACTATGGTTTATTCTAGAACTAGTTTTTTTTATTCAATGCATATGCATATATATCAATTGGTCTCTATTTTCAGCCAGCTAGTTATTCATGATTCAATGTAGTTGCAAATTTTAGTTATATTCAATGATTCATGATAGGTCAAGTTTATTTTCAATTATCTCTTTTATGGAAATCCCATTGACGATCTTCCAAAGTGCGCATAGTTATATATTCATAGCTTCAGGTTGAGTAATATTTAGTTCTTAAAAACCATCCTTTCTAATTTGAAGATAAGCTTATTTGTGTGTGCTATTTTATTTTGTGTTGTTTCATTAAATATAACTTAGAATGCCAACAAGGTGTCGAGAAACTTAATTTGAAGTATCCTTGTGTGTGGAGACATCTTCAAATTAATCTTCAACTTCAAATAGATTCTGAATGTATCCATGCATGTATGTGTTTATGTATATGTTTATATATTTCTAATTTATCAATATAAACTGAGATAAATACTATATCTTATTAAATGGACCGTGTATTGGCTCTTAGTCTTATTAGCTTTCAAATACTACATTTTGTAAATTGACCTCTCTAGCTGCTTTACAAATGGGGCTTATTTAAGATTTGGTTAAGTTTCAATAAGTCCATTTAATTTTTCTTTTCATTTGCTCAATTATTTTTATGTCTTACAAAATGTAAAATCAATGTTACTAGGTTGGACCTAAATGTCTCCTTTCAGTTTCTTCTAATAGATCCTTTATCCTTTTGTTCTAGTTATTTCATACACATCTTATTAGACAATCATACAGTGGGATCTCCATGCTAAGACAAAATTCCTTAAGGCTTGGACTTCATTTAGTAAGCTCCATTTCATGTTCCACCAGCTTTTAGGCATTTCACTAGGTGAGATCCTTTGTGGTATGACCACTGATGGTGTATCTTTCAAGAAGGATTGAAGTACACACCCTTGATACTAAATCATTCGATTATTAAGAACATCAGTTTTCCACAATCCATTTGATTTATGTTTAATGCTTCTAGTTTACAATTGTGTCTTAAGTTTTTTAATCAATGTTTTGGATCACACTCTATGATCTTACTATGTTATCGTGTTGATGGATCACAGAGTGTGATCTGAAACATTGATTCAAAAACTTGACACAATTGTAAACCAAAAGCATTAAAAATAAATCATTCAATTTTTATTTTTTAATCAAATGTATCTTGTTCTACTTTTGTGTGGTTCAAGAATACCTTATTTTACTAATGATATCTGTGTGCTTTCATAGAATGCCCATTAGACTTATGAGAATCTATATCTAGTTTGTGTTTTGTTGCTCCTCGATGTTCAGATTTGCTAGTATTACAAGTCCAACAAATGTTTGCTACCAAGTATGGTAGTGAATTTGTCATGGTTGCATCTGAACCCAAATTGACCATTAGCTTAACTCCTACTTGACCAATAACTCAGCATGTTTTTTGAGCATATCCTGGCACAACTAGACATGATATGACTATTCAAGTTCTCAATATGCTTCTTTAAATGCTAGTCTAAGTTTCCTTAGCTTAGCTGAGTCAAACTGGCACCAAAGAAATTCAGAATACAAAGAAAAATTTAATTAATTTAGATGTAATTTGATCAACGTTATGTTGCTTGGTAAGTCATTTGCATAATCTATCCCTTAACAAAG
Organism: Cupressus sempervirens; assembly: GCA_028749045.1. NCBI lineage: Eukaryota > Viridiplantae > Streptophyta > Pinopsida > Cupressales > Cupressaceae > Cupressus > Cupressus sempervirens. The sequence continues at coordinate 556,529,606 of CM053786.1, read as the reverse complement.
TAAATATCTTAAGAAGCCTAACCTGGAAGGTGCAGGGAATTACACAATGGAGCTTGAAAAGGATTTAAGAAAATTTCAAGTAGATGCACTTGGTAGGTGTAAAGTAAAGTTCTGTAATTCTTTGCTAATATCCTCATTATCTGTCAAAAAGTGGGAAACTTGCAACAAGTTATGAGTATTCATCGAAGTTTGTCGATGGAGAGTTTTGTCAGCCTTCATAGATGGAAATGTTTTGAAAAAATTCATTCAAAATTATGGAATTGTAGGCAATGCACTCAAATTTTTTTAATTGCATCAAAGAAATGTCATTAAAGGAGATTAGAAGATGGGGCCTTGGGCAGAATTTGCACTTGCTAAAAATTCTTTGATTGGTTGGTGTGAAAGTTGAACTTCACAATCTTTATAGCATCTTCCTTTTGAATGTCATTTTAAGTGTCTTTGGATTGATGGATAGTTGTACTTAACAAAATGAGGAAACTTAGCTAAGGCTTTTCACTATTTGATGAAATGCCTATGCTAAAGAATATTTCAATTCACTATAGTTATGTGTTTTGTTGATTAATGGATTAATGCAAGTTAATTTGCTAATGTTATGACAGGATGATTAAGGGAATCTCTTAGTTACTGAGTTTTGTCTATGCAAGTATAGAGACTATCAGACAATATCTATGCAAGAAGTACCTAAGAACTCTGCTCCTGGTCAGATACCTAGATCAGTAGATATTATTGTAGAGGATGATCTGTTGACACTTGCAAGCCTAGAGATTGTATAACAATGGTGGGAATTTACAAGGCAATTCCTGGCAAAAGAAAAGGCAATGTTAATGGTGTCTTCAAGTACCTTGCCTTTTGAATAATCAATCACAAGTGGCACAATTCATTCATGGTCCCCATTTGCAATGGGGAAATATATGAAAAGGTCCCAACACTACTATTATACACACACCCATTTAGAGTGGTCTTTTTTTGTTTCTACCATTTTCTGGACTCTTCCCTTACCTTTCTATTTATCGTTGTACTGGCTTAGCAATTAATCTTCTCAATTTCACCCCATGCTTCAATTAAGCCCACTCTTTTTCTATTCTCTTTGCCCCATAGCTATAGTTATTTTTCTTCATTCCCTTGCTATTGTACCTACTATACATTCCGCTAATTTATTTCTAGTTATTTCTGCTAGACATTGGTATAATTTCTTTCTTTAGTTGGCATCAACAATATTTGAGTTTTCTCATTTAACATGATGCAAATCAATGATTCTGACTTCTTTTTTATTAAAGCAATTTCCTAAACCAACTATCATCTATATTGTTCTTGTGCATCTCAAGCAAGAGGATTTTATTACATGCTTAGTGTGAGGGTGTCTATGTAGTAAGAATAAGATAAAACACTCCATTTGGTAGTTAATGTTGAACATGGTGTTGGGGTGTAAGTAATAAGGTATGGACATTGGGAGAGATATGCTAGATAAGATAGATTACATCAAGTGTTAATTCTTTAGATCTATATGCAATTTTCCTTTTTTCTTTAATGACATGTATGGTTGTAGCTTTCACTATATAGGTCTGGATCTTAATTTTTTTTAACAATACATAAGAGACAACACGTATAACAGTTGCTTGGGAAATAAACTTGTCTTTGGAATGAGTTTTACTATTGCTTATTTCACACCGATGCACACCCAAATCATTTGTAATTTTGTAGTAATGAGCAATTTTATTTAGTTTGGTGATGGTTAAGCCTGTCAATTGATTGATTATTTTTCTTTTTTAATGTGCAGCTAACAGTCTTGCAAAGCATTAGCCTCCAGTGACAGATGTATAAGGTTTGGAAAATTTAAGTTTGGCTATGAATATTTGTGTGTTTCTGTGATTTTTAATCTTTGTGTTGCAGTACATGAAATTGACTTATATTATCATGTAGTGGCTTTTAGATTATCTTATTTTGAGTCATTTTTATTTCGAATTAATTGGCATTTCTTTTAATCATGTTTTATGAATGGACCTATTCCCACTGTAGAATGACAATGGCATTTGCATGCAGAGTGTGCTAGAGGAAGGAGCATTTACAAGCACAAAGCAGCAGACTGGATTAAAAAGTGCAATGTTTGCAGATGTCCAGCCAATGACCAACAGTCGTGTATAATCTTTGCTTTCAATATGCTTCTATGATCATTATATTCTTGCAATTTTTGCTCAATTGTATTTTTGTCAACCTCCTATAACATTTTTGGTAGAGAGCAATTGATGTACATTGTGACTATTATGATTGTAAATGCATCATTTTAGATTTTGTTCAACATTTGTATAGGAAAAAAGATGAGTAAATTTTTTTAATGTCCTTGAAGAAAATGACTTATCATTGTTTCTCATTAAATCATAATTAGCATGTTTTCTTCTTGTAAATTTTACACTTATGTTATAAGAAGAGTCTCCTTCATGAACAATTTTGCAGAGAGTTCTAGTGCAAGTTTTACCTCTGAATTTTTTCTATCTTTGTTTTAGTGTTGTTCGGATTGTCGAACCTCCTGTAACTCAAAATTGAGTTTCCACAGGTGGTTGTTTTCTTGAATAGTTACTTAAAGATGTAAATAAATGTTTATATCTTCTCTGAATATTTATTTTTGGACAAATGTATAGACACCACAATGTATATGGGAGGTCCTTTGCTTATGAAAATGCATGCATCCACTATATGTAGATGCTTTTTTAATGTAAAATTGTAAGTGGATCTGCATGATAGTGGTTATTGGTTAAACATTTTTAGGTAGAAGGAAATATAGTGCATATAATGAAGGCATTGGCTAGTCGCCCCGGAGCAGCACAAAGTCTGATTGAAGATGATTCACTTCAACTTTTATTTCAAATGGTTGCAAAAGGGGAAAATATGAGGGTTGAGTGACCCTCATTAATAACCATGATCTCTTGTCAAATCTCATTGGAGATTCTAAACTAGATAAAAATGAATCAAGAAACAAAAATGCAGAATGAAAAGTTGGGATGATTGAAGAATTATTTTATCAAAGATTGTGGTATTCATAAGTACCAATGCTGATGGGGCTTTGGATGGGACTGCTAGTTCTTGGAGACTAAATTTTCAAGGGTTCTCCCCTTATGGAAAACTTGAATCATGTTGCTACCAAATTTATTCAATTTTGTGATGCTTGTTCTTGGATCACATCCAAAATTTATGTTTCAAACATCAAGATTTCCATATGAAGGCTTTGGTCAAAACTTTCTAGTTTCAGATATTCTAAACCTAATGTGTGTTGGATGGTCATTGTAGAGTTGAATACTCCATTGGAAGATATGGGATAGATGAGAGGTTCACATATCCAATTGATAACCATTTTGATTTAATGGATTTCATTCAAGATCTCTTTTGAATTTGGACATTTAGAGTGGCTCTTAGACATTATCAAATAGAAGGGTTGAAACTGATCATATCTAAGTTAGATTGGATCATGCTTTGTTTCTCCTGAGTGGTTAATGTCTAATGCATGCTCTCTTTTATCTCTCTCATTGACTCTGACCACTTCCCCATTGTTTTCTAGTTGGAGATCTTGGGAAGGTCATCCCTTTCCACTTTGAAAAGATGTGGCTGAAGCTTCCATTTAGTTTTAGTGCCATTTTGATGTAATGACTTAATAGAATTACATATTGAATCAGCTCTATTTTTATTGCAACTATTTGTATGCATTCAACCTTATCTCATCCTGACTCATCTTTACAATGCCTTCAACCGGCTCTATGTCTTCCAACCTTGCTCTGACATTTCCTTTAACTTACAATCAAATCATTGTGACATCAATGACAAAACATTGATCAATAATCTTTTCAATGACAATATTCCAACAAGATCTTTCCACATTTCATCTAGAATTTAAGAAAATGTACTATAAAAGTGCACACAATTATTTTTCTTTGACATCTAGTGCAACTTGTGTAAAATATTTTTGTCACAAACTCATTGCAAGTCTCTTTTTATTGAAAGCTTAGCATGAATATAAAACTAAAAACTAAAAATTACATGAATGCTTCTCATTCTTTTGTCACTATTGTTCTACAACTCAGCAAGAGTTGCTTGAACAAACAAAAAGGGCAAACAATTGGTTGAAGTTAAATGTTGATGATGAAAAAATCACAATGTTTTTTAATAGGTATATTCCTTACTAATGACTGGTTTTTTCATTTGAATAATTTTAATTGGGGTTGGCTTGGTATATACTACTTTTAAAAAGATTTTTAATACTGCATTTTTTCTTGATGCTGGAAAATGAATATCGTGTACTTGTGATTTTCATGTTTGTGTAGGTTGAGGTCATTAGAACTAGAAAAGATAAATTGGCAAAATAATCTACTTGCACATCATACAGAGAGTAAGTTTTTGGTCTTTAAAAAAAAAATTGTAATTGTTAAGCTTAGTCTTGGTATTATGATATATTGTAGATGCATCTAATTGTTGTACGTAAGGCATAGATTTACTTATGTGACAAAACCTTCCATTATGTTTTTGTTGCTAGATCTAGAGCTCAAAAATGAGGTGAAGAGACTTCAGTCATTGCTATCTAAAAGGTTGATGCAAAAATATTTACACAACCAGCAAGTTGCAAACATCTCATGGATTGTGGAAATCTACTTGTTCTTAAATAGCCATGTTTTCAACAGATACCATTTGATGAGAAGATGACTTCATTCTCTGTGATTCAGAAGAAGACCCCATTTCAAAAGCATAGAGAAGAAGAGGAGGATAAGAAAAAGGTACATATCATCGACTTTGAGATTTAGTCATGAACATTTTTTTTTTTCTTGATTATATAATCTTCTTGTTAAGCTATCTTGTATGATTTGTTCTTGCGGTGTAGAGAGCAGATGAAGAAGCAGCTCACTTGTATGAAGATTTTGTGGAATCTTTCAAGGCAGATGATGTACTTGGTGGAAAAGCATTTGTATGGGGAGGAACTATCAATCCTGATGATCAATCAAAGGCTGGAACTGAAGGTTTGTGTGAATATGTACTCAAGTCTTTTGTTGCCCAATTGGTCTATTTCCACCTTGTTAACAAAGGGGTTTTTCTATTAATTTCATAATAATAGGCATGTCATCCAAAGATGGGGCTTCTGGTTCAAAGAAAGGAAGCAGGTATTTGCACAAATATTGGATTATTGCTAATGCTTGGCATGCATTTCTTAGAAAACAATAGGCTCTTAAAACTAATAAGGGTTCATTGAAGTTCGAACATGTACTCCCACGTAGGGCAGCTTGCTACACTTGCACTGCTATGTATTTCTAACTTTTGAGCTATCTAACTAAACTTTAACATTGAAAGAGGAGATGCAATTTTTCTTTGGAATAGGCAAATTTCAAATTTGTCATCATTCTAGTTCTTTTTCCTGGGCATTGTTGCCCTTATCGTGTTCAGAACATCGATATGCTTTTTTTATATTATCTACATAACAATCAGCTAGTTAATCTTGGATTTCATAGAAGCAAACATTTCTTCCTTAGATTGGGTTTTCTTCATTTATGTTGATATTAGTGCAAGAAGTTGGTCAAGTTGGTGCAATCTACAACTGTGACGGCTTATTACTGTCTGATGAGAAGACCTCTGTAGATCACCTTGGAATGCTATAGTTATCCTTGTTGGACATCATCTTCTATGATACCATTTTGATTTAGTTATATAGAAATCCAAGATTTAATCTACTTATCACTCTATATATATATATATATATATATATATATATATATATATATATATATATATATATATATATATATATATATATATATATATATATATATATATATATATATATATATATATATATATATATATATATATATATATATATATATATATATATATATATATATATATATAAATCTATAGGTACAACAGGTCTCGTGATGAACTCTAAACTAAATACGTGCTAAAGCTATTGGGCTCTATTGGTTACGCACTTGAGAAGAACTCATATTTACTAGCCTAAGGTATTGTAAAGGGATAGAAGCCTAAGGTATTGTAAAGGGATAGAAATATGGGACCCTCCAATGGCAGTATAGGTCATTATGAGTAGGTTTTACACGTCAAGCTATAATTTTTCTTATACAACAGAAGTATAATGGATTTATAAAGGATATGGTTCTACACTTTTGGAGTGTTTTCATTATGTACATATATTTGGAATATCCCTTGAAAGTTACTTTTTTGGCACAATAACTAAATCCAATATTTTTAATGGACCATAGGTGTTGGGGTCCCAGCTCTAGGCCTTCTGATTAGGAAAATGTTGAGAGCATAAACTATAATGTATTAGTGTGTGTATCTTCTCCTTGATCATATTAATAGAGTCCTATTTAATACATTCAAATAGAAATATGCCATTTATTACTCAAAGGTTTTGTTTAAGGATAGATTTTATTGGAATCTCCAAAGTTCTGAAGCCTGCCAGTTATTTTTGGCAGTTGTTGGATGCAAAATTGTAAGTTTGCATACGCAATTAAAGTGCAAACAGTTTCCAAGGCATGTGCCTCCCTTTGGTTTTGGAAGGATACTATTTATAGATTATTTACAGAACATTCCTTTGATATTGTATGTTTGACATGATCCTGAAATCCAGTTTTTTGTACATTTTGAAGGATATGAGGCATAGTATAGGGCCCTTTGGTTGGTTGCATATTATAGCAGTCTATACTATAATGCTTTTGTGTATGATTTGTCATCAACATTCAGTCTCCAAGAGCATTTATGAAACTGAGTTGGCTGTCCAAATCTATCATGAGAGTCTATAGGTATGTGTCTATCTTTAAGATTGACATTTCTTGGCAATTCAAATGAGAAAACTTAAATAGAGACAATTTTGCATCTAATTCTAATTCAAATCATATCAGGACTGAAATTTGCATCTACTTCTATTGTGATAATTTGATTTCCTTTGCCCATTTAAAGAGCTGGAATTGGCAAATTGTTCTTTACTCTAGTATGCAACACATAGTGACACCAAAATACTATCATGAATCTTGTGTCTCATTTGCATAGCTTCAGGGTACAATTATGGACTTCAACCATAATGTGCATTGAAGGTTTTAAATTTAGTTATTTCCAAAGTATCTTGATTTTCCAACATTTTGTTTCTTAATTATTCACATTTTGGGTTGACTCTGCATTTTTCTCTTTTCTCATTCAGATTAACTCTTTGTTTTGTACAATGATGCTTTTCCCATTAATGCTCAACATGAGCTTTGATTGAAGATGCCTTTTCCAATGGAATAATTTAATGCTTTGTGGGATATTGAAGCTTGTACCACTCACAAGGTGCTCTTGCTTTAATTAGTATTACCCCTAGATGCTCATTCGTTTAATGTAGCATAAGCCTTTTCCAAATATCATCAGTCATTAAATAAGCAAGGAATATATCATTCACAATGCTAGATTTTTAGGGCTTGTTAAGTTTATTTCCTTAGTACATTCAAACTAAAAGTTTACCTATGGGAGTGAAGATCAAAACTGAATTTGTTATGTTGATTTGAATTTTGAACTGTACTTGAGGTTGTTAGATGATTTTCATAGGTGGTAGAGTTTGGCTTCCCACCCACCAATCACATTTTGATTTGATTGGGAGACTCGAAAACATGATTGACAGTTTCCTTTTGTGCATATTCTACAATCATTACATTCCATGGACTTCCACTCCCATTCAATTCTCTATCACACATGGTTGATCGATGAAAATTGTTTCAAGGGCTTGGAATTCCCATATTTTATTTTAATGTTTTTGGCTTATAAAAACATCAATGTGGAGAACATACTATGTTAAAGAATTATGTTAAATAACTCATTGCCTTGTTTACATGTCTGCAGAAAAGCACATATCTTCAATGTTGAATAATTATTGCACTTTAGGGGCACCTTACAATAATTATATTTGATGAAAAAGAAAGTTTATAGGCATTCTTTTGCACACTTATTGTGCCTTATCTTTGTTTACATATTCACAATATCATCTTCATGACACTTTATGTTGTATTTTCCTAAACACTATCACATTGTCTCTTTGGGATGCTTTGTACATGATTTGGTGTATTATTTTATCTTTAATTAGGATTTTTGTTTGGAGATTGTAGTGTGGAAGAGTCTGCTCATTACTTGGAGACAATCAATGTTAGGATAAACCACAGACAGAAATAAAAACTACATGCAAATATAACCAATAATAGAAAATAATAGAACACATAGAAATGAACACAAGGCACCAAGATTTAACGTGGTTCACCCAATCCCTAGGCTACGTCCACCAAACAGCAAGTCCGATCTTATTACAATCCAGTGATTACAACCTGATTACAATCCGTAATCCTTTACAGCTCAATACCGCCGCAAGAACCAATTTTGTATCACCACATATAAAAAATACCCAACCCTAAGACCTTTTTATACAAGTATTAAACCGCTTTAGGGTTATAACATGTCAGCCATATGTCGGCCATAATATGTCGGCTACTTCCCAAAAAAAAAAAATTTGGAACCCCACTATTTATGAAGTATGTACAGTACTTTCCTGATCAGTCACCACAATCTAACAATCAAAACATATGAGAACATGCCAGCTGACAGTATTTTGGAGCATACTAACAACGACTATCTATCACAAGTATTCTTCATGCCTCTATTGAATAAAAGTTGTGCACTGTTCATGTAGATTTAATAAAATGATTTATGTTTTAAATTCAAATTTTCAAACATATAATGGTCATTTAGATTTTGGAGGGAAGTATTAGTTTTAGACTTGAACCTTTCAACCCAATGACGATTGAATTGGTTATATTGTGAAGTCTTATATATGTAAGAGGGAGCCGTTGTTACAGATATAGAAGAGGGAGTTGGGTGTATGGACTGGTGTAATACCACAAGCAATAAAACTTCAATTTCTACAAGATTTCCTTGATCCTTTGGAGTCTCATATCAAGTTGGTTTTCTTTATTAATGCATTGATAGGAGTTATTAACCATCCACATTTCTAATTGATGTTTTCCACATTGTGTTAAACTTCTTGCCACACCAGTTGCAGAACCAGTGACTTCTTTTAACTATTTACTGTCTGCAATAGAATTTAAGAATAATGAAAATCGTTCCATGAGTATGGGGGCTTGATATTCATGGAATGATCAGAATTGACTGCATGTATTATAAGTTACTAACCAGGCACATGCAGGATTAAACAAGATAGGAGTGATCTTAGTTAAACAACAGCATGACAATTGAACTATTCGTCTAGGACTCCACATTTTGCATGCTTTTCTACCAGGGTAGTTGCAACTTAAACAAATATATTCTCTCAATATATCTATTTTGTGCATATCCAGCAACCATGGCTTTTGATGACCACATTATGTTTAGGCATCTTGTCAAGAAGTTCAAATGACTTATCTATGCTTCCATTTTGCAAGCATGTCTCCCAAGGAAAATGCTACTGCTTCATCTACACCGTCTTATAGAATCCTTTATGCTTTGATGGATGCCTATAGCATATCCCAAAGCTCTCATTCAACAGTTATGAGATGATCAATCAAGAGGAAACAGTTGAGAGCTTAGAGTGACACAATTTTTAGATGATCATATGAAATGAAATGGGCATGCGAGTAGATAGAAACTAGAAAGACATTGTGTACAGATGGAGGCATGAAATGGATGGTTTTCAAGCACTCAGCATAGACACTTAGCATTCAATACATATCATCATTCGAGATCAAATGGATGTGTGGGATTATACGCATAGTGAATAATAAAGGAGGGAATTGAACCCCCCTTGAGGCTCACACTTGTTGAGGTCCACTTCAGCAATGGCCCTTCCTATGAAATTGCTATCGAAAACCTTTCTAATGAGATAATGTGTTATGAGCTCTTCATCAATGGGATGGAACATGAATCCAAGAGGCAGTTGTGCATCACCCATATCATGATTGTAACTAAAGTTAAGAGCCTTTATTATTGAATTATCTTCCCTATCACCCATATTCATTTCCTTTGCTATTCATGCTTCACATGGGAGTCTTTTTATATGATGATTTATTGTCAATCGTGTCCATTCACTACCAAACAATTCATATTCTACAAATTCGAGATGCTAGAACTTTTGTGAATGTGTAGGCCATCGGAACATACTGTAGGGAGGATGACAAAATTATTCTCAACTATCAGACTCAGGCAAGTGATACAAATTGTAGAATCTTAATATATGGTTTTTCAAATACTGTATCTCCTAAATGATTTCATTTTAGCGTATAACTTGTTGTGCATAGTTGCCAAGTTTTCTTATTGCATTAGGCATATTAATGAAGAAGCATATTAGTTATTGTCGATGTTTTTCAGGCATTCTATAAAGCAGTTCACATCCCTACATATGATATGACATTTTGCATGCATCCTGCACTCTCTTATCCGTCTGATGATGGATTGCGGAGAGTGATCTGAAACGATGATGCTAAAAAACACACACAATCAAATCCAAAATGAACTTGCATTACAAATGGATTGTCGAAATTTGATATTGTTAATTTTGCATGCATGTCTACCAGGACAATCACAACTTAAACATATAAATATGTTTAAGTTGTGATTGTCTCGATAGACATGCATGCAAAATTAACAATATCATATTTTGACAATCACAACTTAAACATATTTATATGTTTAAGTTGTGATTGTCCTGGTAGACATGCATGCAAAATTAACAATATCATATTTCCATAATCCATTTGTAATGCAAGTCCATTTTGGATTTGATTATGTGTGTCTTTTAGCATCATCATTTCAGATCACTCTTCGTAATCCATCATCAGCCGGATGAGAGAGTGCAGGATGCATGCAAAATGTCATATCATACACAGGGATGTGAACTGTTTTATAGAATGCCTGAAAAAAATTTTACACCCAAGCGTTGGTAGAAATTTCTACCTTCATTGGTCGAACTTTCTACCTTCATTGGTTGAAATTTTTGACCTTCATTGGTCAAAATTTCTACCTTCATTGGTCAAAATTTTTTACCTTTATTGGTTGAAATTTCTACCTTTACTAGTCAAAATTTTCTACCTTCATTGGTCAAAATTTCTACCTTTATTGGTCAAAATTTTCTTCCTTTATTGGTCAAAATTTTCTACCTTCATTGGTCAAAATTTTGACCAATTCCTAGTAGAACTTGCACCATGGCTATGGAAGTTTTTCGACCAACGTATTGGTCAAAATTTTGACCTAAAAATTTTCGACCAATGGGTTAGTCGAAGTTGGTCAAAGTTTGGTTAAAAATTGGGTCAAAATTTTGACCAATAATGGTCGAAAAATGGACTCAAATGTACTAGTGCACTGAACTAGATTACTAGTTCTCCTAGCTCATCTGGTGGACATTCAGGGCCTAAGATGGGAGGTGAGCTTTCCATGAATGTTCTTATGTTTTGTAGATTTCTTGGTTAGGTTCTCATAATGAAGCAACCTGATTTTCTTAGGACACTAATGGTGTTCTTTGTAGGAGTTGATGAAATCCAACTCCGTAGTCGCCAAGATCACCTACATGCAAATAGCTTGTTGAAGAGAAACCGAAGGAGCAAGAGCTTGAAGGAAACAAAGCAAGAGAAAGTATTTCACAATAGGAAAAATGAAATTGCTATGTGAATGGATGATTTTACAATGAGAGAGACTACTTATAAAGGCCTCAAGGAAGCTTGTAGAATAAGCTGGAAGGAGGTAGAAGATAAGATTGACAACTAAGCACTCTTCCACAAAAAAGCGGAACATGCTAGAAAGGAACAAACTCCCGTGTTGTCAACAACTCATCACTACAACTATTAACTACTAAATATTAAATAAATGCATTAACCTAAGTAAGCTTAAGTAAATAGAATAAATAATTAATTATTAATTATTCACTCCAACATTCTTGATGTCATTGTATTGAAGGTTTCTTCATTGTAATGCCACCTTTTGTACTATATATTCATGTTGAGAATGAACATGAAATAAATAGATTAAATTTTGTAACTTCAATAATGATAAATATAAATTTAGCTATTATAGAAAAATAAACACGTTATTGATCAACTTTCATATCTTACTCTAAAATGTATTGCTTTACATTTACCTCAAATTGGATACTTCATAATTATTTCATGAAATATTGGATTTAATTCAAAGTATTCAAAAATTCATTTCATAAGGAAGTTTTTGAATGAAGTAATTAAATTATATAATTACAATAATTCATATATTAGGTTCATGGGTTTTGTGGTAAATGTTCAAAAAGATAGATTGATTCAAACTTCGACCTTAAATTTTACATGATTAACCAATGAATTATCAACCATCTTGAATTATAAGTATATCTAACCATTATTGCTCATGATGCTCTTCTTTGTAATCTGTTTGTTCTTGATGTGTATGGGCCATCACCCTTTGTTTTGCTACTTTTAAATATATATAAAAAGATAAATATCATAATATTAGTAAAAGTACAATAATTGTTTTACTCAAAGGGAACATATTTTTATGACACATGGGAGATCATTCTAAAAATATTAATAATTAAGTTAAAATACAAGTGCTAGAAGCATTAATGAATGGGTCATTCTCTTGGTTTGAAATCCAAGTAAAAGCATTTATAGCTTAAAAGTAAAATTTGTATTGTGGTCAAATTAACATTTTTTATACTAAGGGAAACAATCTCATCTTCATATTTAGATAATTTAGTACTTGTCAATAGAGTCATTATTGTGTAGCAAGGCGAATTGAACTTTATTAATGAACGTAGTTTATAAGTACAGAAATATTAACAATTGAGGAAAACTATATATTTATTGAAAGAAGCTTTATTGTTGATTTATGCATTAGAAATTTTGACAAAATTTATTAGTTAATATATTTATATTTATTCAACTCATCAAGTCTCTAAGTACTACCTCTTGAATAAATAAGTACACCATATTCATATGTTGAAGGTAATGTCATTTTTTTAAAAAATTGTTTTTGCAAAATACATAAGATAAGAAAGAGCGACAATAGACCTAATTATTAATTAAAAAGACATATATATGTATTCAAAGCTTTGGAAAAAATATTAGTTGATATATTTATATTTATTCAATTCATCAAGTTCTTAAATACTACCTCCCTTGAACAAATAAGGATAAGATGCTCATATATTATAGATAATATCATTTCAATTTTATTTATTTTTTATAATATATAAGATAGGAAAAATGACAATTGACTTATCGTTAATTACAAAATAAATATTACTTAAATATTAAACAATTCAAGAATAAAACAATTGATGATAATTTTATATTTTTTAAAATTAAATAATTTTTTTGATCTTTTTAAATGTTAAATAGCCAAAGTTTGGAAGACATACCTAATATTTGTAAGATTCCAAAGCGTGGTCGTATTATGGAAATGTCACGAAATGCGTAGTTAGGCGGCAAGACACTTTTATCGTGAACGTCTTTTGAGATTGCAACAATATGTCATGTTCGATTATAAGCAATCAAGTTTTTAGTTCGAATTAATCTATAAATGGTTGCTTATTACGTCATTATAGCCGACAATATTTTTATTATTAAGGTTGGAAAAGGTTGCACCCACATAAGATTTTGTCCTAGGGAAATGCAATGTAATTAGTATTTTTGTGCATAAAGTGCGATTCTCATTAAAACAACACATTTACTAATTAAAAATATAGTGCATAAACTTTTGAATGCGCCCATCATTTCACATCACGTAACTACTTTTTATGTATCCTCTTCAAACTAATGGAATTATTAAGGAACTCAATAATATATTAACAATATTAAGAAATACATCTATTAAAATATGTGATAGGGGGAGACAAGATTGGACAGATCACCTCCATTGAGTATTCTAAGCTTATGAGTCAAACTTTATAAAAAATGGGTACATGTAATTATGACTAGTATTTATATATTATTTTTATACAAGAATAAAGGGTGGTTATACTTGTATTTAAATTATATTAAATATATCAATGTAATTTAAGAAAATGTTAGTTTTAATATAAGAGATGAATTTTCTTAGATTTTAATTATGTAAATTTCTATATCAAAATTTTAAATCGTATTTGAGAATTTCTTATTTTCTTATACTGATGATAAATTTGAATAAAATAGAAAATTTTGATATAAAGAAATGATAGAATTGAATTTCAACAAGATCATAGGGCTTTGATATTGAAGTAGACAAAAGCAAGGGGGCTAACTCTTAATTACAACATCTAAGGCAAATAAAGTCATGAAACACCAATGTCAACACACTGACAATACTATAAATAGGAAAGTATCCATTCTTTCTCAACACACTAAGAAAGAATGGAGCTTAATTATAAATGAAGTACATCTCTTTGAGGCTCCTACACTTGAGGGTTTCCTTTCTTCTGATCTTTGGATAAATTGATATGGAACAATATCCAAAAATCTAAGAACATTGTGGCTCGAGGTAACAGATGAAATCTAGGTAATGGTAGCAGGATAAAGTTCTCGGATGATTGTTGGATGTCGAATAACTCATTTTCTAAAGGCCTTATCTTCAACTAGCTAGCTGATAAATGTAAAGAGTCTATGGAGACCGAAGTTAGTGATTACTAGAGAAACAATGATTGGATTAAATTGAAGGATGTGAATCTAGCTCTAGTACCCATTGATTTCATTTCAATTCCTAGTTTATCCACCCGGATCATAATGATAATTTGATATGAGCTCACAATTCAAATGAGAGGAACCATGTTTCTTCTATGTTTTCCATGTTTTTCAAAAGACTGAGAGTCCATTTCGGGCTAAAGCTTGGATGAAAACCTTAATCCCTAAGATCAATATTTTGTACTCATTGTTTCTGCAAAATAAGATTTTGACTACTGATAACTTATGTAAGAAAAACTTTAATCTTCCTAATCATTGTTATCTCTATTGCAATGAAGTAGGAACTACTTCTCATCTCCTTCTTTATTGCCCTTATTTCTTAGAGGTTTGGGCTAATCTTCTCCAAAGATGGAATGTTTTCTTAATTTTTCCTTATACTATGCAGGAGTTCTTCATTCAATAAATATATCTGAGTTTTCATGAAGGAGACAAGAATTTGTTGAGTCTTGTTACCCCTCATTTGATATTGAATATATGGGGAAAATGTAATAACCGTATATTCAAAGATCAACTTACCCATCCAAATATAATTAGGGAGAGAATAATCAAAAATGTCAATTTGAAAATGTCTAAATTTCTTTAAACAAAACCCACAAGTTTCTCCCTCTCAATGATCAAAGAATGGATTTGAAGAATTGGAATATTGCAAGTTTGAAAAAGGAAAAGAATAGCAATATGGAGAACTTGGTTTAGTCTTCTCCTCCACAAGGGTGGAACAAGGTCAATATTGACGAAGCTACAAAAGGGAATCTAGGTAAGGCAAGATGTGCAAGAATAATTAAGAATGAAGGGGTAATTGTATAGTTTTTATTTCTACTCCTCTAGGTTTTCAAACAAACCATGGTGTGAAATCCATGGTGGCCTTGCACATGGTTTTGATAGAAAGAGAAATGGCTTGTGAAAAAGTGTGGTTGGAAGGAGATTCTATAAATATTGTTAGAAGTATAAAAGGCGAAAATGAAGCTTCTATGTCTACTTGCTACATTATTGAAACAATAAAAAATATAGTATTACAATCTTTTACTTATCCCATGAATATAGGGAAACTAATAATGTTGTTAATATTCTTGCTAGCTTTGGAACTAAAAGTGACAAAAACACTAAATGGATTGGCATAAAGGAAATGAATGAGGAAATAATAAACATAAATAAATTATGATAAGACAATCCACAAAGCTAGGGTGATTATGATAAATAATGGACTTGACATAAAACATTTATAGTAATAATTATTGGACTATACTCAGCAAAAAGGTTTAGGTAATAAAAAATATTGTTTTGATCTCCCACACTTTCTAGGTATCAAAAACCACAACAATTTCTAAGTTTTGCAAGATCTCTCACAGAAACCAAAGTATTACTGTCAAGATGGCAGGCGATTTGAATAGTAAAGAGTTGAGTGTTTATGAGTGAAAAATTAATGATAAGGTTTGGAGAAATCTCAAGAAGAGAAGTGTGGCTCCTTACTTTGAGAAATTGCATGGGTCTAGCAAAGATATTACAAATATTTTTACAAAAAGTTTGGAAAAATAGCACATAGACTCTTTGTGGAAAGAATATTACATTCACTGTTGATTTGGTTGTCGAGGTAATTATTTTCCCCTCACTAGTATGAATTTCTTCAGAGATGTTAAAATTTTGAAGAAGGAAGTGATTGAGTTTATAAAGAGGAAAAAGGAGAGAGTTATTCTAGTGAAAGGTAAGGCTAACTTCCATGAAATGCACTAGGTTAAACCCATCTAGGATAAGATTTCAAAGGTGATTATGGAGTATTTTACTATTGATGGGTGGTTTACTAAGATCCATAATTTCCATTTTATGTTCCTTAATAACTTTAGGCATAAAATCGGGCTTCTTTCCCTTTCTTCTCCATAGTTCCTTGGTCTTCAATATACAAGAGAATCATAAAACTCCTTCCAAATTGATTCTGCATGACATTCTCATTCTCTTGATTTATGAATATTGTAGAGACAACAATGTGGGTACTAGTCAGTGACTTTAGGAACCTAGAAAATAGAATTTGAAGAAGGCACATTATTCTTAGGAAGGATGCTTAAAAATGAAGGCTCTATCACCCCAGAAAAAATGAAAAGTGGATTCTAGGTCCCTTTTTTAATGAGGTTGAAGGTATGGAGACAAAGGATGATGAGGAAGGTGACTTGGCCAAAGATTATTATTTAGCCAAATTTGAGAAGAAGAATAAGAAATATGATTCTTTGGAGAAGAGTACGGGTAAAGCTACTTATGTGGAGAACTCAATGAAGAAGGGGGATCTAGAAGATGGTATAGATTGTTGGACTAAGCTATATCAGTCGGGCAAACAATGAGCAATAAACTCAAGAATTGAGTTAGAAGATTGTGTTTTCATTGATTGGCAAATGTTTTGTTTGTGCACAAAATTGTTGGTTGAAGACCTACAAGCCTTTATTTCTTGATGCTGGGAAATTAACACAATTTTGGTCAAAGAAGAAGGTTGAAATACAATTAATCAACCTCCACACTTGAGGCTCCAACTAGACCTAGGTGGTTGTACCTTCCATCTCAACTCTTATAGAGGAGAAAAATTGTCAATGCAAATTTGAAATTGATACTCTTGAGTGGGCAAGCACTTTCTCAAGGAGAAATCAAATGTAAAATTGAATGCTTTGAATATTTTGGGAATGCTTTTGAAATGATTTTCAATAATGAATGAAAATGGATGAATGATATCCAAATGATCAAGATAAAGAACCACACTAACATACGACTACAAATTTAAATGAATCAATAAAGACCACTCCCTAGGTCCAATTGGGCAAATGGATTCAACACTACAAGAAATTATTATCAAACTTTTATGAAGAGGGTTGGACAGACCTGATGGTCTAAATTTTCACTCAATTTAAAATATTGATGTCTTATAAAAATTAGGAAAAAACTAGTTTCCATTGTTTAGGGTTTATTAAATTGTTGTCACTCCTCAAGAAAAAACCCTAGGAAAATAATCATACCTTATATTTTACGAGAATTTTCATAATTGGTATGCAAGTATGAAATAGGGATACACTAAAACTTTGGTTATACATTTTATTTCTTCATATCCCTAAGTCTTGTGATATTTTCATATATTATAAAGTCACATCCCTGAGTATTTTAAGTTGCAATATCACATAATCTTCTTAATCTCTTCATCTCTCAATTTTGCTCTCTAACTATTTTGGTAGCTGTGAAGTAGTCAATCTCAAAGTCATCAAAACATCGTAGCCAGTAATATCAACTTTCAAGTTAAGGCCACGAAGAGGAGATACACTAAAGATCGCAGGGTTGCAACTTAAGTTTCACTTAACAGTTTTTAAGTTGCAAAGATGTGAAACATAATCATGATAGTCAAGTTTAAAGTAATCACTACATCTCTTATAGTTAACGATAACCTAAGGTTAAAGTGGAGAAGCAGAGATAGCTTGTTATCACAACTTTAAGGGGTTACGAGGTGAGTTAAGATTTATGGTCGTGAAGCTGAGAAATAAAGTGATAGTCGACTCCAAAGAAATTATTGCATCATCATACGGTTATTGGTGTTATATATCTAAGAATTGCAAAGTAGAAAGAAGGTTAAGGTTGGAGCTTTCGCAACATTGCAAGTAATAAAGGTGATAAATTATAAACCGTGGAGAAGTTGTGAAGTAGTCAGTTACAAAGGGTTTCACTACTTCACAAGACTAATAGGAGAGTTAAGAAAATAAGCAGTGATGTTGAGATAGGCAGTTTCGTGCCTTTGCAAGTGTTAAATCATAGTTAGAATTTAAGGTAGTGATGTTGTGAGAAGGGATCAAGTAACTATTTCGTTAGGTCATCGTGGTTAGTGAAATAAAGACTTAAAAGGTTGTGAAGCTGCAAGATGGTCAAGTAATGATATAGTTGGCTACTTTGCAAGGTGTTGGCAAGTGGCTTGTTCTAATGTTGCAATGTAGCAATAGCGTTAATTTGACAATTATCGCTATATCTTTGTAGTATTGAGTAGTAAGCTTCTAAAAGTTGCAATATTGCAATGAAGGGTTAAATGAAGACTTCGCTACTTCACAGGTCCATGTGGGAAACAAGAAAATAAGGTTACAAAGTAGATATTGATATGAAGCACAACATCATAGGGTTAACTAGGTAGTTAGAGAATCAAGTGGCAAAGTTGCAAAATGGTCAAGGTAACCATTTTCCTATAGTCACAACCAGAAATAAAGAAAGACAAGAAGTTGTTGAGAAGTAGAGATAAGAGATTGATCGCTAATTTTCCACTCTTAGTTTTAAAAGCAAAAAACAAAGCTGAAAGCACATGTTTGAGCTGGACAAAGGGATGATGAGCTAGAGGTACGAATAGTACAAAAATGGGTAGCTAAAGAAGGACTGAAAGGATTTCGAGCATACCAATTTTAATCCTATTAATGCCACACTCCAATTTGCAAAAATAGATAAATGTTAGAAAGAACAAATATTTCATTACCAATTACATATTGCTAGAAGTTTTAAAGTGAAATTTGAGTTGCAGAGCGATTTTTAGCATACAAAATTTAGATTTTTTTTTGATATTTTTAAGTCATGGCACAGAATGGAGAATTGATTGCCTAGGTTCAAATTGAAGAAGTTTCATCCAAAGGGAAAAGCCCTAGCCCTTTCACTAATGAATGGCTTCATTTTTTACTAGGTTCCTCCAACCTTTATAAAGTCTACAAATGACCATGCATTTGGAGACCCATATAGTTTTTGTAGAGATGCAGAGGTGTTGGACAAGAATGAGAGTGAATTGTTCTAGTATTTTTACAAGATTAGGACATAAAAGGTCCCTATATCCAACCCCTTTGGAATAGGAATTTGGGTAAATTGATCATGCAAAAAGTTTTTGTTAATGTTGATCTGATAAAGGTGTTGATTAAGGCTTATAACCCTGTTAGTAAATCATTTCATAGGAGGGATAGAAGCATTCTTTGCTCATTGGACAAAGAGACTTTAATTGAAGCTTTTGACCTAGGGGTGCCAATTGACTTGGATAATCAAATGAGAATTTCAAGAGCCATAAGAGTTTCTACACTGGTAGAACTATGACAAGGCATATTCCCATGGGTAAAAAGGAGAAAGGAGATATGCCTAAGAATGTGGGGGACTTTAAGCCTCTAGGGTTTTTCATAGATATCTATCTTCATAATACAGTTTTTGGCCAGAAAAAAGTCCTAGGCTTAGATGGAACTATGGATTCTACTAGTGCACATTACATCATGGCATTGAATATCCAAGATCCATACACCAATGTTGGGTATGACAATGTCACCTACAAAGCCAACAGAATTCATATGAGATCATTGTAGCTTAGGAAGGGAGATTAGAGAATTTCAAGTTTCATCATGCTATTCTCTAATCATGCATTTGATTATGTACAAGAATGTGTAATTCATTGATCAAAGTTTCCTAGAAAGCACTAGAAGAGTGGGGAGAGAAATTGCCTATGCAACAATGGACAACAGTATGGAAATATTTTACCCTTACTCAAATGCTATTTCATTTTATAATGATTTTGTGTACCCTATTTTGAATTTTGTGTGAGCTATAGTAGAAAGATATTGTTGTCACAAAAAATTTCACCCTTGTCCAAAGTTTTTACCTAAGGACAACCTTGTGAAACATGGAAACAACCTCCAAGTTGTGGGACTTGAACTGTGAGGTTGAGTCTCTTGAGAAGGTTAGCTTCCTTTGCTATCAAAATGCACCTAACTACTCTTGGAGAGGAAAAGGGAGAAGGAATGCATGAAATAAAATCTACCTACTCTAATCTAAGGGGTTGATACATCAAAATAAAGTGTTTGACCTCGCCTCTACCCATAAATGCACAGATAACTAATTATAACCTCAAAGAACACAGATTCAAACTTTGCTTAATTCAACAACCACATGTAGACCAGACAACAAAAGAATGCTATGGAAGAGTCTTCACTTAATATCATTCAAATGTCAAAAGTAGATACAATCATGCAAATTGCAGAAATATAGACAAGAAACATTAACCAGAGGTAGATAAATCTTGCATAGTCTGCTAATGGCTAAAAGAGACTTGGCAAAGGATTATAATGGCTTCAGAGGAATCAAAAATTACAGTAGTATACATAGAAGAAATACTAGGGAATTAGAGAAAATATCAACCCTTACAAAGATTACAAAATCTTCCTTTATAGCTCAGACATAACTGAGATAATTCTAACTGATGTTACTCCACAGCCAGTTCCATTAAATGCTCAGAGAATGATCAAAATGATCCAAACAATAGATTGATTTGGTACACTTGCAGAGGTATGAAAATCATGGAAACCCTTACTGGAGTAAACCTTGAAGTGATAAAAATGGCACCAAGCAATGTATAGTTGGGGTAGATGAATAATCAGGTGATGAATGCATGCTTCTTTTACATTTACTAGGGATAGGGATGTTGAAAGCAATCTGTAGATGATCAGAAATCCAATCCACCATTAAAAAGTCATTTTGTATTCGCTAGCAACATGCCAAGTCAGATATATCAACAAGTCAATCATATTCAATGCTCACTCTATACCTTTCTTGCAATTTTATTGGTCAGGGACCCTTTTCTTTTCTATCTTGGATGAGTGAATCACCTTTACTTTGTTTAACCAAGGTTCTACAATCTTATGATCTTCAACCCATCTTATGGTTGGGGATACTCTTGATAATCTCTACGATCTTATGATCATCAGCTTCTCGTAACATTGGGATTTCCTTTTTGTTTTCTTGTGATACTACGGTCACCATTATGTTATGACAATGCCTTGCCTTCTCTCCTTTGAAAAATCCCTGTAGTTGTACTTGCAATCTTTGGACAAACCTACACCGTAAGATCGCAATCCTTCTCATTACTGCTTGCGACCATATGTCTCTACAATGTTACGATAAATACATATCATAACATTGGCGTCCTTGGAAAATGACGTCACAATTTTACATTAGATCATAAGATCAGAATAGAAAAACCTAGTCATGTCATCGTAGCTCTGACTTTCACCCTCTATGATCTAGAGAATGGACCCCGCCAAACTAAAACCATGTCAGAGGCTTTGGCCAATGAAATTCCCATTATACACCAGCTTAGTCTAACTCATCTTCTTGTCACATTGTAGCTTACACAATAAAACTTGGCCCACAAATCCACATGGCAGAAGGTAACTTTCTCACATCGTACAATATTCTAACAAGAAATGGAATGTGGGAAAGCAATAACCAATGAAAATTCAACTATATGCCATGCACATCTACAACCCCAGCCTAACATCTTTACTTCATCTATGGCCCATAAGAAATAGGACCCACACACCACGTGGTAGTGAGGCACTTGCCTATGTCACATAAAGATAAAGTACTTTCATAATGTGGGAAAGTGCCCACTGTGGATCTATACAAGATCTAATGGTCCGAAAGGTTGTGGGGCCAAAATAATGAGCTTAGGAGAAATTAGGAAATACAATAAGCCTTTTTGTTTAATTTATTTTGTATTTCCATGGCATTTAAATATTTAAAGATGGGGAGTGATTGTTTAGCTTTTGAATTCAAATATGGCAATGTTGGCAGGAAGGCAAGTTTAGCCAACAATTATGGTGACTCAGGGGGGATGCAAGCTAGCTATGCATAGACCAGTAGCCTACACATCCATTGGGCTATAGAGTCATAAAAATTATGAAGATCTAACCAAAAAAACCCTAAAATTATAGAAAACATGCTTAAGAAACCTCAAAAAATTGTCTCTCTACTACTGCAACCAGGAACCAAAATTGTCTACAACCTTTATAAAACACATGTGCTTGTGCAATTCTTGGAAAATAGAAAACAAGAAAGTAAACTAACCTAATTATATACATGAAACATCATTTTTTATTAGAAGTAGGACTTAAGATATATCCCATTAACTGGAATGGAAAAAATTTTACCATTAGACCTGCTTAATTGAAAAGCATTGGCATATTTGCAATGGATAACCACATAGGGATCACTCCATAGTGCATCAAATTTTGAGTGCCTCCCTAATTTTTATCTATCTGCATCCTACTTGAGTACAAGGTCACCCTCTCTAAAAATTCTAACTTTAGCTTTCTTATCAAAGCTCTTTTTCATTTGTTGCTAATGTGTTTCTAGGGTTTGCATGGCCTGTTTCCTTTTTTCTTCCAACTCCATTAGCACTTTCATTCTCACTATCATGGAATCACTTTCTATTAGCTCTAGCTAATGATCTAGTTCGAGAGATGGAAATTCTAATGAAATTGGAAGCCTTGCTTCCCTGTCATATACCAACATAAAGGGTGAATTTTCCATGGCTCTCTTAGGTGTTATTCTATTAGCCCATAGTGTTGTCTTCAACTTGTGATGCCAACACCTTTGGTTATCCTCTATAGTCCTTTTCATAATCTTAACTAGATTTTTTTTAGATGACTCAGCTAATCCATTTCCTTGAGGATAATAGTTTGAGGATGTGCTCAAGTAGATATTATGATCAACTGCCCATGCATACATCTAAGCTCCTAAAAAAGATTTTTCATTATCTAAAATAATTGTTGAAGGGGCACCAAACTTGGTAATAATTCCATCAAGGAATTCAACAATTGAAGATTTTGTGGCATCCTTCAATCCTATTGCCTCTATCCATCTAGTGGAATAATTTGTAGCAGCTAGAATCCATTTTTGACTAGAGTTGGAAGGAGGATTGATAGGTCCTATGAATTCCAATCCCCATTGAGCAAAGGGCTGGTCCACCTAAATGGGATGAAGAGGAAGAGCTGAAAGTCTTTGCTTACCAAAGAAGAAGGCACATTTTTCACACTTCCTTATGTACTTATGATAATCATGGAACATAGATGGCTAGTAGTAAGTAGCTCTCATGATCTTCATTGTAATTGTCCTCACTGATAAATGGCCGCTATCAAGACCATCATGAAGCTCTTTGATCATTCTTTTAGCTTGGTTTGTTTCAATGCATCTTAATATGGCTCCATTGAAATCCCTCTGAAAGGGATACCATTAATTATGTCATAACGAATTGACTACAACCTATATTGTCTCCTTTTAGCCTTTCCAACCCTTAAGGATATCCATTTCTTGACAAGAAGGACATCATTTCATCTATCCAACTCTTTTGATTATTGTTTCTTGTTTCCAGTTGTTTTGTCAATAACAATACAACTTCCTCATCTAACTCTTGAGACAAAATCATTTGTTTGCACAATCCCTTTCCTCTTACCAACTTGGTAACCTAGATTTCAACATCATACTCCATTACCTTAGTGATCCAACCTACTCTCTTCTCACTAATATCTTTGCTTAAAAGGAAGTCCACACTTGCATGAGGTACTAATAAATGGATCTTGTTATGAGATAGAAGATGTCTAAATTTATTCAAAGCTCTTATGACTGCAAGGGCTTTCTTTTCTACATAACTATAATTGTCTTCATATTCCTTAAGTCATTCACTAAAGAAGGCAATGGGTTGCTCCTCATTCTTATCATTTTCTTGAGCCAAAATAGCAGAGATACTTGACTCACCATGTAAGGCATAAAGGATGAAATCCTTATCAAAATTTGGGTTGTTGAGAGTAGGGGGCTAAGGCTATAGCTATTTTGATCTCTTCAAAACTTACCTTCCCTTCCTTGGTCCATGAAAATACTATATTCCTTTTAAGCATGGTTGTAAGAGGTTTTCCATGGTAGCTAAATTAGGGATAAGCCTCCTCACAAAATTTATCCTACCAAGAAAACTTTGTAGACCTTTCTTATGACTAGGAAGGTGAAGAGCAAGTATTTCCTTTGTTCTTTCTAGTTCAATGGTTAGACCATCCTTTGATACAATGTTTCCTAACAATTTTCCTTGATTAGTAACAAAGACACACTTGCTTAGGTTAAGGGATACCCCAAACTCTCTACATCTTATGAACACTTGTTTGAGATGACCAAAATGATCTGCTATATTTTTTGAATAAACTATGATATCATTAAGGTAAACCAATACAAACCTTTCAATCATGTTTTTAAAGGCCATATCCATTGCCTTTTGAAATGTGGCACATGCATTTGTTAGCCCAAAAGTTATTTTACTATAAACATAGGTGCCTCACTTGGTGGTGAATGTAGTCTTCTATCTATCAGACTCCTTGACTAGCACTTGATTGTAACTAGAGAATCCATCAAGAAATGAGAACCTCTTTAAGCCACTGACCTTGGACAAAAACTTCTCCATGGAGGGAAAAAGATATTTATCTTTAAGGGATGCTTGGTTAAGATCCCTAAAATCCACACATAATCTAATCTCTCCATTCTTCTTCTTAACAAGGACAAGGTTTGTTACCCATGATGAGTGCTTGATAGGGAAAATTATATTAGCCTTAATTAGCTTGGATAGCTCTTTTCTCATTAATGCTTCAATCTTAGGATTCACTAGTCTGTATTTTTGTCTTACTTGTTTGACACTATCAATTAAGTTTATGGTATGCTGAAACAACCTTGGGTCAAAACCCTTGAAATCATCATATTTTCAAGAAAATATATCACTAAATTCTTCACATAGATGAATGATTTTTTCTTGCTCAATTTCAAAACATACCTTTCCCATGTTGAAAGTCTTTCCATCAACAACCACAACTAGTGTATAATCATATTTATCAGTAGCTAGGTTCATGCCTCTATCGCTTGCTTGATCATCAAGGTTGAAGACACTCTCTAAGGTAATGAGACCCTTAGGCAATTTGTTGGAGATGAGATTGATGATTTGGTCTCCATACTAGTCATGCAACCTAGATTGGTTTCTCTTTGAGAATTCTACCTCATTCTACAAAAAACTTACAATTTGTGCATCTGATTCAAACACTTTCCAATTAGTGTTGTTGTTAGGAATAGCAAGCCTAATTACCACTCTGATTTGTTGCTTCTTCTTAGCTTCAAGGTTCTTTGGTACATCATAAGATGCACCTACTACTGAAAGCCTATCAACATGTCTATTTTATTTTCTAGGGATGCTCTGAATATTAAATGAATTGAAACTTTTAGGCAAATCCCATGCCTTATATTTATAATACTTGAGCTAACCATTCTTAATGATATTCTAATTTCTCACCTGATTGACCACCAATTCACTATCTTCATATACACTTAATTCTTGAATTCCACTTTTTTGAGCAAGTAGGAGTCCCTGAATCAAGGATTCATACTCAACCACATTATTGGTACAACTAAATTGGAGCCTAAAGGAGAAGTAGTACCTTACTTGTCCAAGAGAAATCAACATCACACCCACCCTTGATCCATTTTTATTCCTTAATCCATCAAAATACATACTCCATATCCCACTCATATCTTCTTTGGTTTTCACAAGGTCAGGGACAAGAGCATCCTTCTCTGACACACACTATGTACCAAGACCTATCTCAAGGGTTTTTGATATGGGATCGAATTGATATGCATTAGCCCATTCATCTAAGAGAAAATTAGGTATCTCTACTAGAGAAGTGGTAGGTTCATTTACTATGTCATTCTCATGCATCTCTAAGATAGTGAATTCCTATTGATGAGATTAGGGGTGTAGGGGTCAACATGATGGAGGGCTAGAGGCTCTACTATGATTGAAGCCTTGGTTCCATATCTTGTTCTAATATATATATATATGACCAATCAAAAGATATGTAGCCACATATTTGGGTAGTGAAGTCTCTTGACAAACAAATGGCAAAATGTGGCTTGACCTCATCAACTGATATATATATATATATATATATATATATATATATATATATATATATATATATATATATATATATATATATATATATATATATATATATATATATATATAGAGAGAGAGAGAGAGAGAGAGAGAGAGAGAGAGAGAGAGAGTACAACTAGGGCATGCATGTAGGGACATTTCAACATCCCTAAGAATCCCTATAGTCTTGATAGTACTACCATCCAACTGTAATACATTCGTAACAATGGGCTCATATTTCACTTCTAAAGCATTAGCAACACACCTAGGCATTATTAAACTACTAGCCCCTAAATCAATCATGCAAATTTGGACTAGTTTATCCCCTATAATTAGAGAAACATGAAATGGAGGAGGTCTAACCTTTTTTCTTGTTTCCACCTCCCTTGATGCTTACACTAGGCTTGTGGCACTTTCAATGTGAGGTGGTTGATCTTTTGGTTCAATACTTTCCAATTCTTGTTGTATCAGCCTCTTTTGCATGGGTATAGTAGCAACAATATCTCACATGGAAATAGTCACATTTGTCTTCTTCATTTTATCTACCACACTTAATGAGGTATTAGGTGCTTTGGTAGAAACCTTGGGAGTTGCATGTATAGGGGATTGAGTTGGAATAACCTAGGGACCATTCATATCTTTTCTAGAATTACTCTGTCTTTATTGTTGAGGAGCATTGGGTCAATCATTTGTTGTTTATACATGATGCATTGCATTTGATGTTGAAGCTTGATTGGGAGGAGTAGGGGTAGCATCTTCAATAGCTCTTTTTTTTTCATAGTGTTGTGACCAATGGAATCCTGGTTTATATTACAATACTCCTCCACCTAATGATTCATGAAGGAGTAATCACCTTTTCTCTACATATGTGAGGCATTCTTGGGTTGGTTCTCATTATATGACTATCTTGTTGTAAGCCTCTTGTTGGAGAAAGCTAAATAAGATTCAACCTTTTGACACATGCAATAGGCATAGGAGTAGTTGCAGGAGGGACAAAAATATTTATTTTGAACCATGCTATTTTGAGGGACTATGACCCTACTCTAATTTGCATTTGATTAGAAACATGACTACTCTACCTTTGATCAAAATAATTATTCCCATAATTATGATTTGGAGGCCTACCATTTTTCAGAGTTTGATATTGCAATTGATGAGCCTTATTACCTTGAGATTTCTATCTTTCCAAAGTCACCACTTTGTTGCTCACCTTCTACATCATAGATAAACTATCTTCTAACTTCTTCTATTGACCCTACAATCTTTTATCTATGTTCAACATCATAGACTACATCTCTTTAATTTCATCTATTTTGTTTGAAGATGTGGAAGCTTGAGGGACCAAACCAAGGGGTTATGGTGTGGAAGTTGTGGGAATAGGGGGCATAACTAGTTGGTAATTTGGGATATCAGGGAAGAAGGGCATATGAGGCCTTGGAGCTAACTTTCCTCCTTGTATTAATATGTTTTCTGCCCTTGTTGCTATTTCATAAGCATCAAGTAAGGTATCTCCTCCCATGGTTTGGATTGTAGTGTCAATATCACTATTAAAAGATCTAAGGTAATGTAAGAAGGCATTGCCAAGGGTAGGCTTCACTGAAGTAGGTATTCTACCCCATGTCTTTTGAAATTTTTAGTTGAAATCAATCATACATTCATGGGGGGCTCTTTTTATAGTAGTTAGCTGCTCTAAAAGTAACAAGTAGTCACTTTTTTCCTCAAAGTGTTTACATATTCCTGCTCCTAACCCATCCCAATCTATTATAGAACCATGCAATAAGCCTTTGTACCATTGTAGGGCTTTCCCTTTTAAGGGTGAACCTAATATTCTAAAAGCCACATCATCTTCTGTAATACCATGGATGTTGTAGACATTCACAACCTCTTGGATATTTTCTAAGGGAGAGATAGAAGTTTCACTAGTAAAATCAAGTATACTTTTAAGTGCAGCTACTAGGATGTCATGTCTTTGGGCCAATAAAAGGGGGCTTCCACCATTAAAGGTGGCAAAAGCATGAGCTCTAGCCATATAAGAAAGTAGTCCATTAATATGAGGTGATAGCCTTTTGGGTTGAAATCTCACAATAGGAGTGGAAATTGATCTTGTAGGTGTATGTATTTCCTCTATACTCGTAACTGGTGATAGATACAACCTAGTCTTTCTTCTTCTAGGATTTGAGAATGAAAGCTCTTGTTATTTAAATTTACCTCTAGAAGATGCCCTTGTTTTAGCCTTGGGCATGAATCACGACAACTTTGGTCTAGAACTAGATATGAAGGGTGTAGAGTCACCAAGTGCTTTGTAGAATGGGCCTCTTGAAGGCATAGAATACTAAGAGCAACACTATCTTCTCAACATCAACTTTAAATTCTTCTCTTTTGACACTACTTGACTTGAAATCTTCTTGTTATTGTCCCACTGGGCATGCCAAAACCTATTGTCACAAAAGTTTGCACCCTTGTCCAAAAGCTTTTACCTAAGGAAAACCTTGTGAAACATGGAAGCAACCTCCAAGCTATGGGACTTGAACTGTGAGGTTGAGTCTTTGGAGAAGATCGGCTTCCTTTTCTATCAGGATGCACCTAACTACTCTTGGAGAGGAAAAGGGAGAAGAAATGCATGAAAAAAAACTTACCTACTCTAACCTAAGGGGGTGATGCACCAAAATAGAGTATTTGACCTTGCCTCTACCCATAAATGCATAGTTAACCAGTTATAACCTTCAAGAATAGAAATTCAGAATTTGCTTAATTCAACAACCACATGTAGATTAGACAACAAAAGAATGTTATAGGAAGAGTCTTCACTTAATATCATTCAAATTTGAAAAGTAGATACAATCATGCAAATTGTAGAAATATAGACAAGAAACATTAACCAGAGGTGGAGAAATCTTGCACAGTGTGTTAACGGCTAAAAGATATTCGACAAAGGATTATAATGGCTTTAGAGACATGAGAAAATACAGTAGTATGCATAGAAGCAATACTAGATAATTAGAGAAAATTTCAACCCTTACAAGGATTACAAAATCTTCCTTTATAGCTCAAACATAACTGAGATATTTCGAACTGAAGTTATTGCACAACCACTACCATTAAATTCTCAGAGAATGATCAAAACAATCCAAACAATAGATTGGTTTGGTACACTTACAGAGGCATAAAAATCATCGAAAACCTGACTAGAGTAAACCCTAAAGTGATAGAAATAGCACCAATCAATGCATAGTTGGGGTAGATGGATAACTAGGTGATGAATGCATGCTTCTTTTACATTTACTAGGCATAGGGATGCTGAAAGCAATCTGTAGACGATCAGAAATCTAGTTTTCCATTAAAGAGTCATTTTCTCTTCGCTACTAGCATGCCAAGTCAAATATATTAGTAGATCAATTATATTCAACACTCACCCTATACCTTTCTTGCAATCTTATTGTTCGAAGACCATTTTCTTTTCTAGCTTGGATGAGTGAATCACCTTTGGTTTGGTCAACCAAGGTTCTACGATCTTATGATTGTCAACCCATCATATGGTTGTGGATACTCTTGATAATCTCTATGATCTTGTGATTGTTAGCTTCTCATAACATTGGGATTTCCTTTTTGTTTTATTGCAATACTATGATCATTGTGATGTTCTAACAAAGCCTTGCCTTCATGCCTTTGAAAAATCCTTGTAGTTGCACCTACGATCTTATGATAGCCCTACACCATAAGTTTACAATCCTTCTCACCATCTCTTGTGACCATACGTCTCTATGATGTTATGATAAATGCATATCATAACATCAGAATCCTTGGTAAATGACCTCATGGTCTTACACTATATTGTAAGATCCTAACATGAAAACTTGGTCGTGTTATCGTAGCTCTGACTTTTACCCTCTGCAATCTAGAGAATGGAGCCTGCCAAACTGACCATGTTAGAGGCTTCGGCCAATGAAATGCTCACCATGCGCTAGCTTAGTCTAACTCATCTTCTTTTCACATTGTAGCTCACACAATAAAACTTGGCCTACAAATCCACATGGTAGAAGGTTGCTTTCGCACATCATACAAAATTTTGACAAGAAATGGAATGCGAGAAAGTGATAGCCAATGAAAATTCATTTGTATGCCACACACATCTGCCACCCTAGCCTAACATATTTTCTTTATCTATGGCCCATAAGAAATATAACCCACATGCCATGTGGTAGTGAGGTGCTTTCATGCATTGCATAAGGATAGAGTACTTTCATAATGTGGGAAAGCATCTATTGTGGATCTATACAAGATGTGACAATCCAAAAAGTTGCGAGGCCAGAAAAATGAACTTAGGAAAAAATAGGAAATACAATAAGCCTTTTTGTTTAATTTATTTTGTATTCCCATGGCATTTAAATATTTAAAGGTGGGGAGTGACTGTTGAACTTTTGAATTCAAATATGGCAATGTTGGCGGGAAGACAAATTTAGCCAATAGATACCTAGAAATGTTAGGAAATTGATTAAGCTCTCTAGATGTTATGGTAGAGGAAAGAAATCAGGGCATGATTGGGAATGTCTATTTCTATTTGAAGATTACATAGTCATTAGGGTTTTTGGATGCCCTCAGCCACCCCATCTTCTCCCAAAATTTGTCCCAAAGAGGTTAGGAATTGTGGAGTCTTTCTGGTAGTTAATTTCTTTAAATATGAAATACTTAAGTCAAAATGTGAGGAAGGGCATATTTTTGTGTAGATGCTCCAAAATTGGAGATTTTGAGATTTGAAAAAAGACAATTGAAGAAATCGATGCATTTTTTAGAAATTACAAGTTCCCAATTATTCTTGCAAGAACATATGACCCTTTTAATGTAGTTAGAAATGCACTAAAACAAATGAGGGGATACAACCTACCTCCAACCAAGGGTTTATGGCAGGAAGATGTAATTGTAGATTTCTTGGATGAAAATGTTTGTAGAGAATGAATGATAAAATTGACTAATGTGATGAGTTATGAAGAAGAAATGAAGAAGATTGATCCATCCTGCAAAGTTTTTTATCATGAAGAAAGCTATTGGCCGAGATTTAATAAATGTATTGAAAATTTTGATGAGATTGTGGCCCAACTTCCTAAAGAAAGCAAGAATAGAGTGGATCCTGGGTCTCTTGAATAGGAAATTATTGTAGAAGTCAATGTTGATGAAGACCAACCAGAAAGCTCAGGATGGGCTCATTAGAAAAAGAAAAAGTAGAAGTTGGTAGAAATTCCTAAAAAGGCAAGAGAAAAAGCTTTACAAATCATGCCAAGGAATGCTCAGTATTTTGACAATGCAAGGAGAAGCTTCCTAATGGCTCAAGCTATTGAAGATGAATAGAGGGCAAAGAAGTTGGAACTTTAAGCCAAAATGATTGATGATATAATTATTGAAGCTAGGGAGTTCATGAATGATGAAAACTTCATAAAAATAGAAGAATTCAAAAGCTTCTTATTCAAGTTGAAACAAAAATGAATTGTCTTTGTCGATGAAACCAGGTGACTCCAATGAGAGGGTAGAAGAAATGGTAAAAAAGCTATAGGAGTATGATCTTGTAAGTGAAACTCTGACTGTAGAAGAGGAAAGAGAGACGATACAGAGAAGTGGCATGATTATTTTCCTAGGATGGGATAATAGTTCCTCTTTATTTCTTGATCAAGTGAGAAGACAAGATAAGACTATCTCTTTTGAGGATGTGAACCAACAAGGAGAGCTGAGAGGATCTAGCTACAGAA
Source organism: Cupressus sempervirens (assembly GCA_028749045.1). Classification (NCBI taxonomy): domain Eukaryota; kingdom Viridiplantae; phylum Streptophyta; class Pinopsida; order Cupressales; family Cupressaceae; genus Cupressus; species Cupressus sempervirens. The sequence continues at coordinate 556,497,405 of CM053786.1, read as the reverse complement.
TCGATGCTCAAACCATGGCCATATGGAGCTTGGCTCTAGAAAATGAAAAGCCTACTCTCATGGAAATAAAAGAGTCCCCTAGAGGGAATGCTATCTTTTGGAATGTCCACTCTACATCTAGTAGCCAAATTTATGGACTAATGACTTCAATGTCACTTCTTGGAAAGAGCATAATCGATGTGTTGGATAAACAACTAGATAGAGCCTATGAGAGGTATATTAATACAAGGAGGCACTATGAGGAGGAGATGAAGAAAGCATATTTCTTAGAATAGAGGAGCCTCCAGTTAGAAAATGAGACAGACACATTGAAGAACACTGCTAGGTTTGCAATTGAGATTGAAGATAAAGGTGTGCAAATAGAAGGATATGCACTTGAAACAAGGGATGTAATGGGCTAGGCCATGGTTATTGATAAAGAGGAATTAGAATCAAGCAAAGAGATAGAGATCAGAACCATAAAGAATTTTTTGATTAACAAAATAACTTCTTTGAAGTATGCCTCTCAAAATATACATAGCAATTATAATATTTTGCACAGGGCAGAGTATCAATGTTCTAAGGAAATTTCCTTTTTGTCTCCCTTATTCACCAAATGGGGCCCATACACCCAATTTTTTAAAAGTCTTATACCCATGCTGAAACAAAATAAGGACTTACCAAAAGGGGTAATTATTTATGTCAACAAATTGATTAATAGGGTGAAGGAATTTAATGGTTTCTTTGTGGGAAAATTATAATTAATGTAGAATTCGATGAAAATAATTGCTATAGGAACCCCAAGTTTTGTGCCTAACATATTAGATGAAAATGGAGAAGTAAAGGAGTGAAAATAATGGTCATCTTTTTTGATGACATTCTAAATCATGCTAGGTTTTTGGCTTGTTGCAATGGTGAGGTAGATGTTGTAGTGGTTTATGACTTAATTGATGTTTTGTATAAATTGGAAGTAGAGATGGGCAAGGTGATTGTAGACATTAAAGCCATCACAAATGCTAAGTGGACTAAGTGCCTTGAGGAATTGAATGGAATCAGATATGCCACTTGGCCAGATATAGAAATTGGCATAGCCATCTAGGAAGTTATAGATGGAAAAAAGGTCTTGTCATTTGGGGGCAATGATTAAATAGTTAAATTCATAGCTAAAAGTCAGAAGATACAAAGTGAAGAAAAAACAATGAAAATGACAAGTTGTTAAAGTTAAAATAGATTTATGTTAAAGACATCTGAAGGAAATTTCCACCTGCCAGTTTTAGAACTAATTCCTCAATTTTGTCCAAATACAAAGAATGTTTGTAAAGGAAAATGTATCATGAAATATCTTTTGTATTTTTTTTAAAATCCAATTTTAACATGTTCCCTCCCATCTAAAGCTTGTTGCAATCCTTGTCTATAAAATGATTTCCAAGATGTGGAGTGAGGGTCTTAGTTCTATTATTTTTTAGTGCTTATGCTATATGTAGTCTATCTAGTCTTTTATGTCAATTGGATGTTGTCTCAATTTTGTACTCTAAGAACATAATGAATATTGAATGAAAAAATTTGTCATATTCTAAGTTATATCCTAAGTTATATCAGTAATGTATTTTTTCTAGGAAGATGAATACAAAGGAAATTCTAACTATTTGTGTCTCTAAAATTTTTCTCCTTTTTCATGTATTTGTAGCTTTGAGATTGAATGAGAAAAGTTCTTTCAATTTAATGTATTTTGGACAAGTTGTATGTCAGTTAATTGTTTCTTTTAATTCAAGGAATTAAGTAAGTGCTTCTATGAATTGATAGGGTTTCTAGATATATGGGAGGGATATCATAAGAATGGGATATAGGGTTAACAACTAATAAATTTAATTGCAAGTCAATTAATTAGGTTAAGATTTACTAATATGACTCTGCATAGAAATGGATAAGGCACTGGTCATGAGTTAAGAGGCAAATTGATGCAGTCATTTGGTTGCATAATACGCACTTAAATCAAAATCAATTATCTAAATTATGTACAACGAACTATATGTTGGTCAACCACTCATTGTTATAATTGTTGAGTTATAGTTAGCTATTGTAAATCAATGGTTAGTTTCAATTTCAAGAATATTTTTGACCATTTTATGCTATAAGGATAAATATTGCATAAAGAAAGTTATTAAATGAGTGGTAAATCCCTAGGTGCACCCACCTTGGCCCTATAGAGCTTAAAGTGTAGAAAGCCTTTGTGCATTGTCAAGTTGGTCCAAATTTGAGTAAGTTCTTGTTGAATATGGGAATTAGATGACCCCTAGGAATCCACTCTCTTTTTGCATCTTGGTGTTGGTTTTGGAACCTGTAGTTTTTAAAAAACCAACACAACCATCAACTATTGGACAGAGAACTTAGAACATGAAACCCTAGTCTAAATGAATTTAACCCCAACTAAAGGAGATCAATTAGACAGATACCATAATGCACTATGAAAATATATGATGATTAAGAGTATTCATGAAGTTCAATCTATCAAACAATAGTTTCGTATCCAAGAGGATAATATAGCATGTAAGTTTTGATAAAGCCAATTTCCAATATTAGACAAGAAATTGCATCATTTTATTGATTTAAAAAAGGAAGTACAATTGAGCCATGTTCAAGTTGCATTACCTAATCATACTACTATAAGCATCCATCAAGTATCTGTAATTTTAAATGTTTTTTCACTATGTAACTATATCTAGTGTAAATGATCCTAGTATCCTTTATAGAAATTCAAAGGATGCATATAAGCTTCATATGATCACAATGTTTGCTAAATTATAATTAAATGTAACTAAACACTTTATTATAATTTAAAAACTTGAAATAATTAATCTAAAATCTAGGTAATCTTCAATAGTCACATCCATTGATTTTTAGAAAATGATTAATTGTTGATCATCCATTTAATCTATGTAATGATGTTTTGATCTCTCAAATAGTTCCATACATTTGATATTAAAAAAATCTTTGCAAAAATTTGTGAATACCCTACACATGCTCATACAAAATATATTAGGGTTTTTTAAGGAGAATATTTATGAATAAAAGAATATTAATACTTCTTTTCACATATTAAATATTATTTTGGGATATAATTTCTTAATAATATGTTCCCCAAAATATTATCATATATGGATATATTTTTATAGTAAGGTAAACTTCATAGATAAATCTTTGAAGATTTATTTTGAGCATTTGGAAATGCCTTATGAAATTCAATTTGAAAGTATCTTTATTCTAATTACAAATACAAATATTAAGATTCCATTAAGGTCATCAAATGTATTTTTTATTTTTTAAATATTTTATATAAACAACAAATGAGACCAAGTAAGACCAACAAAGATTTCCTTGTTTGTAAATTAAAGATGAGTAAATCAATCAAAACAAATATTGAAAACACTTTACCTTTTCACATTTATCTTTGGCCATGTCTTACCTCTTTGCACTTTCAAGGTGATTATTAAACTTGCCTCATGATATAGTGATTTTGTAAACCATTGATGACATGCTTTTGGATCTCACATTTTCAGAAGTCACTTGAACAATCTCTTCTTATTTATAGAGATTAGGCTTAGGGTTTATCTCACAAAGGAGAATATTAGGAATAAAAAATAAAAAATTGGAAAAATACTTTGTCAAGAAAATATAACCAATAACATTTTAAAATAGAGGCAGGAAATATCATACCAACCCTCCATTTAAAGCTTTATTATCTCTTGATATTTGATATAAAAAATAAAATAATTAATTGCAATAAAGCTTCTTTACTTAAGTATAATTTTTTTTAAAAAAACATTAAAAATACTTACCTTTTTAATGGCATACCTATTATTGCCACTTCAAAAGGGTGAATATTTTTCTCATGTGATTTCGCAATTTCAAAGGCCCACTTTCATTTTCTCTCTGTCATAGCACAATTAGGGTTAGGGTTTCTATAACTTCACTGTGCATCTTACCACCTTTGAAACCTTTGTGAGACACTATTTCTATGCTTTGATATAAGATTAGATCTATTTTCATTAATCAGTATGAGCACTATTATAGCTTGAACCTCATTTGACAGCATTTGCATGTACTTGTATCGATCTTGTGACTGTGATCTAGATCTTGGAAGTGCTAAGTTACATATGTTTGTTAGGTAAAGCTAGTATACAAGAACCAACACTTGTGCTCCAATCACTATAATTTCATCATCATTATGTCTAATATCTTTTAACATTCTTTGGCTCTTCCAAGGGCATTGATGATTGATATGTGGAAAAAAAAATCTAAATTTCATAATCTAGTGGATGAAAATCATTTGAACATGATAATTATATCGACTGACATGGTTAGAAAATAGTGTTTTACACATGTGACAGTAAGGTGACATATTCTCATTTTAAACTAGAGTGTGTCCAACTTAGATAATGCACCTGAGAATCCATTGAGTCCTCCTTAAATTACACCCTCATCTGTAGCCTCACACTACCAATAAGCTCTCATTCTAGAGCTAAGGATGAATTCCCATTTCATAGTGAAAAGAATTAAGGCTTGGTGATCTAGTGATATCACATATCTCGCATTTTCTACTCAAATCCAATTGTTTAATGGGTGTGTCTAGGATTTAATATCTTAATTTCTTACTAATACACATGAATGTAAATCATGTGCCAACTTAGAATCCAATAGGAAATTTTTGTAATTCCATTAAATCAAAATATCTCCTTGTCCAAATTCATCTTTTCACATGCTCAATCTTAGTGTCAATGTAAACTGGTAAATCCATTATTCTCCTTACTCATACCTAGAAGTAATCCATGAAGCCTTTGAGTACAGAAACTTACTCCTTAGTCATGGAATGAAGCCCTAATTTTTTCAATAATTAGGGTTCCAACAAGATTAACAAGAAGTTTCAAAGTATTGCAGCAATCATCAGTAAATTGGTGTTCCGGTCAAGAAGTGAAGTAAAGAGAGAATCACGAATACTAAGTGGGCACAACCTAGTCACCACAAATGTGACAATATGAGAGGATGTAATTACCCTCAATTGGTTATAACTTTGACAACTTTAGGAAATTTTGCATTTTAACAAACACTTTGCAAACCAATTCAATATTATGAGAAGTTTCTTTGTAGATGCATTCAGATCACACATATATGGAACTTTAAAATAGTGTGAACACAAAAATCATAACTTGTATTGCAATTGATTATGGAAAACTTCAATTTTAAACTTTAACTTTCATTAAACAATGTCCACCTTTATTGAAATCAAATCTGATTGCTATGGCAATTAGAATTACAAACACATATAATTATGAGGAACCTGATTAAAGGCACATTGATGATCTCTTTAAATCCACACAACCATAGTCAAATTGATTTATATTCTAATAGTTCCCAGATCCACAAATTTTATTGATCAAGCCACCATAGCCAATGTGGTTGTTTCAAATATAAATGTGGCCCAAAATAATGAATTGTAGATTCCTAGTAATGACCATAGACCTCTATTCACCAATCTCAAGCCTCCAATGTATAAATGTAGACTTCAAGTTAGAACATGTATGTTTAGGAGAATTGACACAAGTCTCACTTTATGAAATGCAGTCCCTTATATAGTAGTGTAGCTCCTCTAATATGTATTGCAGGCCTATTAACATAAAGCCAAAGATAGGAAAAAAGCCAAATGTTGCCATTAACAGGATCGAAAACCTCTCAAATGCACTCTTGACTTTCTCATGAACAAATTGTAGATATGTATTAATTCATCAACAACCAACAAGTTCTATGATCTCATCGACATAAATTAAATTCTCATAAATAGAAGTAATAGTAGAGAAGTAATAACAATTTGCAATCACAATTGCAAATGCAATCCTCAGAAATAAATCTTAGAATTATGAAAACTCTAGAAATGCAATATTCCCAGCTATAGATAATAATAGTAAGGGAGATTAAATGGAATCACTTTACCTCAATAGTGATTCGAAAATACTTCTCAACTTCCCTTATACCTCAGCAAGGGCAACAAAATTCAATACCTCAAAAAACCAAAAAGGCAACAAAAGTAAATAAATATTCAAGCATTTCTTGATAATATGGAAGTTTAAGTTATATATAGATCTATTTTTTATTACTTTGATAGGTTTGAATTCCATTTTATTTGCCTTATAATTGATCAAAAGTTTGATATTATTGCAATATTTAAAAGAGGCATCCATTCCAATCAAATCGCCAATTGGAAAACCTATTTTCTTGATAATATCTACATGCATTAGTTCCGATGGGAGGGATTGAAGGGAGATCCAAGTTGGAATCAAGAAGTTTAACATTTCTTCCTTACAATTTGGTACACACTCAAAGAATTTAACATCATATCCTTTAAAGTAACAATCAGAAACAAAGAGGAAGTCTTTTTTGACATATTCATCGCTAGAGTGAATGTACACTAATCTATCAGAATGGTGAGAGATACTTACCTAATTTTTGTTCAATACAATTATCCAATTGTGTGTTGTCTTTGATGTTACACAAATGTCATACAAGTCATCTGTTAGCTCTTACCGAGCTCAGTTGGTTTGCAAGAAGGTTTACAGTGTCTACCGAGTGTTCTCAGACTTTACCTTGTGAAGACAGTTGTTACCAAGCTTTCAAGGTTAACAAAGGATATTCAGTGTCTATTGAACTTACTCAGTCATCAAAGGAAAATGTGGTAGAAAATAGTTCTTACTGAGCTCTCATGGTTAGCAAAGGAAATTTTGTTCTTACCGAGTTCACTCCGTAGCCAAAGGATTTCATAGAATTTGCAATGTTAACCGAGTTGAGATGGTTAATGCAGGAAATTGTTTCTGAAGCAGTGTTTACCGAGCAGGGCCAACCAGTAAAGGAATTTGTTAATTTATGATTTAATGCTTAATTGTTTTAAATATTATTTCCAGCTGACTATGGTAATTATTATAGGTGATTGTAACTTGTAATTGAGCCGACTTGATAATCTGAATGGTATATATGACAGGTCAAGTTATGAATTTTAAGTGTGTGAATTTTGATGTGATATGAATGTGGTGGTGGATTGATTATTGCGAGAGTGAATTTTGAAGGATGATCAAAGATCATTAAGGAGCAGCAAAGCTATATTTGATCAAGGAGGATCTAATGGTGCATAATAGAGATCTATAATCAGCAAATTCAGTTGCATCTTATTTAGGTCATTTCATTGTTACTTTCTAACCATTGTAACAGTAATTCCTAAATCTCTTAACAGAGTTGGTTTCGCAGCCATTTTGTAAATGCTCTAACAAGGTGGACAATTCCATTGAATTGTTCTAAAGACCTCTAACAAGGCCATTCCTAGTTGGGTGAATAAATCCTCTAACAGGATCACACCTAACAATGTGTTTTGTAACCTTTAACAAGGTTGGCTCCTAATAGGGCTCACTTCAAAAGAGTGAAAATTGGTAGCTAGTTACTTGGTGGTATTTTCCATATTGAGTTTCCAAGTTAAATCAGGTGTCTCTTGTGTTCATGTTATTTACTTCTGCATGCATGTTAATAATTGTGAATGCTTAAAGATTAGTAACAAGTTAATCTACTGAGTTACAACATTTTTGTGAATGTTTATTGAGTGACAGTTGTAACTTGTTTAACATCTAAGGGATGTGTGGATTTGTTTTTGTGGTAATCGATTCACCCCCCCTCTCAGTTACTCCATCTACATTTCCAACAATTGGTATCAGAGCTTTTGGTGCTTGCAGGAAAAGATTTCAAGGATCTAAGCTAAAGATCAAGATGTCTTACAAGAGGGAAATTCCAAGACTTAATAGGGACAACTTCTTAGCATGGCAGGGACTAATGAGACTTCATCTAGCTTCTATTGGAGATAAGACTGAAATATATGGATGAAGCATATGTAGAACCTACTGGCGCATTATCTGTCAATGATATTGTTGAAAAGAAGACTCACAACAACAAGATGATAGATATTGCATCTACCCTAAGTTAAGAAGAATTTGATGATATCAAAGATTGCAAAATTGCTTTTGAAATGTGGAACAAGCTAAAGGAAATCTATAGAAGTGATGATAATGTAAGAAGAGCCAGAGCAAAAATTTTGAGAGGTCAATTTGATCAAATGAGGATGAGAGAAGATGAAAACATTACAAAATATGTTGAAACAATCAACATAAGTGTTAGTGCAATCAAAGCTTCTAGAGGAGATATCAAAGAAGAAATAGTCATAAGTAAAATTCTTAGAACACTATTTTCCATTTATGCAATCATAGTTTCTACAATTCAAGAAAGAAGATGTGAAGAAAATCATAAGATAAATTTAGAGGCCATAGTTGGAAGATTAATTGCATTTGAGCTAGCTAACTATGATAATTATGTTCCAACTACCAAGAACATTGAATCAACATTTGAAGCCAAGCTTTCACTCAAGGAAAAAGGCAAGAAGATAAAGGATTCTCAGTCAGATAGTGAAGAAGAATCAAAACAAAGTTCAAACAGTGATCTTGAGGTGGTTGAAGCTTTGCTAGCAAGGAAATATTCAAGAGGCAAAGGGAAATACAAAGGTAAGGTTCCTCTACTCTATTTTTCTTGTGAAGAAATTGGACATATTGTAGCTAGATGCCCAAATAAGTAGAACAAGGATGAGAAGAAAGGTCACAAGTGCAATGACAAGAAAGACTTCAAATCATTGAAGGAAATAGGTAAGAAAACATGTTTCATGGCTAAGAATTCTAATGATTTTGATGATGAAAAAGAAGATGAAATTGTTTACATTACTGTAAAAGATGAGTCTGATAATGATGAGGAAATGGCACTTATTTCTCATGTGAGAAAAAATGATACATGGATTATAGATAGTGGTTGTTCTCATCACATGAGTGGTGATAAAACTAAGTTTGAACATTTTGAAGACTATGATGGTGGCAGTGTGAGGTTTGGTAATAATGAACCTTGTTCCATAAAAGGAAGAGGAAGAATCTCACTAACCAAAGAACTTGTATGTGATAATGCATATTGGGTAGAAGGACTTAAACAAAATCTTTTTAGTGTGGCATAGCTACTCAATAATGGATTCAAAAAGGAATTCATGCATGAAAAAGCAAGACTCCTGGATGGCAAAGGAAAGCTAATTGGATCAGGCACTCAACCAAAAGGTAACTTGTTTTATCTTGAACTTGGTGAATGTTCATGCTTTATTGCTCAAGTAGAAGAAAGTTGGTTATGAAATAGAAGGTTGTGTCATTTGAATTTTGATAACTTAGTGAAAATAAGTAAATTTAGGAAAGTAAGAGGCATTCCTAACATAAAGAAACTAGAGGTTGGTCTATGCAAGAATTGTCAAATTGGCAATATGGGAAAGACTAGCTTTAAAAGTAAGAACTATCAATCTGAAGAAGTTTTAGAAATTGTGCATACTGACTTTTGTGGACCTATTGGAATTGAAAGTTATACTGGTGAAAATTTCTTCATCCTTTTTGTTGATGATTGCTCAAGAATGATGATTGTCATGTACCTAAGAGAGAAATTAGAAACATTTGAGAAGTTCAAATTGTATTTGGCCAAAGTAGAGAAGGAAACAGGCAAAAGATTGAAATGCTTGAGGTCATACAAAGGTGGTGAATTCATTTTGCATGAGTTCAGTAACTTTTGTATTAAAAGGGGAATCAAAAGATAAGTCTCAACACCTAGAACTCCCAAGAAAAATAGAATAGCTGAAAGAAGGAACATATCTATCATGGACTGTGCAAGAACCCTAATGATTAAAAAGAGCATTGCTATCAAATACTAGAAGGAAGCTATTAGCACTACAGTTCATATCTTGAACTAAGTACAATTGAATAAGGACTCATTCAAAACCCCCTATGAGTTATGGTATGGGTACAAACCCAATGTAAGTTACCTAAAAGTATTTGGAAGCAAATGTTGCATTTTGAAAGAATCTAGAAAAGGTAAATTTGATGTGAATGGTGATGAAGGAATATTCTTGGGATATTCTTACAAGAGTAAAGCATATAGATGTTTGAATTTGTCTACTCACAAAGTCATAGAAAGTGCACATGTGAAAGTTGATGAGTTTGTAGAAAGAACTGAAGAAGAAAGAAAAAGGGAACCAGAAGACTATAGGAGATTTGTTTTCATTGAACCTGATATAGTGCCAGGTACACCTATCAATAAAAAATCTTCTACTCCCGAGTCATCAGTAATCGAGTTGTAGGAAATTCAAACCAAGCTACAAGAACCCAAGTCACAGTCTGATGCAACCGAGTTAATGTCTACCGAGTTTGAAGGACCCAAGTAGTAGAAAAAATAGTAAGAACTTGAAGCTGAAGTGCAAGAGGATTAAAATGTAAAGCATTCAAAAGGCAAGGAACCTGTATTAGCTAAGTATGTTAGGAGGCATCATGCACTGGATTAGATCATTGGAGATAAATCTAAAGGAATTATGACAAGAAGTAAGTTGAAAGGTACTTGTTTACTTGTTGATTTTGAACCTAGAAGTGTCAAAGATGCATTAGAAAATGACAGTTGGATTGATGCTATGAATGAAGAGATGGAGTAGACAGAGAAAATCAAAACATGGACTCTTGTACCTAGGCCTAAAGACAAAAATGTGATTGGAACTAAGCGGGTATTCAAAAACAAGTTAAATGAAGATGGTAAGGTGTCAAGAAACAAAGCTAGACTGGTATGCAAAGGATACTCTCAACAAGAAGGAATAGACTATGGAGAGACTTTTTCTCCTATTGTAAGATTGGAAGGTGTCAGGACCTTCCTTGCATATGTTTCATACAAAGGATTCAAAGTTTATCAGATGGATGTGAAATCAACATTTCTCAATGGTATACTGGATGAAGAGGTTTACGTTGAGTAGCTTGAAGGTTTTGTTGATCCAAACAAGAAGGACATGGTCTATAAATTACATAAAACATCGTATAGTCTGAAACAAGCCCCTAGAGCATGGTATGAGAGATTGCATAACTATCTTATTCAAATTGGTTTTCAAAAGACTAATGAAAACAGTAGCTTGTATATCAAGGAAGGACTAGATAATAAGATTGTTTTGGTAGAAATATTTGTGGATGATACTTTGTTTACAGGAAATGATGACCAATGTAAAGAATTTTCAAAGAAAATGAATAAGGAATTTGAAATGTCAATGTTTGGTGAGATCAAATTCTTTGTTGGTCTTCAAATTCAGTAGAATAAGAATGCTATCTGCATCACTCAATCAAATTAGGTCAAGGAGATACTAAAATTTTTTGGTATGGAAGACTATAAACTAGTTGGGACTCCTATGTGTATTGGATTGAAACTTACCAAGAATGATGAATCAAAAGAAGTGGATTAGACATTATATAGATCTATGATTGGAAAGTTGTATATGTAGTGCATACAAGACCTGATATTGCCCTTGCAGTTGGTATTGTAGCAAGATTTTCAGCAAGACCAAGAGAAAATCACATGATGGGAATCAAAAGGATCATGAGATATTTGAAAGGCACTAAAGATTATGGATTATGGTATAAACTTGGAGGAAATATGGATTTAAAAGTATTTACTAATGCAGATTGGGCAAGAAATGTTGATGATAGAAAGAGTACAAGTGGAGGAGCTTTCTTTCTTGGAAAGAGGTTGGTTTCTTGGACAAGTAAAAAGAAAAATTGTACATCCTAGTCCACAGCAGAAGCAGAGAATGTTGCAGCAGTAGTAAACTATTCTAATATTGTTTGGTTCAAATAGTTATTGGAAGGCATGAAAGTAAGATTAAAGAACCAGTTGTCATGTTTTGTGATAATATAAGTGTAATTAACATTTCAAAGAATCCAGTGATGCATTCCAAAACCAAGCATATTGCTATAAAGTATCACTTTGTTAGAGAATTAGTGCAGGACAATGAGATCAGATTGGAATATGTCCATACAAAGGAACAAATTGCTGACATATTTACTAAACCACTACCTAAGGATGCATTATTGTATCTAAGAGGTAAGTTAGAGGTCATTCCCCTATCTGAAGCTCACTAAAATATAGTTTTAGTGATGCATCAAAAGGAATAGAGTTGAAGATCTATTAGTTGATGCAGCAAAGTAATGAAGACATTGCATATGAATCAATACTTAAGATACATTGAAATTCATTTGAGTTGTGTTGTCTTTGGCATGTGTTTCAAAGAGGGAGAGTTTACTATCATATCTTTCTGAAATTTGCAAGAAAGAAAATTTATGCAAGAGGGAGAGATTACTATGAAAGAGGGAATGTTTTCCTATAGATAACTGAAGTTTGAAGTGTAAAATTCTAGCTGAAGAAAACCTTCTATTGGAGAAAGTCTTGTTCTCAATTTTCATTATGCTATGACATGTTGTGTTTCCATCAATGCCAAAGAGGGAGATTATTGGATACAATTATCAAATGTCATACAAGTCATATGTTAGCTCTTACCAAGTTTAGTTGGTTTGTAAGAAGGTTTACAATATCTACCAAGCATTCTCAAACTTTACCTTGTGCAGACAGTTGTTACTGAGCTTTCAAGGTTAACAAAGGAAATTCAGTGTCTACTAAGCTTACTCGGTCATCAAAGGAAAATGTGGCAGAAAATAGTTCTTACTGAGCTCTCATGGTCAGTGGAGGAAATTTTGTTCTTACCGAGTTCACTCGGAAGCCAAAGGATTTTGCAAAATTTGCAGTGTTAACCGAGTTGAGATGGTTAACTCAGGAAATTATTTCTGAAGCAGTGTTTACCAAGCAAGGTTGGCCAGTAAAGGAATTTTTTAATTTATGATTTAATGCTTAATTGTTTTAAGTATTATTTCCTGCCGACTATGGTAATGATTATAGGTGATTGTAACTTGTAATTGAGCCAACTTGATAATCTAAATGGTATATATGAGAGGTCAAGTCACAAATTTGAAGTCTGTGAATTTTGATGTGATATGAATGTGGTGGTGGATTGATTATTGTGAGAGTGAATTTTGAAGGATGATTAGAGATCATTAAGGAGCAACAAAGCTATATTTGATCAAGGAGGATCTAATGGTGCAGAATAGAGATTTGTAATCAGCAAATTTAGTTGCATCTTATTCAGGTCATTTCATTGTTACTTTCTAACCATTGTAACAGTAATTCCTAAATCTCTTAACAAATTTGGTTTCATAGCCATTTTGTAACAGTTCCTTTGAATTGTTCTAAAGACCTCTAACAAGTCCACTCCTAGCAGGGTGAATAAATCCTCTAACAGGGTCACACCTAATAGTGTGTTTTGTAACCTTTAATAGAGTTGGCTCCTAACAGGGCTCACTTTAGAAGAGTGAAAATTGGTAGCTAGTTACTTGGTGGTTTGTCCCATATTGGGTTTCCATGTTAAATCTGGTGTCTCTTGTGTTCATGTTATTTACTTTTGCATGCATGTTAATAATTGTGAATGCTTAAAGATCAATAACAAGTTAATCTACCAAGTTACAGGATTTTTGTGAATGTTTACTGAGTGATAGCAGTAAGTAACTTGTTTGACATCTAAGGGATCTATGCATTTGTTTTTGTGGTAACTGATTCATCCCCACTCTCAGTTACTCCATCTACATTTCCAAAAAAAAATTGCATAAATTCTTTATCCAATTGATGAGATTGATCATTTTTTATTTTGGCATATTCCAGAATGTGAATATACCAACATTTTGGCACTCCTACCATCGATCTTCACTATCTTGATTACTAATAATAAGGAATTTTTCCACAGATTTGATTGAATTGGGTCTAGGAATTGTGAAGGGCTAAATATTAGGATGAGTAGGAGATTTAGTGATAGAATTCCTGCAATGGGGAGGAAAATATGTTTTAGCAATGGAAAAGGAAGGATTGAGACTTGTGATCTCAATCTTCCAAGGATGACTCTTATAGAGATTCAACAGATCGCATAGGAATCAGATAGAAAACTTATATGTTGAGAGAATAAAGAATTTTTATTTTGGTCTACATATTTAGTGTGATTAAAAAAGAAAATTTGTTTGTCAAGGCTTAAAGTAGAGCAAATGATAGGACAAAAACTATTCGGGCCCTGCGAGTTGATTAATTTGGGAAATTCACTATCAATAATTTGGGGGTTTACTAGAGGTTTACTTATCTTATTCTGATTCAGGGAGATATGGAGTGAAGAGGCCTGATTCAAGTCCAGTTTGGCTCAAGCAGTGATATTTCCATTGGATTTGGTCAATGTCTGAAGCCATAGCCTCCCTGCACAGTTTGCCAGAATCTCTACTAAGGTGGCCTCTGATTTTTTGTAATTTGTCTACTACGCATCAAGTTGTTCTAGATCATTTGGATCATGTAAGATCGAAAATGGGTTAGTCATTTTTATAGCATAATTAAACATTATATGGTGATTGTCATTGAGGGGAGAGGAATCAGTGCAGATTCCTCCCAACTTTTTCCTTTCCTTGCTATGGTTTTGGGATGTCGACAATGGATGTGGTACCAACTAAGAGTTAGGTTTTGAATAATTTTCCAAAAACCCTATCTTTTTAGATTGCCAGCCTCGACAATTTTATCATCTGTCTTCAATCGCATAGTTTTTATTTTTTGCATTTGTGACATCTACTCTGATTGTTATTTTTCTATTCTATTAAAGATTATAACTAAACTTCTAATTATTAAATTAAATAAATATGATTATGCCAAATTTGGACTTTTGATTAGATCTTAAAATTTATTTTTTCTATTTAATTAATTTCTCAATTAATTAAATAAAAATAAAATTTGATTTTTCTTTATAAAATTTTCATTAAATTAAATCATTTAATGATATCTTTATTTGATTTAATTATAACTAAAAATCACAGCATACCCACAAACTAAAAAAGGAAAACTCATCTAAAAGATGAAGTACAAAATCAAACTCAAAGGTCAGAAATCTTGAATTCACATCACTTAACAAATTCAGAAGGGTACATAACTTAGATTCTTGTCTTATATTCTAGGACAATTGGCTCAGGTTTAGGATTTGGACTTGAGAACTATCTCCCCTCTTTACCATTGAGATACTGTGATAGGGCATGTTCATCCTGGCAATTCAGGGAAGTCGATGCTTGGTAATTGTAATTTGCATAAAAGTCAAACATGTACATATGCATATATATCTAATCTAAACATGCAATGATAGGGAGTGGTATATCATGTAGATCCCGACTAGATAGTTACTACAACTCCCTCCATCAACCACATCAGAAACATCAAACATAAAGTAAAACATACATGTATACCATACACATGCAAGTATGGGATAAGTAACCATAAAAACTGTAAATAAATCATTCATCTAACTATCATCATGATACAATTGAGATCACTATATGAAACATACAAAACATCATCATTGAAAGAATAACCATGAACACATGAAATAACAAAGTATCAAGTAGCTCATCAAATAATTAACTAAGTATGAAATAACACCAATCGTATCAAGTGATCCAAGTATGACTAAATCATAACACAACCATAAAAGATGGCCTAAAAGAATTTGACAATATAACATGAAAAGTAAACTAGCGGTAGGCACTACATCTACCCCCCTTAGACTTAGGCTTACTCTTGGAAGCCTACAAGAAAGATAAAACTCAAGCACTCAATGTGTGGGTCCCATTGGACCCTTTTCCCCTATAGGAGGATAAGACTTTATTGCGAACACCCTCTGAGATCTACCCATATCTCCAACTGTGGGTTCTAAAATTATAGGTCCCTAATCCAAGAACTGTGGTTTTTGTTGGGGACAACTGGAGGACTTTTGCCCATGTTGTGCGCATGAAATAAAAATTTCCAAAAAAAATCACCTACACTCTAGCTACTAAAAGCTACCCCCACTAGAAAAAGAATGAGTACTTTTTGCTAGCTAGTCGTACTGATTGTGCCTATGCGCTAAGAGTAATGAGAAACCCTAGAGTTTGAACCACCACCACCACTCTATATTGGAGGATAAGATCTTCCTTGCTGCTACTGTTGATTTCCTCCAAATGAAGGATGCTTCCTATTCTTAACTATTCCTTGGTTTTGCGTGCCCTCATACCTAGATGGTGTATGTCGACTAGCAAGTACACCCACAAAATTGCCATGTCCTAAAGTGACATTATGCTCCACAAGAATAGCTTGATGAACCAGGTTCTTAAGAGTCTTAGGCTAGAATACCTTTACACCCACAATGAAATGGTTATCCAAACCCCAAATGAAATGTTGTACCATTAGTGGTGAGTTGTTAGTGATTCCTACATATGGTATGAGCTCATAAAACTTTCACTCATACTCCAATATGGTCATTGGTAAATTTCCTCAAATTATGAAACTCATTTGCCCTCTACTAGTGCCACTATTCTAGTAAGAAGTGATCATGTAAGTTTTCAAGGAACAACTCCCATGTAACAATATTCATGTCTACACCTAGCTTCTTTTCCTCAATATTCCACCATGTGGTAGCAAAAAATTCCAAATGTGTGATGCCATATCTTGCTTTTGTTAGAAATTTTTAGAATAACTGAGAGGTGGGTTGAATTAGTTACTCAAGGTCATTAAGTACCATTTGAACAATTAAACAATAAATAACTTACTTTTCTACTTATCCTATTGTTGCTCAGTCTCTAATATAAACAAAATTTATTGTTCCAAATATAACTTGCTTTTTTTAATATAAAATGTAAAACATATAAAGAATTCAATACAGTTTTGACACTAGGATTTTTACATGGAAACCCAATTTGGAAAAAAACCACTAGCAACATATCACTCTTTTTCACTCTTTTGAAGTGAGTTCTATTAGGAGCCAACCCTAATAAAGTTTACAAAATACACTATTAAATGTGACCTTGTTAAAGGATTTAATCACCCTATTAGGAGTGACCTTGTAAGAGGAATTTGATCATTCCATTTAGAATGTCACCTCGTGAAAGGATTTATACAGATTGTTAAGTCTTCCAAAATGACTATTAGGTCAACCTCTATTAAAAGGATTTCAATACAAATTATTTATAACAACTAGAAAAAAAATAGTACGTTTTGATAACTGTGATTACAACTCACTTTTGTAGGTTCAAATCTCAGCTCAATCCTTGTGTTGACTTCCTAATAAGCCTTCCACTTTCATCTCTAATCTTGATTCACTTGGAAAACCTTCAAGAAATTAGTTCACTCTTCTCAAAAACACTTAAGCCTTCTATTCAGATTCACTTATCAACATTAGTACCATCTTTGCAAGCTTTCTCCTTTAGCTTCACTTTCACTCACACTTGTGTGTTTCTGATCAACCTTTCTCTGTATGCCTCTTGCATATACTTGTAGTCCTCGATAATTTGTTCATCTCTATACCTCTTTAAATAGGCAATTCATGCTTTAGCATTTTCTACATCCATCATAGATCTTAGGGTTTATGATCAGGTTTGACTCAATTCAGTGTATCTTCCCATCTTCTTGATCTTCTTCTAGAATTCTTCTGTTAGATATTTTCCCTATTTCTTGCCTTGAATTTAATGATCCAACTCAACAATCTTATCTTCAACACAGTTTACATCTTCCAAGAAATCAACTAAGTCGACTAGTAATCATAATTTTCTTAAACTCATCTTCAATAGTATTACTTGGCAAACACTAAGCTTTGACACTCAATCATCACTTAATAATCAAGCGTTGGAAAACTTTGTGACGTAGCATCAACTGTCTCACTTGATCAACACTAGATTTTCTTGACATTAACTGTATTTTGGTTGACACTAGCATTACTCAGCATACCTTACCATTTTACTCTATTGCTTGACTTGGATTAGATTTCTTGACATACACAATCACTTTTCTTTATTAAAGTCTATCTAATCAAATTTCCATTGTAACTTCCTTTTGATAACTCAACCTTTCCTCTAGGTGCTATTGTTATGAGCAATTTCTCAAATACTCTTCATCAATCAAATAGATATGACATTTAGATAGGTAGCAATATGTCTTATCAATAGATTTGACATCAATGACAAAACAATAATTGTTCCAATTGTGAGTAAGTTTCCAACAATCTCCCTCTTTGGCATTGATGGCAACATCTCAATATCTCAATATGTAGCAATACTTGTTACTGTACAATCCAACATATTTTACTTTGATTCTCTTTTCTAAATTTTTCTCTCTAAAACAGTTCTCCCTCTTTGAAATAACTCTTTCTCTATAGCAATCCCTCATTTTTCTGTAATCTCTCCCTCTTTGACAACAATGTCAAAGCCACTTAGCTCTCTGAGCTTCAAACTCTTCATACATTTGAATTATGTAGATTTTTCATGTTTGGCTTATTTATGTCATCTGTCTATGACTGATCTATTATGTTGTATGGAATTATCTACCTTAGGCATGCCCCAAAGTAGAGTCATATTGCATCACTATGTGGGATATTTTGATTAGTACATGCAATGCAATGCACCTTGTCTTCTTACGTAGCTTTGTTTAGGGTAATCAACCCTAATTTACCTCTAAGATATTCATGAGTATCTTTAGGTAAGGTTTTTGTAAATATGTCAACAATCTATTCTTTAGTATTCACATGTTCTAGCTTCACTTCTTTGTCTTGAATTAATTCCCTCAAGTAGTGATACTTGATAGCAATGTGCTTTGTCTTAGTGTGCATTACTAGATTCTTTGAAATGTTGACAACACTTGTGTTATCTCAATAGATAACCACTTGATCTGTATTTTCTTCTTTCATACCTTTTAGCAATTGTTTGATCCACATAATATTTGAACAATTTACTATAGCTACCACATACTTGTCTTCAACTATTGTTTGGGAAATACAATTCTCCTTCTTTCTTGTCCATGACAAAAATCTCTTTCCTAGAAAGAATGCACCTCTACTGGTGTTTTTCTATCATCAATATTTCCTTCCCAATCTAATTCAGTAAACACTCTTAGTTCAAATTTATCGTTTCTCTTGTAATACAATCCATACTCTTATATACCTTTCAGATATCTCTTGATCCTCTTAACTACCATTATATGATTCTCTTTAGGATTTGCTAAAAATCTAGCAAATTCCCCACTGCTACGACAACATCCAGTCTACTGTGAACACCATACTGTAGTTTTCCAATCATGGATCTATATAGGGTCTGGTTTACATCAGTACAATCATTAGTCTTAGATAGTTTAGGTGTACTCACTGGTTTGGAATCTTCCATACCAAAAGTCTTTAGTATCTCCTTGATATATTTGGATTGTGTAATGAAAATACCAAACTTCATTTGACATACTTGTAATCCAATAAAGAATATGATTTCACCAAACATAGACATTTCAAATTCCTTCTTCATTTCATTAGCAAATGATTTGCATAATGCTTCTCTTCCTCCAAATATGATATCATCAAAAAATGTTAGATAACAATACTTCATTGTTCTTACCTTTCTTCAAATATAAGTTACTATTATTATTTGTCCTTTCAAAACCAATCTTCACCAAATAATTATGTAAACTTTCATACCATGCTCTTTGGGCTTACTTCAATCCATAAAGGGTTTTGTTCAATTTACATACCATGTTCTTTTGGTTTGGATCTAGAAATCCTTCAAGCTATTGAATGCATAATTCCTCCAATATACCATTTAAAAATATAGATTTGACATCCATTTTATATACCTTGAAATTATTGTAGGCTGAATATGCAAGAAAACTTCTGACTCCTTCAAGTCTTGCCATAGGAGAAAAGTTTCTCCATAATCAACTCCTTCTTGAGCATAACCCTTGCATACCAGTCTTGCACTTTTTCTTGTTACTTCTCCATTCTCATTGAGCTTGTTCCTAAAAACCCACTTTGCCCCAATGACATTTTTGTCTTTAGGTCTTGGCATTAAGGTCCAAGTATTGTTCTTCTCAATTTGGTCAATTTCTTGGTTCATTGCCTGAATCCAATCTTCATTTTTTAAAGCACCCTTCACTGTTTTGGGCTCAAATTCACAAAGTAAGCATGTGTAATCTTTGAGTTTGTTTCTTGTCATGACACTTGATTCAACATCACCAAAAAATTGTTCATGTTTATGATGTCTACTCACATATTTTGCTAGCATAGGTAGTTTCCTTCTTTGTTCCTCTACAGGTTCATCTTGAAAATTAATCTCAAGTTTATTTCATCTTCCATGTTTAGGTTCTAGATTGGCTTCTATATGCTCAACATTTGCTATTTGATGGTCAATATTGCTTGTCTATGACTTTACATCTTTAGTCTATTGCTCGACACCCACTCTTTGCTACTCAATAATTTATATTTGTGTTTGATCATTTCCTTTCTATTGAGAGACTACAACTTGATTTGCTTGATTATTAGGAGTGCTTGGAGCATAATTATCCACATAGATGAGTGTATTATAGTCTTTAGGATCTTCTTTACATGCAGTGTCACTTCTTTCTACAAACTCATCAAATTTCACATTTGCACTTTCCACAAATTTGTTATTGTTAGAATTTAAACACTTATAGGCTTTTCTCTTGGTGGAATAACCTAAGAATATACCTTCCTCACTTTTTGTATCAAGTTTTTCATTCCTATTATCTTTAATTATATAGCATCTACTTCCAAAGATTTTGAAACACTTGACATTAGGAACATAGCCATACCATAGTTCAAAAGGTGTAGTATTTGTACCTTTCTTGACTTATACTCTATTCTGGGTATAATGAATAGTACTGACTACTTCTCTCCAATACTTCTTTGATACACTCTTCTCCATCATTAATTTTCTTGCACAGTCCATTATTGATCTATTTCTACTTTGAGCTATCCCATTCTGAGGAGGGGTTCTTGGAGCTGATATTTTTCTTTTAATTCCTCTATCATTGCAAAATATATTGAACTCATTAGAAATGAATTGACCACCTTCATCAGATCTCAAGCACTTTAGACTCTTCCATGTTTCTTTCTCAACTTTGGCTAAATACCACTTGAATAACTAAAAAGCATTAGATTTAGCTTTAAGAAACATCACAATCATCATCCTAGAGTAGTCATCAACAAATAGAATGGAATACTTATCTCCATAGTAGCTTTGAACATCAATAGGTCCACATAAGTTAGTATGAACCAATTCCAAAATATTACTAGAAGTGTATGTTTTTCTCTTGAAACTAGACTTGGCCATCTTTCCCAATTGACATTGTTTACACATAGCATTGTTAAGCTTCTTTGGTTTAGGCAACCCTCTTACTTTGTTCATCTTACTAATATTCACCAAATTGTCAAAGTTTACATGATATAATCTCTTGTGCCATAATCAAACATCTTCTTGTTGTGCAAACAAACATGTAACACTTGAGAGGCCTAGATAGAACACATTACCTCTTGTTTGATCACCACTTCCAACTAGCTTACCATCAATATCATGTATCTTGGCCTTCTTATTGTGGAATTCAACTTTGTAACCTAATTTGTTCAGATGTGAAACACTCAATAGATTATAGTTAAGTCCTTCAACCTAATAAACATTGGCACATGTTATCTTATTAGTTAGTTGAATAGTCCCTTTACCTTTCACAACACATGGAATATCATTACCAAATTTAACGCATTCACCTTTGTATAGACCAAGTTCTTCAAATTTATCATTGTCACTAGTCATATGATTGGAGAATCCATTATATATTATCTATCTATCACTTTTGTTTACATCTGAAATTAATGCAGCTTTCTCATTTTCATTAGAATCGTCTTTCATAGAAACATAGGCAACTTCATTATCAAGGTCATTAAATACCATTTGAACAATTAAACAATAAAACTCCCATCGTTCTACTTATCATGTTGTTGCTCGGTCTTTAATGTTGCTTGATCTCTATTGTAAACAAAATTTACTATTCCAAATATAACATGTTTTTTTGAATATAAAATATAAAACATATAAATCATTTAACGTAGTTTTGACACTAGGATTTTTACATGGAAACCTAATTTGGGAAAAACCACCATCAACATGCCACTCTTTTTCACTCTTTTGAAGTGAGCTATGTTAGGAGCCAACCCTATTAAAGGTTACAAAACACACTATTAAATGTGGCCTTGCTAAAGGATTTAATCACCCTGTTAGGAGTGGCCTTGTTAGAGGACTTTGACTATTCCATTTAGAATGTCACCTTGTGAAAGGATTTACAAACTATTAAGTCTTCAAAAATGACTATTAGGTCAACCTTTGTTAAAGGGATTTTAATACGAACTATTTACAATGACTAGAAAGGAAATAGTAGGTTTTGATCTGTGTGATTACAACTCACTTTTGTAGGTTCAGATCTTAGTTTGGTCCTTGTGCTGACTTACTGATAAGCATTCCATTGTCATCTCTGTTCTTCATTCACTTGGAAACCCTTCAAGCAATTAGTCCACTCTTCTCAATAACACTTAAGCCTTCTGCTTAGATTCACTTATCAACATTAACATTATCTATGCAAGCTTTCTCCTTTAGCTTCGCATTCACTCACACTTGTGTGTTTCTGATTAAATTTTCTTTGTATGCCTCTTGCATCTACTTGCAATCCTCGATAATTTTTTCTATTATATACATCTTTAAATAGGCAATTTATGCTTTACCATTTTCTACGTCCATCATAGATCTTAAGGTTTACAATCAGGTTCAACTTGATTCACTGAATCTATCCTTCTTCTTGATCTTCTTTTAGAAACTTATCTAGAATTTGTTTGTTAGATCTTTTACCTAATCCTCACCTTGAATTCAATGATCCAACTCAAAAAATTTATCTTCTACATGGTTTACATCTCCCAAGAAATCAACAAAGTTGACTAGGAATCACAATTTCCTTGAATTCATCTTCAATAGTATTACTCGACAATCACTAAGCTATGACACTCAGTCAACACTTAATACTTGAGCATTGTAAAACTTGTTGGTCAACATCAACTATCTCACTTGATTGATACTAATTCTCGGTCAACGCTATATTTTCTCAACACTAACTATAGTTTGGTTGACATTAGCATTACTCGGCATACCTTAGCATTTTACTCCATTTCTCAGCTCAGCTTAGCTTTCTTGACATAAACAATCACTTTTCTTTATCAAAATCTATCTAATAAAATGTCCATTATAATTCCTTTTCATAACTCAGCCTTTCCTCTAGGTTCTATTGTCAAGAACAAAGTCTCAACCTCCTCATCAATCAAATAGATATGACATTTAGATTAGGTAGCAATATGTCTTATCAATGGATTTGACATCAATGACAAAACAACAATTGTTCTAATTGTAAGTAAGTTTCCAACAACTTTGACATTGGATTCAAATTCTTACATCATGAGATATCTATCTAAGGTAATCAACCATTGCTCTGCATCGTAACCAATACCTTTCCTAGTGAAGGGTTTAATCTTGGCCCATTGTAGGTCTCTCATTTGTGTGGCCTTGGATGACCTCTATCTATCACCATGTGGTTCTCCTTGAGGACTCCTAGATCTTTGTTTCTCCTTGTTGCCAATATGATGTGATCCTTCCTAATCAATACCCTTTGGAAGGGGTAGGCACTCTAGGATAATCCTCATCATCTACCTCATATTAGCCTCTTTTGAATCAACATGTTTCTCTCCATTATTCTCCTCCATATTCTCTTCCTGAACATGAATCTCTCTATTAGTGAGGGGAGGGCTATCATGTCCACCTCTACCATGACCTATACCTCAGCCTACTCTATGACCCCTAACAACTAATCTAGTCTCAAACAACATCCTCCTACAACATCCAAGAAAGAACAAAAAAAATGCTCACAAAGTCAACAAAGGCATACTATGTTAAAGCACAATCATAAAAAAACATGTTTGAAATCCAAATCAAGAGTTATTCCAGTTTACCTTTTTCTATGTTTAAGTATTTGAGTCTGAAGTTCAAGTTGTAATAGATACATATAGTTGTTTAAATTTCATTTAAGCTGGCTAATTGTCCTCTAGTGGTGTTCCAATATTCTTAGAGCTCCCAATGTAGAAACCTGGGCTCTAATACCATATGTAATGCCCCATCAGGGAACCCCAAAAAAAAAAAAAACCTATTATGTCACTAAGTTTTTTAAACATTTTTTTGAAAGATTAAAACAACAAGAGATAACATAGAAGGATAAATAACCCACATACATACATACATACATAAGAAATACATTAACCATTACATCTCTTAATGGTTCCATGATGATGAATCACATACATAAGTTTTATTAAGATTAAATCTAATACATAACAAACTTTACATCATATGCTAACCATATGTATGAAATCAAATGAAATAATATACAAGTATATAAGATGTCATAATACATAACCAAAATGCATAATCATCCTATGTACAAGTCATGGGGTGTGAAATGCTAAAAGAATATACATCACAATAAGATACAACATCTCATAGGATCTCAACAATCAAAGTGCAATAAATTAAAATATGACCATATAACATAATCACAAGATCAAAAGAATGGAACAACTGCACAAGTACATCCAACAATGAAATCTAGCTATCAGATCTCAATGGTATAAGAAATACTACCACTCGTCCTCATGGAACCTAAATGACCCACTCCTACCATGTTGAGGAGATAATCTCAAGTCCTAAACAGGTAACAATCCAAAAGTTGTAATAAGGATCTAGGTCAAGGAATCCATATAACAATCTATCTCAAAGGTATCAAGTACACAAATAACATCTAATCCCAGAGGCAATAAAGACATGTAGGAAACCTAATATGCATGTAGGAAAGTTTCATCGCATGAGTTAACCCTAAGGTTACCCTAGCAACCTCTCTAGACTTCGGCCCCCTAGTGACCCTATGTGGCATCAGTATCCTTTCTTATAGATAAGGCATACTAATGAGGCAAGGTCACAACCTAGCATCCTCTCTACTCCCATCCTAGCCTGTGCTAGCACTCGAGGCATGGGCGAGGTAATACACCAACTCTTATTAATTCATCTTTAACCCATTTAATGAAATGTTATCACTTATTAATACAACATACAATGGGTTACCTAGGTAGCCTCTTTAGGGCTCCGACCTCCATTGCAAGCCACTTTCCAGCATACACATTGATAACCTACCCTAAGCTCATAAAAAGTATAACTCAAAAATCACAATATTCACCTTAGTCCTATACAAGCAACTAGAAAGAACTAATAAATAACTAATAAAAAACCTCATCACAGAAATATGTGAATGCATCGCAATGGTTTAGAATAAAAAAAGATCATGACCAAAGAACATTACATAACAACATCATAAGTCAATCACTTCTCAAGCCTTTGGTGAGCATACCTAATTAGTCAAAACTAGGTTTATCCCAAACCCCAATATGAACTAATAAATAACTAATTGAAAACCTCATCATAGAAATATGTGAATGCATCATAATGGTTTAGAGTAAAAAAAGATCATGACCAAAGAACATTACATAACAGCATCATAAGTCAATCACTTCCCAAGCCTCTAGTAAGCATACCTAATTGGTTAAAACTAGGTTTATCCCAAACCCCAATACAAAATAAAAAATAACATCTCATCCAGTAGTTAAACAAGTGTAGTTACATAGTTCATTTGGTTTGTCAATATAATATCATAAAAATCAATTCACAATATGGGTTCAACTTTTCATTTTTGAAAGTATCTGTGATGATAGAGGTCTCCAAGTTTAAATCATCAAAGTAAAATGTCTCATGTTTATAACTTAATATGCGTATATTTTCCCACAAATAATGTATATGTTTCAATCTAATGATTATCTATATGGAGAATTCTTCCATCTAAAACCTACCAATATAACCCAATTACTAATATTTTAAAAGTCTCACTATTGAAATTGAATAATCATTATTTAATAATAATTATTAAATTTCATTAAAAAAACTAAACATTATTAAACTATAACTAAAACATAAATCAAATAAAACTTAATTTAATGATTTTAAAATAATAACTAAACTATTAATTATTTACTATTTTAAATATACATAATATTCTATCTTTTAATCTAATGAAAAATATATTTCTTATTTCAAACTAATAATAATAAATTAAAAAAAAAAAAATTTAATAAACACTTTATTAAAGTTTTTACCCCTTTAAAAAGGGGGGCTACTGGGCAACCACACACACGGCCTAGGAAGTCATGTGTGTTGTAGCAGCAGCATGTGCTACTTGTAGCACATGACCTACGACCATTGCCAAGGAAGAAAGGAAGGAAGGTGGGGTGGAAAGGTGCTAGCCCCCGCCCACCATAAATTATTTTATAATATTTAAAAAAAAAATTATTTTAAATAAAAGTATCCCCATTAAAATAAATATTACCATAACAATTTTTTATTACCATGGTAATTTTTTATATAAATATATATTTTTAAATTTTTTTCACCTTAGATCTGATAGGGAAATTATTTGCAACCGGTCAAATTTATAAAATAATGAACCTTTCTCAGTTTCCAAACCCTACCCATAAACTAATTTCCATCAATTCCAATCTTTTCAACAAGGGTTATCAATTCTTTCTCTTTCACAAACATTTAGTAATGAAGAACAATAATTTCTCAAACAAGGGTTTCAATTTAAAAATATAATTTCCAAAACAATATCCATAAACAAACACGAAGAAAACAAAAGTAATTCAAAAAGATTTACTATGATAATCTCAACAAAATTGCTACCTCGATCTGATGCTAAACTTGATGAATGCTCGAAGAATGCAAAAACTCTCATCTCCCAAAACCCTTTCCAAAAATTGCTCCTCCAATCCTGTGTGGAGAAATGAGCTCTAATCTCCTAATAAAGAATCTCTCAACCTAGGGTTTCATTTATATGAATGTGCAAAAGCCTTTTCTTTTATTATTTTAATTATTTTAATTATTTTTGCATATTTTTTCTTTTAATTAGAATAAAATTATTTAAATTATTCTCACTTTGTTTTTTAAAAATAAAAGATGTATTTAGAAAGTATATTTATTAATTAAATTAATAATAATATTTCGAGCTCAATATTAAAATGAAACTTCTAAATTAATTGTTATTAAATTAAATAAATATAATTATGCTAAATTTGGACTTTTAATTAGATCTTTAAATTCATTTCCTCTATTTAATTAAGTTCTCAATTAATTAAATATAAATAAAATTTGATTTTTCGTTATATAATTTTTGTTAAATTAAATCATTTAATAATATCTTTATTTGATTTAATTATAAATGAAAATCATAGCAGACCACAAACTAAGAAAGGAAAAGTCATCTAAAAGATGAAGTACAAAATCAAAATCAAAGGTCAAAAATCTCGATTTCATGTCACTTGATGAATTTTGAAGGATACAAAACTCAGATATTTGTCCTATATTCTAGGATAATTGGCTTAGGTTTAGGATTTGGACTTGAGATTTATCTACCCTCTTTACCATTGAGATATTGCAATAGGGCACATTCATCTTGGCAATTTAGGGAAGTCAATGTATGGTACCTACAATCTGCGTAAAAGCCAAACATGTACATCCACATATATATCTAAACTAAACATGCAATGGTGGGGAGTGGTACATCGTGTAGATCTTGACTAGTAGGTGATTGCTCCCTCTATCAACCACATCAAAAATGTCAAACATAAAGTAAAACATACATGTACACTATACACGTGCAAGTATGGGGTAAATAACCATAAAAAATGTAAATAAATCATTCATTTAATTGTCATCATGAATATCTGAAATCACTATATGAAACATACAAAACATCATCATCGAAAGAATAACTATGAGCACATGAAATAACTAAGTATCAAGCAGCTTATCAAATAAATAATTATGAAATAACATCAATCAAATTAGGTAATACAAGTACCACTAAATCATAACACAACCATAATAGATGGCCTAAAAGAATTTGACAATATAACATGAAAAGTAAACTAGGAGTAGGCACTACATAAAGTGTTTCTAACCTTGTCCAAATATCAAAAGAAATTTGTAGACCTTTTACCTCAACACACTCTATTTCTAGAAGTACAGAGACTAGTGCTTCTCTAGCATAATTGTTTTACATAAAGATCTCCTTCTCCTCATTAGTATAAGTAGGAAAATCATTTTCTTCCTTGACATCCTTCTGAGTCTTTTTAATCATCTAGTATTCAATTCCCATGCAGATCAAGTGAGTTCACATTTTATCCTTCTAATTGTCATAGTTTTCTCCATCAAACTTCAAACTTTCCTTTCTGAATGATATCGATCTCCTCAAGCTGTTAAAATTCCTTCTCAATGAGGACCTAATACTTTGATACCATTTTTTAGAAAGTGATTTACACCCACACAATTAAGAGGAGGGGGTGAATTAGTTGTGAGCTAATCAAACATAAATTTAACTTATTAATTCCAACTTCAATAACCAAAATAGTGAGTAATGCCAAGAGATAAAATGTGCATAATGACATAACAATTTGTTAATTAGGGAAACCCTTGATTAGATGGAAAACCCTAGTGGGGATGGTACCCACAAGATGATGTACAAATATAAATATTCCTTGTGAAAGGATGTAACCCTGTTAGGAGTCAATTACAGTACAATTAGTACATTAGTCAGGTTGTTAGGAGAGTTTGAATCCTTGTCAGAAGGTTCTAGCCCTATTAGGAGTATGAAGGAAGACAACTAAACTCATTGTTCGAATTTCTTTCAAAGTTGTATACAACAAATCTTCAAGATAACAAATCCAAAGAGCGAACTTACCAAAATTGTAGCTCAATTGCAAATACAATTTCTTTGAAGCTTAAGGACTTTTATTAATCCAACATGTGTTCTCTACTCAAATTCGCATCCTCTAACCACATACATTACATACATGATACACCTCAACTCTAAGAAATAACTTTTCTATATACCCTATCCTATTAACTAATTAAGTCGACCTATAAGGGCTTTTCAAATTTACAATTATTGTACATAGGACCTCATTAAGGCATACTCACCTTCTTAAAAATCATTACAATTATTATAATAGTGGTCTCACATGTTACAATACATTTAACACTTCATTCAATAAGGATCGACATGTTACACTAGCCCAATTAACTGCTAGTAAAACATATTACACGTTCTCCATCCACAACCTTACCAAAATGATCATCAAGATATGCTAACACAAACATAACATCATGAACATGTCTTCAACCACAACCAAATCTTTCTAACCATAATTCCACCTCACTCATAAGATACAACAAAAATATTTGCAATATGTTTCCTACACATTGGCCTACTACCAGTCTTCACAAAATGATTTGCAACTCATCCAATTCTCATCCAAAACATACATGAACATAGATGTAGTATTTGAACACATTCTTAAACATGATTCTAATCTTACATATCTTAACTTGTTATATCCCAACTTTGTTGACCAACCCAACCTTTGCAATGTATAAACTCTCTCTTTGTCATGAACAAAAACATATATATGTTGACATTAATGACAAACCTATCATCAATACAACACATTATGAGTACATCCAAGTGTTAACCACCTCTCTAATCCTAATAGGAGGATGGTGGTTTGATTCCACTGTGCCCTAATATGACTAAATTAATATACTACCAACTGATAACAATCAATGATACAATGACTAAATAAATGACTACTATGACTAAGTACATGAGCATACAACAATAGCCAATCACTAAATTAATAGCTAAATTAATAATTAAATCAATGACCACATCAAAACCAATGACTGATTTGATCAATTAGAACACCAACAAATGACCAAAAATGGCTTAGTTATAAACTTAGTATTGTAATAAACGACAATCATGTAACCAAGTTTAGTCATTTATATGCACTTGTTATTACTTTCCTAATCATTTATACTATTGGTTGTAGATATAAATAAAGGTAGAATTTTGATAAGATCACTAGAGGTAGTGCTCAAACTTGTCATGTGTGGAGAGGCAAGGCATACATTGATTGAAATAAGAAACAAATTATCCATGCAATTTCTTTCAAAGAAATATTAATAAGGTTGAATTTATAATAGGGGTCCTAACTAAAAGTTTACTAAGGTTAGGTACAATTAATATTAAATCAAGTTCAAGTTGGAGAGTTAAAAGGGAAAGAAAATTGGTTGAATTCGGGTAAATTTCATAGGCCAACAAAATGAGAAATTAATAGTCAAGTGCTAGAAATCAAATCAATGGGATAAAATATTGGATTAGAAAAGGTGATTTGGAGATATTTTTGAGTTGTTTGATACAAAAGATGTACTTTTAATGCTTAAATTATGCAATTATTCTTTTTGCAAATGATAAGGTGTGTGAGAAAGCTATATGACCATAAAAGATATTTACAATAATTTTTTTTAATTTTAACACTTAATACAAACAAATAAACCAATTAACTCTTTGTTTCATAAATACATTATTCCTATTATACAATAATATTTAATATATAAAAAGTTCTAGTTATTTAATCTCTTTTCATTAAAGCATAAAATATTGCATTTTTGTACTTTATATTGGACTCCAATCAAAATTATGTCTATCTATGGGCTTGTAAACAAACTTTTCAAAATTCACTTATGTTTATGAGATATTGGCTAGCCTATATATTATATATGTTATTATATTTTCTTGCATTTCCAATTATCTTCATCCTTTGAGCTACTAATAAATAAGGAAAACCATCCATTCAATTCCAATTTGGTTGCTAAGATCCACAACTTATTTAAGAAAATCCATCCCCTTATTTCCTTTTTCTTTTGGTCTCTAGTAGTGGGTTATTGGAAAAGATGGGACATTCCACTAAACTATCAAAGACCCATTAGCCACTAATGCCTAGTCCCCTAAAGGTATGCCTAAGTTGAGAACTAGAACTTAAAGAATGTAGTTTAAACATCCAAGCCTTATTAATAATCACGTGGGTCATGGTGCCCACCATAACCTTTCTCTCATCTAGATCTATTAGCTAACCTCGCCGTCATCCAAATTTGTTAGCAAATTGATGAACATGGAAGATATGCCAAAAATCATTTGATGCCTAGATTTATGACAAGATATTCCTCCCCAAGGATCCATTGAATATAAAATTCTAAGAGACTCAAATATGTTTGGAAAGCCTTTTAAGAAGAAAATTTATAGATTTTCTCAAGAAAAACCATTTGGTCGGTGTCATTGGTTAAATTAGCACATGTGTGAATTATGTTGTAATAGTCAAAGATAATGGAGGACTATGTATTATCTTCACATTTAGTGCCCAAATTATTTCATTTGGCTCCTTCCTTCTCAAAGTAAGTGAGGTGATATTCTCTAATATTTACAATGCCATGCATAATAATAAATATTTTCCCATCTAACTAATCGCTTTAACAACAATGCCATTATTATTATTATTTTTTGATCGGTAAATGGCCAAGGCCTTGAATAATTTTATTAAATCAAAGATTAAAGTTACATAGTGTTACTCCATTCAAATGGGCACTGGTAGGAAAGAACGAAGAAGAAAACCTCTAGTCTTGCTCAGGACATTCGTCCTATATTATTACATATTCAAAGGGGCATACCCTAGTCCACATAAAATTACAAAAAAATATACATGGGAATCCCCATGAAGTATAAATCTAGCTAATACAGATATCCCACCATATTATAGTCAAGGAAGCCTATGTTGACTCCCAAATCACACAAATATACCTATCTAAAACATACTTTCTCCAGTGCATCTTAAAAAATTAACTAGGTTAGATAATCCTTCATTAAAATCTAAACATGAAAGGGAGATCACAAAATTATTTTTGGACTATCTCATTACCTCATCTATAAGGAAGTGACCAAAATTAAACACAATAGTAAACCGATGACTTATTTATTACATTACCAATAGATCATACCACTTGATGTCATATCTAATTCAATGCCACCGAGTATATAAGATGCAGAAAGAATACATAAACAAATCTTACTACATGAGGAAATCAATAGGCTTTAGTCACCATGATACTAAACCAAGATAAATCTTAGCCCTAATAAAACCATACGCCCATGATAGAAACAAGGAAATCTGGACATCCATTCTAAACACAATGCATCAAAGATAATATGCAATAATAAATTGAATCACATCAAGCCCTAAAAACTGTCATCCATGTTCAAGTTCCAACTTCTGGGAATGAATCCATTTCACTATCACGAAATCCACTGCACTAAACTCATATCAAACAATCATCATTCAGATAAAAGTAATTCCTACCATAGTTAGCCTCAATTTCATGGTTTAAATTCTTGAAAACAGGGAAATCTAATCTGTGTCTAACCCTAAAACATGTTAACTGCAAATATCCTGAAATCACTACTTTGTCAAACCATAAAATCAATGGAAAAATAAACCAGGCAGCCATAAATTTAGTATCCACCAAAACACAAGGATTTATGATCTCATACTCAAGATATCCCATCAAAACATAAGAAAAACACTATTTTTCATATAAATCTCATTCTTTGTACATATACTAATCGAGACATTCTACCTGATAAACACATAGCATGAAATTAAAATCCCCATAAAAGCACCAAATAGTAAATATATAATATGGACAATATATTGAATGTATAGAGGTCTGAAATTACAGTAGGTGAAACTTCCACAGAGTCTCCACTACATTTCTCTATTACATAGGGGCTAGTGCAAAACCCAGAATCCTACTACATACAGTCATATACAACTTAATACATAACATCCAAACCATATAGCTAGTTACAAAAATTGCCAACCCATGCCATAGCCTACTTTTTCCAAGTGACCATTATCACCTCAGGGACATCATCTGTATCATCCATGATGAAATTAGGGGGTAGTTCAAAGTTTACCTTAGCTCTGCTTGTCTTTTCCAAATTGAGGGTGCTGAAAGCCAAGATGTTGAGGCCATCAAATACCACACCTAGTTGCACATATGCATTGAACATATTGAGATAATTAATAACCCACTCCTTGTTATCATCCACAATGATCTTCTGCCAGCGTAGAAGGAAATTGATGCTAGCTTCCATGCACAACCACTCCTTCAAAAAGGCCAAACTTTCCCTAACAATGAGGGATTGCTGACAGGAAGCAGTTTCTAAATCAGCCACACCCAGAGGAAGGCTCATGTACTTCTTAGGTAGTGGAATTTAGATTTTTTCATCGATGCTATACACTACCTTTTCTAGCCCTTTGCACCATACATGATTAAAGATGTCAAAACAGAGCTTAACTATGTCCTCACATCCAATCTTCACCTTTACCATAACATCTATGAATGAACCAATAATGGTACTTTTGGTCCTCCAAGTAGCCTTATAATCAAAAACTTCTTCACCTATGGATCTACTAATAGTAAAGCGAGTCATATCATCTACTGGTCTAAGAAGGCGATTCCATCTCTTAGGTTTAACCTTCCCTAAAAAAGCCATGGTTCTATTCTTAGTCGTATGGTAAACATGGATATTTTTCTCCATTGATGCTAAGAATATAATGCACAATGGAGGGAAATCCTAAAGATTGCTATGTGAAAGACCCTGCAATGATTCCAGAAACCATTCTCCAGTTGTTTCACATCATACTCTAACCTTGGTTTGCATCGCCCTTAAATTGCAATGAATGCCATAACTCAACAATGATCTCAAGCAATCATGACAACTATTGTAGACACCTCACATGCTTAGTTGCACTTACTAATCATACCAAATCTACATAAATTTAGGAATTCTATAAATGCTATCTAAGATTACGGTATCCTACCAAGACCTCCAAATGTTGGAAAGTTATTCTAATTACCTAAGAGAACTAGTAAACATCATCTAAACTTAGAGAATAGTGATGAGTCGTAGACGATCCAGACAAATGCTAGGCAAGCCCAATTAATATGGGAGAAAGAAGGCAAATGAAAAAATAAATAAAATTAAAACTTGAGGTATAACCTTTCTCACCTTTTTATACCTATATGTATATCTTACCTATCCAAAACAAATTCTTGTTATATTAGGCCACTGTAAAGAGTAACCAAAATAGGCTGCTAATTATTGTAAATCAATATCGATTCTCCATCAGCACCTTTGTTAGCTAGCCAATCTACTTTTTTATTACCTTCTCGGAATATATGACCAATTTGGAATTCTTCAAAATGGTCCAACCGCATAAGAACTTCTTGAAGTTTTGAGTTCAAGACCCAATTAGGAGTATTTTGCTTCTTAACTGCATTAAGGACAATTTGAGAATCTCCTTTGATGATTATCTTAGATAAACCTAGATTATTGCAAATTTGTAAACCTTTATCTAGTGCTTCTAATTTGGCCAAGTTATTAGAGGAAGGGGGTAGAGGCAATTCTAGCTTTGCTAACCACTTGCCACAATCATCATTAACTATGCAACCAATCCTAGCCACTCCTGGGTTTCCTCTCGCTGCGCCATCAAAATTAAGTTAATGCCATCCTTGTGGAGGAGGGGCCCACTTACAACTAGCCCCTGCCTCCTTATTGCTTGACAAGTAGACCAGGGGTGGGTTGATGAGGTTGGGCCAATTCTTTTTCATAAGTCCATCCAAAAAAGAGAATGAGCCTTTTTCTTTAATAGATTTCCTAAGATGAGCATTTAACACCTCCAGAATGGAAGCTTCTAGTTTTAATAAAAACCTATCCACATTCATTTCTTTATCCTGAAAAATGTGACAATTTCTTTCCTTCCACAACTCCTACACCATTATGGAGGGGTAGATATTCCAAAGCTTATTATAGACCCCATGGACCAAGTTCGTAGGCAATGAATGAAGGAGTCCCTGGAGGGAGTTTGGCAAAGGGGTGGCCCATGCAAGTCGAGCCTTGAGCCATTCCTAACAATTAAGCGTGAATGGACAGTTGAGGAATAGGTGGTCAATATCTTCATTATTTTGTTTACAGAGAACACACCAATAAGGGCCTATGATGCCAAATTTTGCTAATCTATCAGTGGTGAAAACTCTATTTTGTAATGCTAGCCACAAAAAGAATCTAGCCTTTGGAAGCCATGCAACATCCCAACACAATTTTAGCGATAGCTCAACAAGATTCCAACTCTAAGAATGGATAATAGCCTTATATCCTTGTTTCACATTGTATATACCATCCTTAGATCCAGCCCAAATAAGATTGTTCCACCTTTCAGATTGTTTGATATTTCTGTTGGAAACAATCTTCTCGAAATCCTTGACTGAGTCAGGATCTAAACCTATCTCATTAGGTGAACACCACCTCCATTGAAGGACCCCATCTAAGACCTCCTTGATTTTATAGTCCCTTACATTATTGCCCCATAAAAATGTCAACCTAAGTTTAAGAATTTCATTACTAGGGGAGGAAGGGATTAGAGGGTGCCCATCCCTGTAGTCTTCCCAGAATAGGGCTTTATCACTCAAACCCTCATCCCATGTCAAAAATTTACATATCAATTTCTGACACTTAGAAATAAAATTCTAGCATTCTGATCCTTTAAGCAAACTTTTCATCTTGAAAAGCAACTTAGGATCTATCGAATCAAGATATTTATTATATATAATCTTGGCCCATTTGTGGTCATATTCCTTGTATAAACTCCAAATAAGTTTTTCTCCCAAAGCTTCATTTTGCCACTGTGGCTTCTTAATCCCTAAACCCCCAAATTCTTTAGGTTTGCACAAATTATCCCATTTAATAAGGGCTAATTTCTTATCATCTTCCTTATCTTTCCACAAGAAATTCTTGAGTTTGGATTCAAATTTCGTGGAAATCCAATTTGGAAGGGGCAGACAGGCCATAGGAAGGATTGGAATGGCTGAAAGGACCAATCTAATATTAGTAATTTTACCAGCCTTAGAGAGCCATTTATCTTTCCAACTTCCAATCCGCTTATCCACCTTCTCAATCGTGTCCATCCAAACTTTGCTATATTTCGAGCCCTTTTCCAAGGAAATACCCAAATACTTGCATAGAAAAAGTCCCTTTTTATAACCCATAATCCTGCAAATTAGGTTTTCCATATCCAAGTTGGTGTTTAGGAAGAATATCTCAAACTTTTCTTTATTCACCTTCTATCCCGAGGCATCCATATAAGACTGTAAAATATTTTTAAAACCCAAAGCCTCTTGAACAGAGCTCTTGCTAGGTAAAATAGTATCATCTGCATACTGTTGGTGAGTTATATCAGGAAGATTTCTAGTTACAGTAATACCTGAGATCTTCCATTTCAAATATGCGTCTGAGACTGCTCTACCAAAAGCTTCTACCATGAGAATGAAGAGAGAAGGAGATAATGGGTCTCCTTGTCTGATACCCCTAGAGATTTTGAAAAAACCTTCAGGCATCCCATTGATAAGAATAGAAATCTTAGGAGTGGATATAAACTTGAAGATTACATTAATCCATTGACGAGAAAAGCCAGAAGCTTCTAGGACCTTGCAAAGGAAACACCAGTCAACCATATCATAAGCCTTTTGTATATCTTGCTTCATAAACATACATGCAACTTTGTCTTTAGATGCCAAGTGGATGGTTTCTTGGATTGTGAGAATACCATCCAAAATAGATCTCCCTAGAACAAAACCTATCTGTTCTTCGAAGATCAATTTTGGCAAAAGACCCTTGAGCCTGTTAGCCAAAATTTTAGAAAAGAATTTGTATATCGTATTGCATAAGGCTATAGGGTGAAAGTCACTAGGGTGTTCCGGCCCATTCTTTTTAGGAATCAATGTAATAAAGGAGTAGTTGATGTTTGCTAGCAATGATCCTCCATTTATGGATGCTTCAATTGCTTTGCATAGGTCTTCCCCCAAAATGTCCCAACAATTTTGGAAGAAAAAGGCCTGAAAACTGTCAGGTCTTGGTGATTTGTTAGGATTCATATTAAAAACTGTAGACCGAACCTCATCTAGAGTAATTGGTCTATTTAGATTTTTGTTATCTTCAGGTGTAATCAATTTAGGGATAAATTTAAGCATTTTGGATTGGGCCTCCCCATTTGATCCTTCATAATTATTTAATAACCCTTTAAAGTGGGAGACTAATGCATTTGCTATTTCTTGAGGGTTCTCTATACGTAGACCTAGAGGGTTAATGATGCTAGTGATTTTATTTAGAGATCTATTATAAATGGTAGAGTTATGATTTTTTTTTGTATTTCGGTCTCCCTCATCCAACCATTTATCCCTAGATTTCTGCCTCCAAAAATTTTCCTCTTTGGAGAGGATATCTTCCTATTTCGAAGAAGTTTTTTTTTCTAAAAAGTAATTCTCATAATTCATACCATATTTTATAATATCTTGATTCAGTTTCTTTATTTTTTCTTCAATCTCCAACTTTCTTTGAAAATATTATTAAAGTGCTCTCTATTCCACCTCAGAATGTTTTCTTTCAACATTTTCAGCTTAGAGATAAAAATAAACATTTTAGATCCTTCAAAGCTTGCTTGAGTCCACCATGTCCTAATGAGATCAAGGAATTTTGGATCTTGAAACCACATCTTTTCACATCTGAATGGATTTTTGGATGGGTTTAGATGGTTCAGAGAGCTCAACGCACACCAAAAAATGGTCCGATCCTGCATAAGGCAGAATGGAGGATTGGAAGTTTTTTTTTATAATCCGTAAAGTTACCTACTATAAAAAAATCTATCTAGCTTTTCTGTGATATAAGCATTATCCTTTCTTTTATTATTCCATGTCTATGAGCCATTACTTAATGAGATTTCTATCATACTATGTTTATCAATCCATGCTTTAAATTTTAGAGATGAGGGTGCAAGGTGTTGTATACCTCCTACTTTTTCATCCAAGCTTATAATGGTGTTAAAATCACCACCCATAATAATAGGACTATCTTTGTAATTAAGTAAAATCGAACTTAATTCATCCCACACAGCTTTTTTCCCTATGAGACTGTTCGGACCATACACATCAATTAGAATAAATTTCATGTCAAATTTTAAACTCTATACACTAACACACATCCAATTATTGCTATTCATTAAGTACTGCAAATCTACTTTCTTTGAATTCCAAATTATACCTAAGCCACCAGATGCACCTATTGCCTCTAGGAAGAATGCATCCCATATACCTAGCATCTTATTTAATTTAGAACCTTCTAAATGGTTTAATTTTTTTTTTGTATTAAAATTACCTCTAAATTAAAATTCTTTAGATATTGTTTAATTAACCTTTTTTGCTAGGGGCGTTTAGGCCCCTAGCATTCCATGTGGTTACCCTCATGGTGCCTTGGGAAGGCACTTTCCCTTCCCCATATTAAGTAGTTCATCAATTTTTATCTATTCCTTGCAAAGTCCTTCAGCCTCTCTTAACTCCTTCAATGATTTCCTACCTCTTTTTCCTTTTAATTTTCCATAAATTGGAGAACTCCGTCCTTCCTGATTCATATGTAAACTGAGATATTGCTGATAATCAATCAAGCTATGTGTTGAAGGAGACATAATATCCCCAGTTTTGCCAAACTCCTCATTTTCTAGTTCACTGCAGATCTTACTTCCGATGTCATATTTATCCAAAACCTCATGGTTGAGTTATGCCATATTGCCAGTGCCTATTGTTTTCTTTTCTTGATTTACTTTTGATTTGGTTCCATAATTCTCATACCGTTCCATTAAACTGTCCTCCATCTCAATCTTTAATATGTCCCTTCTGAGATCCTCAGCTGTATAATCTTTCCCTCCCAATTTGATGATTCTTTGTATCAACTTCTCCTTTTGGGAGACAATGCTATTATTAATGTTGTCAAAACTAAAGACCTGAATTCGTTCCTCGGATAGCTGATCTAGATCCTTGTCATATGCATCTAGCACACCCTCCTTTGGAGGGGAATTTAGTTCCTTGTTTAGAAAATTATGAACAACTTTAACAATATAACCTTATGTATTTCTATCCTTATGCCACATATTTGGCTGGTTAACCACTGGAGTAAAAGGTGAAGAGATATGATTATCAAGAGTCTGCTAGAATTTAGAGGTACCTCTTGATCCTTTATTTCTAGGAGTAGACATCTCTGCCTTAGCATTTATATTTGGAGCTTGCTGTTGAGAATCTTGTCTTTCCACTCTAGGAGGATTTTACTCCACCCTAGCCTTTGGTGAGGAGAAAAGAAGAGTGTTTTCTACCTCACCTAAATCTTGAATCTCTGACATTTTTGAAGCCCTAACTTGTAACTCTCCTGATTCCTCTGCTCCTTTATCTACCTCTCTTATTTTGCTTAATATTTCCTTGTTTTGATCCGTATTGGAGGGGGAGACAACCTTGGAATTCCTTATTATCTCATTCTGATTCTCCTGTACCAAATGACCCTCTATGATGTCTATTTTAGAATGGTTTCCCATTCCTCCAATACCAGTTGCTTTGCTTTCCTCTTTGAGTTCTGTTTGGACAATATTTGGTATTTTCTCTTGCCCTACATCCTTGTTTGTGATCTTTATAAATGATGTAGCAATCTTCTCTAGAACTTCAAATACTCTGTCACTAATTATTTGTTGCTTTTGTATAGAGGCATAATTTCCATTTCCAATTCTACTTGTGTCCTTACTGATTTTGTCTGCTTCCTTTTTTCTTTTTTCCTTTCTATTTTTTGAGGGATGGACCATCGAAATCCATCTTTATTTTATCTTTGGATTTAGTTACTACTACTGATTTAAGCCTTCTTTTATCTAATAAGCACTCTTCTGTATCTTTAGTATAAAGCGGCTCATTCTGAAATGCATGATCTTTCTGATATTTTGTTGGAGATTTCTGTCCTTTGTGATCCCAAATTCTTTTGTTCTTCATTATTCTCATCCAGGGGAAATTACTTCTAAAATTAGAAGTGAGGGGGAGGATTTTGGGTCTAATTTTATGTAATTCATCAAATTTTAAGATATCAACTATTTTCCCTTTATATATTTGAAATTTAATATCATATAAGCTTTGTTAGTGATAAATTCCTTCTTAAATTCTGATGGATGATTAAAGTTGACATTGATTAGCATCTTAACACTATTATAATAATAAAAGGATGCATCAATACCTCTGACTTCACCAACCATAGATCCTATAGACTTAATAATGTCTACTTGACATAGCTCCGGAGGGAGAGATGCCAAGATAAACTAGGAAGGCATTACATTCTACCTTTTCTATATTAAAGTTCTATGACCATTCTATGAATTTAATGTAATGACCATTGAAAAAACATTTAGAGATTGAAATAAATTCTTTTTTAACAGATTCTTCTTTACACTGTAAATACATAATTCTATCTAAATAGTGGAAAATACTTACCTGGTCCTCACAATTTTCCTCCAGCCAATTAGATAATAGAGGGAAATCTCTTTGAGGGCCATTCCAAATTGCGAAAATTCCTCCCTTAATACATTCACTCCAAGTGTCTTCAACTTCTTTGATTGAAATCCTAGTTGGCTTATTCGATGTTTTATACGGGGTCACACCAGTGGGTGAATTAGGGTTTAATGGAGGGGACTTGTTTGAGATTCAACGATGTGGAGGGATATATGATGATGGAAGGTCTGAATTAGATGAAAACCTTCCCGACTGAGGCAATGTTTGAGGCGACTGACTTAATGAAATGAAAGGAGGTTTATGAAGCTCAGGATGTGCATATTTCATTAAATTGAAGACTCAGAGTTGATTATCTAAATGCTCGACTATGAAAAAAGAGTGAAGATTAGGGATTTCAGATACCTCTGCATATGTAGGAGGAATTTTTGAAATGGCTTCCATGCAAATATTTTCTTTTTTTCTGGAGTTGATACCCTCCATTCCGTTGCTGACTAAGGGGCTCTTCTACAAGATGTTTAAAGACCTCGAATCTATTGGACATTTTAACTGCAAATCTGGCATCTTGTGTGTTTTGGGAATCATTATGGAGCCATCTTTGATCAATGGCTAGAGGAGATCTCTGCCAATTATTCCTATGAGCACTTGATTTCTTAGAGTTCCTTTTCCATTTCTTTTGCAAGAACTTCTGCCCTAAGTTTTTTGCAGGTTTGAGGAAGTTCGACATTTTTGTTTCATTAGCAATGCCATTATTATTATGTATTGTATTTGCTACAATGTTTTCTCATGAGAAGTGGCATGCATCCAAAGTTATCAATGTGAGAATATATTTTTTCACACAAGTTAACATTTTTACAATTTACTAGTCTTTGTCCATGTTTATTGCATTGTTTACTATGTAATCAACCACTCTATTAGCTTCTCTATAAGCATATTAGATGGTGAGAGAATTGAAAGCATTAATATAAGATCAAGTTTGGGGAAGAAAATGACCAACCTTCAAATTCTCCATTTTTTTTTTCAAAATGAATTACTAATGACCATGGAATCACCTTGGATCTTAACATTATTTATTCCAAATTGATGATCTATTTAATGTTCCAAGACCAATGCTTGTGCCTCCACCACATTGATCTTCTATCATTGAATTTATTTGGGGTGAAAACAATTAGACTTCCATTTAATTTTCTAATACTCCAATTCTTGAGTACCCAAAATTTCATCTCAAACACTCCATCAAAGTCCAATTTATCCATCCCTCCTAAGGACATTACTATTTATATCTTTCTTAGACTAATGATAAAATGTGTTCCATCAATAGACAAGAGCCTAAAACACAAAGATTAGTTATGAACTTCTTATTTACAAAGTCTTGAATTCGAATCTACTCAAACTTAACACATAATAATAATCAATTTCAACAAATAATATTAATAAATAATGACAACCCATTACCTATAAAAAAAAAAATGTTCTCCAAATATCTGCATAAATGAACAAGAGACGCATTGCATCAAAGTTCTTACCAATAGTTAGAAAAGAAGGAAATTAGAGAGTAAAATATATGAAGAGAGAGTTAAAATAGTTAGAAAAGAAGAAAAATAGAGATTTATATATATGAAGACAAATTGAAAAGAGAGATAATGATAATAGAGATTTATAGATAGAAATGAAGGATATGAAGAGATTTAAATGAGAGAGAATGACATGTTATTATAGAGACACTAAATGAAGATAGCTGAAAGAGAATTTAAAAAAGAAAGAAAAAGGATTATGTTATTCTAAGAAAT
Organism: Cupressus sempervirens; assembly: GCA_028749045.1. Lineage (NCBI taxonomy): Eukaryota > Viridiplantae > Streptophyta > Pinopsida > Cupressales > Cupressaceae > Cupressus > Cupressus sempervirens. Next base: position 556,455,299 of record CM053786.1, on the reverse strand, counting down.
ATTTAAATAACAATTATAAAATTGAGTTAAATCAATGAAGTATTCATTTCTACCTTTTCCAAAATAAATTGTTGACTATTTGATCCAAACCAACAAAAGATGAAAAAATAGCTAGTTAAACATATGTGAAAAAAATTAGCATTTTACGATTGACAAAAGTAAGGGACAATGTAAAACTAATAAATATATTTAAAATATAAAATATAAAACATTAAAAACTAAATTTAATTTTTTTTTAACAAAATTTATAAAATTTTTAGTAAAAATTTATCAAATAATTATATTTTCTTAAAAATATATTTTTGTTTATTAATTTAATTATAATTTAGAATAAAAAATAATTTTAAAATTAGAGTAAAATAATTTTAAAGTATTATGAAGAAAAAATTAAATAAATTTATTTTAAAATGATATGACAATTAGTTTTTAAGTAAGATTTTAAATAAATTTAAATTCCCAAGATATTAAAAATAATAGATTGATATATTTACAATTTTGGTAAGAAAATTGATTTAGTTATTTTTGTTGATTAGAAATGCATTTATGTCTTAGGGAGTGAGGTGGAAGATAAAATAATTACTTTTTGGAAACTCTAATTAATTTGTCACAATTGTGAAAAAGATAAAGCTATCATTAATGCATGACATCACTGTTGTTGGAAAAAATATGTGAATTTTTGTTAAGGAAAATTGATTTTTTTCCCTACCAAAATAAGTATGGACCAATAGAATGAGCACAAAATGTCATTTATAAAATAAGGAAAAATGAAAAATAGAATTCCATATAAACTTTTAAATTCTTTGATTTGATTGGTCAAGTTAACATCATATCATAATTCATGCCATGACAGGAAATCAATATTAATTGATATTTAAAAAAAATGATTTTAACAATAATTGTTTCCAATATAACACCAAAAACGAATAAACCTTATCTTCTACCTGCATAAAATAAAATAAATTCCTTAATAACAAACCATCCAGGTTTGTTTTATCTCTCCATCAATCTTGCTTTTGTAATCTTAGGAAATTGGACGAAAGAAATGGGAATTTTGTTCGAAAACAGACGCGCACAATCGTACAGTGGACAACCAAGCGGGCTCGATTTTTTCAATGATGCAATTGTCTGCTTCTGCAATTTGTTCGAGGCAGATATTTATCTCTATCATGTATTCTACCTGTGGCGAGGTTAAAAAATAAAGAATCGTTACCGAAACCCTAGATAAAGCAATACGGTACGCAGTATTTAATTAAAATAGATACCTCTTTTTCAAACTTTACAAGATATTTAGATTGATGTGAAAGGCTGGAGTATTCCACCTACTCCGATCTATATCTCACTCCAAATCTGCATCTCCCATTTGATAAGTCCAACAAAATCAGATCACGCACTTTATTAACAGGTAAATCCCGCATCTCTTAATTATAATTTATACCTGGACCTAACCATGGTTGAAATCATATTCCTCGGGCGGTATTGATGCCATCATGCCTCAGGCGTGAAGATGGATTCTCTGACTGACCATTGCCACGTGCACTTTCATGATTAGTTTTAGCCGTTTGCCTTCGAATCCTCTGCATCTTCACCATTTACTGTGTTAATGCTCTGCAGTCATTCTTCAGAAAGGGCGAGAAAAGCGAATCAGAAGCTCCCAGTTCCCATTTATAGCAGGTTAAAGAGCCCACCGGCCAATCAAATTGTTTGATCTGAACCGACATAGTAACCACTGAGTTATTTTCTGAATTGTTGGAAAAAATAATCAATTATCTGTTCAGTTTGTTTCTCTGATCTGCTGGTTTTGACCCGGGGGATACGGAGAATTTGGGATCACATATTGTCTACGTTTAGTTTCTGCAGAATGCTCTTTCGCTTCCTGTCCACTCCGAGGTAAAACCCACCTAAAAATTTCTCCTGCAAATTGATGTTTTTCATGGAATATTGTGATATGTTGGTTTTTGTTATCTGCGGAATTTTTCTCTGACGATGTGAAGGTTGTTTTGTTGTTTTCAATGGTTGAAACATTGATCAGGATGCAGTTTGACCTGTGGAAGATCACAAGAGTTCGAGAGTAATCTGGAAGAGTGTATCAAATCCGGAACAAAAGGGTAGGTTTTTTATTCTCATGGTCAGAATTTTCAGTGCCATCTTGGCAAAACCACCAATATTTGGTTCCCTAAATCGGCTTCCTTCTGTTTGTATGCAATTTTTCCAAATTTGAACGATTGAGATTGTTCTGTGTTACCGGTGGATTTTACCAGTTTGTTGAGTTTAGGAATACTTTAGAGTTGTAGAGTAATTTTTTTAGCTTTATGTCTTTCAGTGATTTTTCAGGAGCAGTGTTCTGTTGTTTTAGGTCAATATTTAGGAGCTGTAGACCATTTCATATTGTATTGAGTAGAAACAATTGCAAACAATACAGCAGGCCATTCTGTATTGTGCTGTTTCTGAGAGTCTAAAAGGTCACAGAATGTCTCACTTTGGGAGAACGGGAAGATCTGAGAAACAAATCATTGGATGCCATTATTTGTTGTTCTGCACAGAGATCGTTTTTTATCACTTGGTAAACTTCACCAATGATAGGTTGGATGTATTGATTCAGGGGAGTGAGTCCAAATATATGTCATAATCCACAATACACAAAACTGCTTATCCATGTGAGATGGGTGGTTTTCTGTCTGGTATGTGTTACATAGCACTTGCTTTATTTTAGGTGTTCAAATTTCCTTTAATATCCTTGATAAGCTATTGTAAACTGCGCTACATTTATCACATCGACCTACTTTGGTCATTTCTAGACTTTCAAATAATTAATTTCTGAGTTTCAGGCTCTGGGATTGACCCCCTTACACCATTTTCTGTGTATGCTGACATTCTGATTTAGCCTATACTTATTCTCGTTATGTTGGTTCAGATTCATTCCAGGAGCATCTTGATATGGAGATGAACGTGTCTTTTGGAACTGCAAATGGGAATCAAACGGACGGGAAGGTCTGGCAAGATTTTCAGAAAAGTTTCTCTCAGGTACAGAATATTTTAGATCAGAATCGTTTACTGATTAATGAGATCAATCAGAACCAAGAGTCCAAGGTCCCAGATAATCTAACCCGGAATGTGGGCATGATACGAGAACTTAACAACAATATTGGAAGAGTAGTTGACCTGTATGCTGGTCTCTCGAGCACATTTGTAAAGGACATCGAAACATCATCAGAAGGAGATTCAGCCGGGACTTCAAGTTCTGATAGGAATCCCGGAGTTGCTTCCGGACAGAAGAGAAACCGTCCTGTTTAGGATTATAGAGTTCTCATTAGCCAGTTCCTCTGATTTGCTTCAACTCAGTTGTCTAGACCAATCTCTTCAAAATTTCCCAACATGAAAACCGTTTTATAGTGAAGGAAGTTTGTGAGTGCTTACAGAAGTATCTGATACAAGGCGTTGAAGGAGATAATCTGTATCTATACATGCAGAAAATTAACTTAAGTTATTTGCTGTGTGTGTGTTAATGGATTGTCATATCCCTTTCCAGGGGTTTGTTGATACACTAGAATTATTTTTCTGAACTTCTTGTGACTTTTATGAATAGAGACAGGAATGTTCCAGGACAAACTTTCTGTAGTCTCATCAATTTTTGCATTCACATGATGCTGTTTTGTATTTATTTATTTATGGTTATTATTATTATTTTGATAAGTACGAAATATTTCTTTTACAGTAAGTCAAATTTTGATATTGCTACCAGAATTCAACTGTATAGTTAACAAGCGAAATCTATTGAGCTATGGTTCATAAGCATTTATCTCTCATAGGAATGGGTAGAACAGTAAACACTCATTGCATTTAGGCGATGCTCCCAATGGCGAAACATCAGGCCTTCATGGAAGGTTACCCATCTCAGTACTACTCCAACTCAAGTGCATCAATCGTTGTGAACATCATCTAAATGCAATACGTATCAACTGTTCTATTCATTCTCATGTAAGATTGAGTTCTTGTGAATCACTGTTCATGAATCACAGACCAATAGATTTTACACAAAAACTACACAAAATTGAATTCTGGTAGCAATATCACTAATATTATTTTGTTGATTTAACATTTGTTCGGTTCAATTCAATTGTCTAATGCTTCTTGCAAACAAGTGAACTTTGAACAGCTTTTAGTGACACTGGTTTAACCTGCAACAGCTTCTGTATGTTTAATGATTGTAGGGCACATACTACCAATGCATGGGATGTACAAAAGGTAAAATATGTGCCTCATTTTGTTAACTAAATGATTCATATACTATATTTCTCTAGCTAATCTTTTGTTCTTAAGTTCTGTTTATATGTTAACCTCATTTTTTTTAATTCGTTAATACTATGTTTGTTTTCCTTAATACTGTGTTTGTTACTCCTTTTAACACTCGGGAATTAATTGGCTTCAATTGAGATTCATTGCATGTAAAATTGCATTTTTGAATATGGATTCACGTCTGGTTGTTTTCTTCTTTAATAATATAATATGTATTATGATTTATCTTTCGTTTGTCGTGCTCTTTATATGCATTTCACAGAATATGGACCGGAAGATGGGGTACTTTTTAGAGTTTTCACTTCAATGTTATCAGAGTTTCATAATTCATATGAATGTATTTTTTTTTTTTCAGGTTCGATTGTGTAGTAATTTTTTACATCAATGTTTTGGATCACACTACACGATCTATCATCAAAATGCAAAAGAGAGACATTTTTCCACTTTCCATTTGATTTATATTATGCAAAATAAATTGCAATTACTAAGCACTTATTGATTAGTTCTAAATCTGGAGGGAGTCCTAGCAACCTGGACATTTTCTGTGTTTTGGTATTATTTTTAGAAGAGGTGTTTTGTCATGTTTGCACTTCTATTTTCATCTGGGCCTCTTTTTGTTATGCTTAGGCAATGGGAACCAGGGTTTCTTGTACAAATAGCTGGCCCTTTGCCATTTATCATTTGAATTGTGCAACAAAACCCACTTTATCCGAAGGAACGAAATGTGTACCACTCTTACACCTATTCTCTAAGAGATTTTTCTGTTTCCAGTACAATATCTATTGCTTGTGATATCCTTGGTGCATGTTATACATGGTAACAGCAGCAAAACTTACAATGTTTTTTTATCATTAAAAGAAGCAAGAGGGTGCTGGGCTAACAAACAACTCGAGCATATTAATAGCACTAGAATCTTTTCAGTACACAAACAGCAACCTACAGTTTGCTTCTATCAAAAATAAAAGACGTAAAATTCAGAGTAACAATGGTACTAAAAGTAGAATCTTGCAACATAATAAAAGTAGAGTCTAGCACATTAATAGCAAAACCTGAATGTTAAAAAGTGATGCACCTTTTGTGATTTATTTATTATCAGTCACAAGGAAATATATTCTACTTCAAAGTAAAATACAACTAACTGAAAAATGAAACAAATGAAATGCATTTCACTCACAGAAGTAAAATGTATGTGTTTTTTTTTTTTGATGGAGGGTTCAGACCTGCGAGGCAGTCCAGTGAGGCACGAAGCCTGCGAGCTACCAACCAGCGAAGGCCACCACGAAATAGATTTAGGAACCCAATACAGGTCCACATTTGCCTGAAACCTCTTCGATTTAGAACCAAGGACATCATAAGAGATGAGGATCGTGCCCTGGGTGGATATATGTATATTTTGAAAAATGTGTGACAAATGCGAATTACAATTCATTTGTTCTCTGAATTAGTCGTTGGTAAAGTAGTATTATAAATACATTCCATTAGAACTTATACCTCGAATTACATCTGATGCTTTGCAAATATTAGGAACAATGGTTAAAGCTGCCATATTAGGAACAATGGTTGCCAGTGTAGTATAAAAAATTATAGATATCTCTCAAATACCTGTTAAGGAGCAAAACATGGGTTTTGTTGCGGTACTTGTGCCACTTCTAAGAACTTCTAAAATTAAAAGATAAAAAAGTAATGTATACTTTTTAGACACAAGTCAGTCATTAACATTTATGGCCAATAAGTTCTTCAAAGTGTATCAGGAGAAAGTATCTTTAGGTTGTTCGGTAGTTAATAGTTACAATTAGTCTGATGAGGAGGGGTTATAGTTTGGTGGTTTGACGTTTCTAAGTATATGCTCATTATGGATTTCTAATGGCTGTCTCCATTTTTCCATCTGTAATTTCAGCGAAGAATAAGAAAGAGGAACTAAAGAGTGAGACCACATTACCTTTAGAAAATATTCTAAACCACGAAATATATTTCTCAAAAGTCAAGATTCTGTGGAACTTCGATACCAAGTGTGAGATATAGGTGGAATTAGTGGCGTTTTTACAAACTGTATCTCAATTTTTAGTTGGCAAGCTAAGTATTTTTCTTTTCCATTCAACTTAAAGGAACAATTATTATCTCCAGAATGTTTTGATTAATACGGGACATTGAGAGTTTGGATATTAATCAGTATCAGAGAATCACAATCTAAACTTGCACATATAGAAGGGTAATTAAGTCTGCTGCAGAAATTCATAGTGCATAATATTACTTGCACATATAGAAGGGTAATTAAGTCTGATGCAGAAATTCATGGTGCATAATATTGGCTTCCTAAGTTCTCTCCAAGCATGGATAGAAACGAAAATTTTGATTCCAGTGAACATAATTCCTCGTTGCAGATGATACAGTTCCGACTGAAGAGAGTGCAAAGCATGCATTGCATAAGTAACAATCAAGAAAGAAAACATCCTTTTCGGTAATAATAAAATAGCCTCCTTTTAAATGGTTACCTTGTTCATATCACCTATCCTATCATTGGCGTCGTATAGCAAAGACAATGCTAGCGTAAACCTAGCTCTAATATAATAAAGTAGGCAATTCTTCAATGCTGTTCTACCCCTGGTGATGGCTTTGGTAGAAGGCTTCGGGCATCTCACTATCATGTTCCAGCCCTTTCTTTTACACAATAAAGTTTAACTTTATTTGACTCACATGTACATACATTGCCCTGGCCCCGGTTGAGGCCTTGAGCTTCTCCTTATCAGATTCAAGTCTCTCCTAATTGCAAATATATTTTCCATCTATGTAAGACATGGATATTGTATTATGTTGGATTTGATTGGAATTTCGTTGCTCCTCCCAGTGCTTGGGAATTTTATAACACATTCACTTTAGGAAATTTTCTAGGGACACCTCTTAACTAATTTTTTTATTGTCTCTCTAATGGGGTATAAGGGATTGTGTGTAGGATTCCTAAGAAATTAAGAATGTCGTTCTGGGCCTGGCAAAGTTAATTGCAAGTTTTCTAGTGTTGCTAAAGGTTAGCCTGGTCATTGTGATATAAGTTGTAACAAGTGACAACATTTCAGAAGGAGCTCTTCTTGAATAAGTAAGGTCTTGTGCTTTTGATCCAGAGGTTTGTACACAACAGCACTTCGGACTCTCATCTCGATGCCAAACATTGAAGAATCTAAACCTTTAAATCAGTCCACTTAAGCATCGATGAGTTGGAAAATCATTGCCATTGAGGGGAAGTCAAAAACCATTATTGAAGGTGTTCAAAAAGGAGGATACCCATCTTGGTCAATCAGTAGATTTTACGTGATGTTGTGCATCCAAAATTTGTTCATTCCTTGTGTTGAACCAGCAAGCCAGAAATAGTTCAACTAGTGGCGATACACAGTTTCAGGAGCCATTTCCTATCTTATAACACTGAACTTTGTGTACTTAGCTTCATTAAGTGGGACACTCAGGGGTAAAGCAATGATGGAACTTTACAAGATTTCTGGGTCTAGGGAGTAGGACAACTGTGTTTTCAGGTTTCGGTTATCAACACTAGGTAGCCACTTTGCCTCAAATGCCATTTTAAAATAGTCACTTAAATTTTTATTTCAGTTTATTTTCCAGGAATGCTCTCCTCGCTCCCAGAGGCACGCTGTATCAGATTTCAAAGTTTTCTACTCCATCTGAAGCTCTTTTTCTCCTCAACTCACTGTAATTTTTGCTTATTCTCTTTACAAGGTAGGGATCTTTGATGATTTTCTCTAATTTTGCTGGCTGTTGGCCATGATTAGATTTTGCAGTGAAATAGACTCAATTTTGCAGTGAAATAGACTCAATCTTCTCTTCTAGATAAGTCTGGTAGGAGGGAGTTTTTAATTTTTACAACTTGAAAAGGGTTTCTCATATGCCCCCATCCGAAAAGGAAAGCCAGCATCTTAGTTATACGAGAATGGTAGAGGATGTTGGATGAGAATGATAGGAAGCGAGCAAATATTACTGGCACTGCCTTGAACAACTGGAGGATTTATAAACAGGTGCTATTCTCTAATACAATACATGCCCAAGAGTCGGAAAGAATTGGTGAGGGAAAAGAAAAGAAGGAAAGTATATGGAGGAAATCCAGGACTCCGAGCAAGCTAGGCTAAGACTGGATACGCATATGTTGCGTGAGGGTAGAAATATAAAAACTGTATCATGATCAACCAGTGTCCCCATCTACTTCCATAAGAACATCACAAGTATGCAACCTTGAAAACCTACCAACATTTGGAACTTCTCAAGGGTTTTGCCTTAAGTTTTTCTTGTTACTAGCTATACCGAGGAAACAGATTCTCTATATCAGATGATTGCCGTAGGAATTTGCTTCCCTTCAGTTGCAGTTGGCGTTTGTTTAGTCCAAGTCCACATGAAAAAGGATAATTGAAATTGAAGTGGCTCAATTATTACCTCGAGTACATTAGTTACGAGGCCACTTAACCGAATTAACGGGCTTCTGTTCTAGAAAGTCGAGGAATTCTTCAAATGCCCCACTCACACTCTAGCCATAGCTTCTGGATTTTTGTGGGGGCGAAATTCTCGAGTGGCATTGAGCTAGTCAGATGATGTTGATTAGATGATGTGTACGACTCTTTTCAATCCAAGTGGTGGAGTCGATTAGATGCTTAAATAGCTATTTAATTTGACATTTACAAAGTCATGCATGGAAACCTTGTTTTTTCTGATATATTCTTCAAATCTCATCCCAATTCAAGCATGCTTGGAAGAAATCAACAAGGTGAGTTTTTGAACGGACCAGTTTTCTCGTCAACATAAAGTAATTTCTGTTATCGAATGGAAGTTATGATCATGAAGTCAGAGGGTGGTTTCAGTGTAAAATTTTATTGTAATTATTGATTATTAATTTGTTATTGTATATAAATTATTTGACTGTCAAACATAAAATCACAACATATATTGAATAATAATATAACTGTAATTTCAAAAATAAAAATACTGAATGAAATTTGTAAACATAATGAACATAATATATTTGGACAAATTGTTTTTAGAAAATCTTCTAAGAGGAAACTAATATTACAAATGAGGAATTATATTAAATTTAATTAAATTAAGAGATACACATATTGCTTGCTTCTTATTGGTAGAGCTTCGACAATATCCTCCTTGAGAGATTCTCCTCTCAACTTTTTCTATTGAAATTCAACTTTGCCACTATCATCGTTCCCTTGCTCTATTGCAATACTATTTGCTAATATTACAAATTCATTTGCTTACATTACAAATGCTTCTCAAGTATGCGTTCTCCAAATGCTCAATGATCTCATTTTATACTCTATTAGTTAGAAAACCAACTGCTGAAATTAAATCTCAATCAAGGACTAAGATAAATTAGGTTCCAACAACCCTCACTAATTGGTTATTAGGTGTTCTTACAAGAGTCAATTAAATAATAAATTTTTCTCTAGCAGCATTTCCAGAAAAGCAACTATTTATATAATTCTTGGGGATGCATGTTGGCATAATTGATGTGAATGTCTTCAAGAGTTGTTATGAGGGTGTATGATATTTTGAAGGACATGTTTGGTGATGATTGAATCAATTAGTGTGTTGTCATTGATGTCAACTTGATAATGTATGTTGAACTATTTTATCAAGAAGAACATAACTTACCATGCAAGTGAGAAACCAAATGTGTAGTTGATTTGTATGAGGAGTTAGTGTGCATGATTGGTATGGGACACTCAAATTTGTCTCTAGCTGCTATGTTTGTAATTTCATGTATTGCACATAAGATTAGAGTGAGTTATGAAGAATTGAAGTGAAACAATCTTATCAAGTTTGTTAGTTCATGATAGTTAATGAATAATTTGATTGGTTTATCAAATTTGTGTTGTTTCAAGAGATGAAACTCGAGATCTATGAATAATTACTATGTTGGTGAATCAATGTCAAAGTTATAGATAATTTGGTTTATAGGAAGGTACATTTTGGATTAATTGAATAGAGATCGGAAAGCAAAAGGAAGGACAAGTTGAATGTTAAGGTTGATCATGAACTGGTGACATGTAGATCAGTTTTGGTAGATCTTTTGATATGGAAGCAATGAAATTCAAATGATCTATTATACATTGGAGAAGGTGATGAAATTTCTTGAGACTATGTTTATTCATTAGAAAAATTGAAAAGAACATATGTATGATGTTAGATCGATATATGATTGAAGATGTTGATAGTGTGGTGAAGGATGATGGTGGATTAGGGTTGTGTAACATGTTTTGGTCAAGCATCTTTAGATTTCCATGGGTTACACGCTTAGGGTTACTTAACGATGTAAAGTATATGAATATGACAAAGAGTTATTGGGTGTAGGTGAGCGGAAGAGGAAGTGAACAAGAGGTGTACGATTAGGTTGATAGTTGACTAGTTAGAAGAGGAAGGAGATAGTGAATTGAAAAGGAGTTGTACAAGCAAATGTGAAGTGTTGCTCCCAGATCATTTCACTTGGTTAATTTGATCAGGCTAACAAATTTAAACCCTCTAACAAGGTCATTTTTAGTAGGGTGAGAAGGACTCCCGCCTGTGCGTTTCAAACTTCCACTCCCGCTCATTGCTCCCTAGCCTACATTAGTGTGGAGGATGTCTGCGGTGTCGAGGCTGCATCTGTTGCGGTTTGGCTCTCAGCCGCATCTACTCATGTGGCTTCCTCATCCAGGTGAATCCTGTGCCCCTTCCTGTTGTGACTAAGATCGTTCTTGCAGGACTTGAAACTATTGTTCCAGTTGTGGATACCTTTCTTAATGTGTCTCGGGTTGCTGTGTGTCAATTTGCTATCTCTTATGCAGATGTGGTTGCTTTTGAAGCAAGTATTAATGCTTCAGTTCTAAGGAAGCGGTCTCATCTGACTATGGTTAGTCATGCGGCTGTGCCTGTTCCTGTAAGTAATCTGATAGCGCTTAATCTTGAATCAGACATTGTTGATGAAATCAATACATATGTGGATGATTTCTCTGCCATTGTTGCTATTTTTTGGTTTAGGGGTTGTTGGCCCTCTTGGATTTGCATGCTTGGATTTCCAAATTTTGGGAACCAATCATTTCGGATTTAGTTCAGATTTACCTTGTGGCAAGGGGTTTTTTTATTGTAAAATTTGCTAATGTTGATGACACGAATTCCATTCTGTCCCATGGTTTCTCTTGGTAGGAAAGGTTCCCCCTAATGGCCAAACCTTGGTATCCAATATTTAATTTGACTATTGAGTCCTTTAATAAGATTCCTCTTTGGGTTAGGTTGTCGAATCTTCCCTTTCACTTTTGGCAAGACTCAGTCTTGGAGGTTGTGGGGAAAGCCCTTGGGGATTTCTTATTGGTTGATTCAGTCTCCTCTAATGTCTATAGGACAACTTATGCTCACATCCTTGTGGAGATGGATATCTCTGAGGGGCTCCCTGTTATGTTGAAGTTGGCTTCTTCAAGTGGCTCTTGGACTTAGCTTCTTGATTATGAAGGTGTTCCCTTCAGATGTAGGAAATGTCATAAAATTGACCATCTCGCTACTCGATGCTCCTCTGATAAGGTTAGATCGAAGAAATCACCTTCTTGGTGGTTAGGGGATTCAGATGATCACTATATAGTTAAGAAAGTTGCTTCAAATGTGGATGGGTTGGATAGCTCTTCTCATATTCATCTCACTTTGGATGAGAATTTTGTTGATGTGTCTGATGATTCGCATGTTGTCCCTATGATGATTTTGACTCAAAATGTTGTTGTTGATCCGTATCCTGTTGTTGACTCTGTTGTTTTGGTCCCTTTGGCAGCTTTGAGTCATAATTGTGTTGCTATTCCTTGTAACGTTGGCCTTGTCCAGAACACTGTTGTTGGTTCTTCTATTGCGGGGGTTTTGGGGGTTAGTGGGGATTGGCAAAAAGTTGCGGGGAAGGTGGAGGATGGTTGGACTTCAATTAAAGGAAAAAAAAAAGGCAAATCCTCCAAACCTTCATTTGATATGTTTTTATGTTCTCAAAAGAATGGACCAAAATGTAAATTTTGATGGTTTGTGGTCTCTTGGGCTATTTTCCCTCTTGTTGGGAACCTTAGTGTGTCCCTCTAGTTTTTCGGGTGGTTCTCCACAGTTGTTTTAAGATTCTCATTGTTATATCTTTCTTGTCCTTTTGTAAGGTTTCGGGTCCTTTCAAAACCTATTTTTACTTAATCAAATCAAAACAGGGCGGGAAGGATCTTTAGCAAGATTTGAAGTTGATTCCTTTAACAGGGTGGCTCATTAATTTGATTTAGAAATTCTTCAACAAGTTTACTCCTAACAAGTAAAGCTCCTATTAGGGCTAGAAGCAAATCCTAACCAAGTGACTCCTAATAGGGTGTGTTTTCAACCATACATTATTATATGCTCCTTAAAGGGTTAAGCTCTTAATCAAACACATTTCAAAAAAATGCAAAATACTTATGGGTATCAATTCTCATTGTGGGTTTTCTCTTTGACTAAGGTTTTTTCACAATAAAATGTAACGCCCCGCCAAGGGATCCAAAAGAATTAACCTAAAGTTTCACTAAGTTTGCTAAACATTTTTTTTTTTTAAAGTAAGAATGTATAACATACACATCAAACACATAGTAGCGGAAGCAATAACATGTAATCATCGACAACCATACATTGCAAGTTACATTTCTTAAAGATCCCAAGACGTTGAGTCACGTTTAAATTTAATTAAATCTAAGTCTAACAACTATCACATACATATGAAAGAATAATCAGAAAGTCCCATGTCCATAATATACATTTGATCCTAATGCCTCTCGGCAAACTAATTCGGAATGCTCAATCATCCACTATACAAGTCACAGGGTATGAAAGGCTTAAAAGAATATACATATGTAATAATAGAAATACATCAACCTCCATGAATCCATGATATAAAGTACAGTAAAGATATATACAAAACTATTCACCATACATGATACATCCATACATCCATAATGATAAAACATCTATCATAAAATCTACCCATCCATCATAATAATCCAAGAACATAGTGAAGGTAAATGCCAATCACGAACACTCCAGCCATGGTGACCACTGAACGGATCTCAATAGTAAGAGTAAAAAGCACTACCACCCGACCGCGTGGAACCTAAATGGTCCACTCCCACCGCGCTGAGGAGATAGTCTCAAGTCCCAAATAGGATAACAAAACCTATAATCATAAATACTCTCTAAGTCCAGGAAAACCTATAAGTATGCTAACTCAAGGGTTCCTAAAAAGATCGACATCTAAATCCCAGAGGTACCACAAGACACGTAGGAAACCTAATATGCAAGCAGGAAAGTGTCATCGCAAAAGTCACGTAGAAGTTACCCGAGCAATCCCTTAGGAATCCCGGGTCCCTACTGATCCCTGCGGCCACTAGTATCCTCTCGTACTGACGAGGCATACCATGGAATGCAAGGTCGTAACCAAGCGTTCTCTCTACCCCATCCTAGTCTATACTAGCACTCAAGGCATGGGAGAGAACATACAATTATCTTATTAGGTTCATTTTCCCTTATTTAGTGTAAATGTTTTCACTTATTAAAACAACTTACAATGGGTTACTCCAGGCAGCCTCTTAGGGCCCCGATCCCTATTGCAAGCCACTTCCCGACACTACACATAGATAACCTACCCTAGGCTCATGAAATCATAAATCAAAGAATCATAATAAAACCACCTCAGTCCTATACAAGCAACTGAAAAGACATCATAAAAGATAAGCCACAAAACTTACATCAGTTCTTCATGAGCAACAGATAAGCACCAAATAATAATCATATGACCACGACAGTTCTCTATCAGCAACTGAAGGCATCAATGATAAATCACAAAATCCAATGGTTCTCCAATGAGCAACCAGAAAGTATCCCAATAGTAAATTTCAATACTGATCGAAGACTCCAAAATGGTCAAGTCAAAACATGACATCATCAAGAACATAACCACCACTTCAGTCCTCTCAAACGACCGAAAAGCAATCCAAGTATAACTGATTGAGACTCAAAAATGGTTATCAAATATAACTGATCGAGACTCGAAAATGGTTAAGTCAGGTATCTCATAAACATACACCTCAGCTTCACACAAGAAGACTGAAAGCAATAACAACTAGTAAATACAATCATGTCATAGAGCACTCCATCACACTACCATGGTCGGGTTAAGAAAGATCGAGACCAAATCATCATAACATCACATTCACAACCCCGAGCCTCTGGTAACAACCTAAACTGGTCAATACTAGAACAAATCCCAAAACCTCAAAACATAGACAATATAACAAAACAATATAGTTCATATTCTCACTGCTAGATTGATTTGAACATATGTAATCAGGTTAAGTGTAATATTTTTGTTTCTAGTTTAATGTATGTTTTCACGAAAATAAGTTCACAGTTTGACCTACACGTTAACCCATTCGTCTCATAATTAACATATAAATATAACCCATATAGATATTCGAATAAAATTGTACAATTACTTTACTTTTGATTCTAAGTCAATTAATCAATATAATTAAAAGGAAATTATTTATTTAATTATTGAAATGATGACCTATTATTTTAAATAAGAAATTTCAATTTAACTAAAAATCAATCCTATATAAATCTACAGTTCTATTAACAATTTTCATTATTAATTAAATTTAATTAAACTAATTTCAATTAATTTAATCAATAATTACTGTTCTTAATTACTTATTTTAATATCTCCATTAATTACTAATTTATTAATATTTATCCAAAAATTATTAATAAATTAATACTTACACAAAAAAAACTATATTAAATGCATTAATATTTAATTATTAAATATCAATAAAGATTATTATTAAAAATATTATTAAATAAAAAAACATATTAAAATATATTAATAAAAGTTTTAAATATTAATAAAACCTTTTTGAATAACATTAATTTAATTTAAAATCGAATATATAAAAAAAAAGTTGCGTATTTTTTTTAAGCCCGTCGGCTTATTCATAAAGGCCGCCTGCGGCCGCCAGCAGTACTCTGTACCGCCGCTGCCGCAGTACTCTGCGGGCAGGGACGACAGAGCTGCCAAAAAGGTACGGGGGGGGGGGGGGGGGTGTGGGTATTCCCGCCCCCTCCCATTAATATTAAAAAAAATTATTATTATTATTATTATTTTAATTTTTTTTAATTTTTTAATTTTTTAATTTTTAATTTTTTAATTTTTTTTTATAAACATTCACATATGTAATCTAATAGAGAAAACAATATTAACTATTCAAATTTTCAATCTATAATTTTAATTTTTTTTTTTTAAAATTTAAAATTCAACCCTTCCCCGTTCAAATCTAAATTTCTTTAATCTATTGAACGAGGATTCCTGATCACTCTTTTAATCTCTACGTATGTCGAATATATTGACAAGCATTTAATAATTTACAATATTGAAATATTGAAGCTTTCATCACAAAGAATTCAAATGTACAATCCACAAACACGAAGAAGACAGGAAAGAGAAATTACGTATTTAATCAACAATCAAAGCACAAGACCCTACCTGGTCCTGATGCTAACATGAAACCCCCGAAAAACTGTGAGAGAATTTGCTCCTCTTCAATTACTTTTCTCTAAAAATCTTTCCTAGAATTCCTCTTCTGAAATTCGCTTCCAAAAGTTGTCTCCCAAAATTTCTGTCTTCCCCAAATTCCTTGTCCCAATTCGTGTCCCAATTCGTGTCCCTCAAAAATGAACCCCCCAAAGTTTGTGATAAGCAAATTCTCCTCAAATCGGGGCACTAATTGTGCGTTCACCCGAGAAGACTCATTGCATAACTCAGTTAACTCCAAATTAACGTTTATTATCTTTTCTCTTATTTTGCATTCATCTTTCATGCACATTAAGTTGATTTATTAAATAACTTTATTTAATAATTCACTTGACTTTCATTTTTAATCTATATTACTTTTAAACCCATGCACACTTTATGAATTTAAAACAACATTATAATTTTCTCTTATTTTATCTTTTAATTTCTTTATTTTCAACACATGCTTGCATCATGCAATCTTACAACTTTTAATAATTAATATATTTTCACTTTTTAATTTATTTTAGAAACTTAATTGATAAAATATTTAATTAACTTACATAACAATAATATTTAGCATTTATTTAAAAATGGACTCTAAATATATTATTATTAAATTAAATAAATATTATAATGTTCTAAATTATCCTTAAACTTTTATCTCCAAATTTAATTCTTTTTATTTAATTAATTTCTCAATTAATTAAATATAATCAAATATTAAATTATCATAATAATCTTCTATTAAATTAAATCATTAATTAATCGTTTTAATTAATTTCTTTTATATTTAAACTCATGCTTAGATCATGCGATCTAGAAACCTTGAATAATTTAATATCTTTTCCACTTTTAATTTATTTAAGAAACTTTAATTGATAAAATATTTATTAATTCAATTAATAATAATATTTAGCATTTATTTAAAAATGAACTCTAAATATATATTATTATTAAATTAAATAAATATTATCACATTCTAAAATTATACTTAAAACTTTTATTTCCAAATTTAATACTTTTTATTTAATTAATTTCTCAATTAATTAAATATAATTAAATATTAAAATATCATAATAATTTTCTATTAAATTAAATAATTAATTAATCCTTTTAATTAAACTTAATTAATAGAAAATACATCAAGGACTCATAAAGCAACATATGAAAACCCATCATAGAAGAACACATACTAAATCAAACAAAAAGGGTTATAATCACGAAATAACATCATTTGATGCATTCAGAGGGTACTTAACTTAGATACTTGTCCTAATTATCAATTAGGACAATTGGCTAAAGGGTTTAGGATTTGGACTTAAGAGTTTATCTCCCCTCTCTTACCATTGAGATAATGCGATAGGGTACGCTCATCCTGGCAATTCAGGGAAGTCGATACCCGGTACCTGCAACCTGCATAAAATTCACGCATGTACAGACACAATATTCTAAGCTAAACAGACAATGGCAGGAAGTGGTGCATTGTGTAGATCCCGACTAGCAGGTGACTACGACTCCCTTCCTTAACCACATCAGAAACACCATACATAAAGAAAACAAACACGCACACCATACACATGCAGTATGGGGTAAGTATCCATAAGAAAGCACGTGTGATAATAAACCATATAACTAATCATCATTGATAATTGAAAACATTGAATAATCATCATACATGCATGAAATATAGAGTACCAATTCATCTCATCATATAATAAATTGAGTGTAAAACAACATCTAATAATCTGAAAGTAATGCTACTAAACATCAAGTATAAAACTGGCCTAAAAGAGTTTGGCAATGAAGACTAAAATGCGACTTAGGGGCAGGCACTACATAAAAATATCTATGTTATTGTGTTACTTGTGTACATTTTTAATGTGTTTCTTTATGTTTAAGTTTCACAAGTTAACATGCATGGATGAATGAATGCTTTAATGATAAGACCGGTATTGGTTAATAAGTTTGATAAGGTTGTGGTTTAAGTTTTAAGATTAGTTAAAGTTGGTTAATCCTAACAAGTTGGTAATATGTAAGTTGTTTCTAGTAGATATCTTGAGTTGGTAAGGTAGTTTTTGATTTGGCAATCACATGGAAGCAAAGACATTTGAATGATAAGTTATATATTAGAGAATGTGATGAAATTTCTCAAAACTATGTTTGTCCATTGGAAAAGGTAAAAAGAATAGATGTATCATTTTATATTGATGCTTGATTAAAGATATTGATCATGTGGTAAAGGATGATGGTGGATTAGGGTTGTATAACACATTTTGGTTAAATTTTTTTAGATTTCTATGGGCAATACATTTAGGGCCAGGGTTACCTAATGATGCAAAGTAGATGCATATGACAAAGCTATTGTTTGTAGGTGAGTGGAAGAGGAGTTATCAATTGAAGAAGTAATCAACAAGAGGTGTGTGGTCAAGTTGATAGTTGAATGGCTGCAAGATGAAGGAAATAGTGACCTGAAAAGGATTTGTACAAGCAAATGTGAAGTGTTATTCCTAGATTATTTCACTTGGTTTATCCTAATAGGTTGGAAAATTTAAATCCTTTAACAATGCCATTTTTTAACAGGGTGAGCAGGATTTGAAATTAACTTTTTTAATAGGATGGATCATTAATTTGAGTTAGAAATCCTAAGAGGGATAAAGGAAAATTCCTTACCTAGGTTACTCATGATAGGGTTTTTTCTTAACTAGACATTATTGTAAGTTTCTCATATGGCTAAGCTCTTAACCATGCGTATTTCAAAAGTGTGCAAAATACTTGTAGGTATCAATTGACGGTGTGGTTTTCCCCTCCAACTAAGGGTTTCCATGATAAAAATTTATGTTATTGTGTTACTTGTGTGGATGGTTTTTATGTTTTTCTTTATGTTTACATTTTGCAAGTTAACATGCATGGATGAATAAGGGATTTGATGATAAGACCGACATTGTTTAATTAGTTTGATTATGTTATAGTTTAAGTTTTAAGATTAATTAAAGTTGGTGAATATTGATTCACCTCCCCCTGCCTCGCCCTCCCAATAACCTAGGACCTTGAATATATTAACAATGAACAAACAATTATCCAAGCTACCCAAACTAGTACCCCCTCTTAGCAAGGAATTTTTTCTACACGACACCCAAACTTATCGCTAAAGAAGATGCATTTTGCTTTCACAATGTGTTTGTCAAAATGTTTGAACTTGTTTTCTAGGTATATATTGTAATTGATCAATTTTCCTTGATGAAGTGATACATGATGTCTATATGTTTAGACCTATCAGGAAATACGAGATTCTCAGATAATTTAATACAACTTTATTTGTCATAGTGTATCACACTAGTCTCAACACTCTGACCAAACAAGACAACCAACAAATTTTGAAGCCATATGGCTTCATACATCACCATGTTGGCTTCTATGTAAAATAATTTTGCAGAACTCAATGACACAAATTTTTTCTTCATGTTGAACCAAGATTAAAAAAAACCTAATCCCAAACTAACGAAACACCCTAAAATGCTTCTCTTGTTTGTTGTATTTCTTGCCCAATCTACATCAGTTTAGCTTATCATCTTGATTCCTTTTGTAATGCCCTACTCGAAGATCCTTGTAAATAAGGATAAACAAAGACAAACATGTTTTTTAAAGATAAAGCATAGCTATAAGAAACTACAAACATAAGATCACAAAGATTGCAATGAAAGACTAAAATCAAGGACTATGGATCTCCAAACATTCATCATTAAAAATACGTTCATTTTCATCTACCTAAGTTAAACGTACAAGGTTCATTCCATTAACATATTAACAAGGTTATGATGCTCATTTTAAATCTGAAACATAAATTTCTTAATGATCAAACTGTAATCACCTAAAAATGGTCATCTAGACTATTAGTCCCCCTTCTCAACATCTTGGCTAATTTAACTAATCATTTACCTAGACCAAATTACTAATAATCAATTAATTTGATTATAATATATAGTTTGACTATGCTATCCTAAGTTCATTATTTGATTAAAAGAACATGTCCCCTTTTAATTAAATAAAAGACCCCATTCTTCTAACCCACTCAAAGTGCACACATAAAGTCATTTTTCTAAATTACAAATTAAAAGAAAAGGCTTTGTGACTTTTGTCTTATATGGGAAGTCAACTTCTATTTTATTGGTTGACTTGTGTGTGCACATGGATCACTCCCATTTTCAAACTCCACCATTGATTATCCATCATCTTGACCTTGATCTCTACCGTCCATACGACTTTAAAAGAGAGAGCTCTTCCCTTGTCAAAAGATCCATCAACCTTTTGAATATTGTTATGTTGCAAGTTTTCTAACAAGTTTCTTTGGAGCTTTGTGGAGAATTTCCATTTTCTTGTCTTCATTCTCTCATTCCATTTCATTCTAGCTTAATATCATGTTGTATGTTACTTTAGTTTCTCTTTTGCAATGATTCATCTCACATAGCTTAATTAGGTTGATGGTAACATTCTCATCCATGCTTAGCATAGCTATATTTTGCATACTCATCATAGTTTAGTCTCCATTTGCATTGCATTATTGAGGCACTCTTTGTAGACATTTGTGGACTTGCATCTCGTCTCTAAGAAAACCTCTCATTGCATGGTTTATTAGCAAGAAGAGCATTCCTAAGGCTTAGCTGAGAGCCCTTATATTCAAAATCATACTCTCTTGCACTCTGTGGATAGGGAGCTCTAAGCCGACATCCAAGCATTCTAAGCTCATGGAATCCCTTGGATAGAATGGTTTAGAGTGTGACACTTTCTTAGTGTACATTTTTGGCGCCCACCGTAGGGTAGAATATTGGGTTTTGTCCTTTAATTTGCTATTTTTTGTTGCATTCCCTGCATGTTGTCTGCACCTTTTTTTTTTCAAGCCGTAACTTTTGGGTGACATTTTTCTAGTTTCAAACGATAGTTATTATAATTACAGTGCCATACTTTTTTAGGAAAAAGTGTCGCACAATAGTATTAAACTTTATCGCTCTTTCATAGTATGTTCTGTCACTTGGCTTAGGCAGGAATATCACATGAAAGAAAACTATTGCATGCATATATTGAGAAATATTGCACGATATACTTCAAGCAAAAATTGTTGCTTGGTCTGAACTTGCTTGCTGATTGAGTGATTAGATCTTTTTTTGTTGTACTTGTTGTTTGCTAGATTTTTACAGGTTTGTAGTGGTTTTAGAGAGGTTTATTTTTAGATTACATGTTGTTTTGAAGCTAACTCGTGGGACTATGGGTTGTGTTTCTAGGTTGCTACCTTGAGATATTTGCCTAATCGCTTAAAAAAAAAAACGTATGTCAAAGCTTCAAATGCACAAGGGCTATTAATTATTGTTTGTAGGGCTGCCCAATACATAAAAACCCAAACACTTGCTTGTATTTCTTTCATTTTATGTGCGGCATCTTACTAGGTGTTCCATTTTCTAGGCACATAAAACTTGTAATTAAGATCCTTGGGTGATAGGAAAGTATGCTCTTCACCCTTGTGGTGAATCATAAATCTTGACTCACCTTTGGATTTTGAGAACAAGAGGATTAATTGAAGCTTCTTGACATATTTGGGGAAATAAATCAAGATAGGAGAGTATGCTCTTCATCCTTGTGGTGAATCAGAAATCTTGACTCTTGAGAGTGGATCCAATCTATGGTAGTTAGAATCCTTTAGAGGGCCTGCTCTTGGACAACCTAAGAGGAATAGCCCAAGTGGGGACAAGCTAATACCCAACTCTTCCAACTCACTATAAACTCAAGGCTATCAAGGACACAAAACCTTGGTAGACATATTGTTTGTCTTTGCTTAGTGTGATCGCTTGTGGGATTTTGACCATGAAGAGATCACTAGGCAAGAATGCTTAAGGTGCTCTTGTGACTGCGAGGTTTGTTACCCACTATAAGGTGGGGTGTCCCTTAATTGGGTACAAGAGGAACATTACAAACAAAATCCCTTTCTAAATACCCTAAGTTAGTAGCTACCCTATTTTGCTGCTCAACTTCTTGGTGCAAGGATCGATCCTAGTGGACTACCTGGATCACCCCAATATTTTACACTCACCATATGTGTTCCCTTGGTTGTGCTTATGGAACTTCCATAACAAAGCCAATATCTCTTGTGGGCAACCACTTGGTGTGATGCAAAGGAGCATCAAGCATGGGCCAAGTTGTTAAGTAATGAATTGTGACTCTAAGGTAGATTGCTTGGCTACTGCTATTGAATGTGTTGACCAGTGTTAATGTTCTTAATCAAACATCTCGATAAAATTGGTAGGAAGGCTATTCTGATATCACAAATGCGTATTGGCAAGGTTGTTTTTACCTTTGTTTAATTGTTTGAGACATGTTAAAAACTCCTACTATTTGTAAACCTTTCTGCTACTCAAAGTAGCAATTGATTAATTGTCTCAAATCATCATTGATGAATCACTTGTCAAAATCTAGTTACCATTCTATTCTAGCTATTCGCTATTGAGCTTCTTGCTCACTTGCTTGGCTTGAGTCACCAGTGTTGTAAGTTCTTGAGCACTTTTTTGATAAGCCATCTATTTTACTTTGACAACTGACTAATCTTGATTGTAAGAGCTTCAAATCTGACACACTTTTCTTGTCCTATTAAGCGAAGACAAATCCTTACATGCCAATTACAACTAGATTTCAAGTTGGTAACAGTAGTCATACCCCTTTCATTTTCAAGCAATTGCAGACACCACCTAGGTGCCCTCATGGACAACCTTGTGTGGAAGATCCCAAATCTACTCAAACAAAAATAGCCAACATTCAACATAATCCACTTTACAGCTTTGAAAACCTATTTGGTACACCCTTTGAGACACCCAAGGGTGAAAATAGTTTGATCACTATGGTGCACCCTGATGAGGTTCGATGCCACTTAGAAGAACAAGCGTGTGAAAACCAAAAGACCATGGAAGCCATATATGCTAGGGAAAAAAGGTATCAACAAGTTAAAACTAACAATAGTGCACACCATGAAGGGAACAGGGGGACTTGTTCTTGAAATCCTTTTGATGGAAATGATGGCAGTAACACACCTCCAAGGACTCCTAGAGTCACCATGGGTGCATGCCCTTCACCACCTAGACAATCACATCATGAAAGTGATGAAGAAACAACTAGCAAAGATGTAAAATTCTAACAAGACAGTTTTTCTCAAAAATTGATGCTCCGAGCTTTAGAGGAAAATAAAGACTAATACTTCCTATACATGGCAACAAGGGGATGGAAACTCCCTCAGGGTTTTGATGTTGAATGCATAATTAAAAAAATGAGAGCCCACCAAGGCTGAAATCTTAAGAGAAGAAGTACAAGAATTGAGGAAACAATTTGCATAATTGCAAACTTCAAAAGAGCCGCCTAAAACTTCATTTGTTGAATCAATATGTTTTCTTCCATTTGATAGGAGTTTATACATGCTACCATTTCTTAAGGATATAGAGGTTCCTAAGTATGAAAAATACGATTAAAATGGTGATCCTCACGATCATGTGAGGCATTTTTATGTTATTAGCATGGATTTTATGCATGAAGACACCTTTCTTATGCATATGTTTCCTAGGAGTCTAAGAGGGCAAGCCATGGAATGGTTGACATAATTGAGTCCCCCTCTTAAAAAATTTGATGAGCTTGTACAATGCTTTATCCAACAATACTCCTACAACAATCAACATCCTATAACCGTGCTAGACTTATGCAATATCAAACAAAAACCCAGAGAACTTTTTGCAACATACCTTCAACAATGGAGATCCTTATACTCTCAGTACCCTTGACAAATTCTTGAGGCTGAAAAATTGACATTTTTGTCCACACACTTGTACGTGAACTATACTTTGACTTAAGAAAACAATTATTCACATCCATCAATCCCATGGTTGAGAGTGCGTATCACATTGAAGATGTTGCTATCAAAAAGGGTGATATTGTTATAAACAAAGACAAAAATAACAATGGAAATGGTAAAGACAAAGGTAAACCTTGGAATAAAAATAAATATGTTGTCAATGATGGTGCAGTGGACACTCCTAAGACCAAGGAACCTTAGTTTAACCTTTCTAATGCTATCTATGCTACAAAACAACAAGAAGGTTTGAAATTACAAACATCTAACAAGAGCTCTAAGTTTACCAAAAAAATGATGTGTTTATACACCAGTGGTTGAACCTTACGAAGTGGTTTTAAAAACCTTAATTGCAAACACAATGGTCGCACTTCTAGATAATTCTCACCCCTATGACCCACCCTTATGACCCCTATGGTGGTGAGAGGATTATATTTGCAGTTATCACAGAAGCAAGGGTCACAACACTGAAAATTGTTTCAAGTTGAAAGATGTAATTCAAGATCTCATTGAAGTTGGTAAAGTTGTCATAGATGGCCTTGTTAACAATTCTAATCACAAATATTTTAAACAACCCTTGCTAGAATATGAGAAAGGTGAAACCTCAAAAGCTACTAAAAAAATCATGATGCTAAGATTAGTTATGCCTATGCTAACACAGACAATGTTATCGACATGATTGAGTTAGTTGAGTATCTTTGCATGGCTAATCCTAATGATGAAAAGCGACCCAATTATGATGCTAAGGATGATAGACCTAAGGTTATCCTCAAAATGTGACATGCTCCCCAACACCTTAATGATATTATACCTAAGGTGGTACTCTGTGTGGCCGAATCTTCCTCTTCACAAAGTGAACCACTTAATGCCATCACTAGGAGGCAATCTAAAGTTATCCTAAAAGTTGCTCATGATCCAAAGAATGCTTCAACTTCTAAACAACCAACTACTTCCAAGATCTCCAACTATGACCTTGTCAGCCAACTACAACATACCCTGGCTCAAATTTCCATTTTTGAGTTGTTAGAATTGTCCCCTTTGCACAAGGATATCCTCAAAAAAGCTTTACGTTCTGCCAATGTTCCCATAGATATTGATGCAGAATGATTCTAAGCTATGGTGAACCATATCTCTTCACCTCACTATCTCACCTTTTCTAAAGAAGATGACCAAGCTCTTAGTCATCCCCACAATCGTTCTCTTCATGTCGAAGTCCAAATCTTCTATACTTGCATTTTCCAAGTCTTGATAGACAATGGTGTAGGGTTAAAGATCATTTCATTCAATTTGATCCAACAGTTGGGCATGTCTAAATTTTCCATTGACCCTAGGTGCAAGATCACTATAAAAGTCTATGATGAGGTTGAAAGACCTTTTAAAGGTCTAATTATGCTTCCAATCAGGGTTGGTCCAGTTGAGAAGGATGTTATTTTCCAAGCGCTAGACATAATACCACTTGCATACAATTTTTTGTTGGGATGACCATGGATTCATGACATGCAAGTAGTACTCTCTATGTACCATCAGTTTATCAAGTTCCCTTTTAATGGTATCAACATAGTTGTCCCCGGTGACAACTCAATGTCTATCAACACGCTAGCCATTGCAAAAACACTAGTTCCACATAATCGCTCTTCTCATGAGCTGACACCATCCTTTATAGAGTGTGAACAAAAATTGAAAATGGTGAGCCTTGGTATGAGAAAATACACTTTAGACTCTATTGCTGCTTTTCATGTTTCCCCTTGGTCTTATGGGAAACCATCTACCAAAAAGAAGCCTTCTACTTCTGCAATGACTCTTTTTAGCACCTTTGTACAATCATCAATTCCCCTAGAAGAAGATATAGAGGAACACATAATTAAAGGTTGGATTTATAGGGAAGAGGAAGATGAGGAGGAAGTCATAGTTACTACCCCCATTTCTCCTAAACACTATGGTAAAGGATATAAATTTCTTGCAAACATGGGCTATCAAGGCCATAGATCCTTAACTAGTAATAAAAAAGCTCTAGTTGAACATTTAAGTCATACTCAAGGTCGTGACACTCGAGATACTATTGGCCTAGGTTTTGGGCTAGAAATTGACATACCAACCTTTGATCGAAGAGCACCTATGTCTAGTGAATCGAAGGATGATGATCCCCCTTTTGTTGCTATCACTTTGCAAGATGAAGACTTTGTGCCTATAACTTCTCTCCTTTGGGGAGAAGAAGCACTAATTACCAATAATGATGCTAAAGCGTCCACTTCTCAACAATCGGAACAAGAAGAATCCACCCATAGAGACATGAATAGAGGATCGATTAGAAAAAATATTGCTAATTTAATTGCTAGAGATTAGAGTATAGACTCACACAACTATGAATAGGAAATCCTATCAGATGCATCTTATGAACTAGGAGTTGATGTCATTCACACCTATACAACCCAACCAAATGTAGTTGAAGAGTCTAGTATAGGGTTAGATGAGTTTGGCTCATAACATGCTTTAGTGGATTACGCTAGTCCCTCTAGGTCTATTCCTAATCTTGACTCTTTTGCAACATTCACTATAGGCTTGACTTCGCATGTCACCAGAGATGACTCTCTTCACATTAACAAACTTGAAGCTTCCACCTCGCTCTCATTGATTCACCTTGATCTCATAGATTGGTTAGTTCAAAATCAAAGACCTGAAATACTGTCTTTTCAAAATGACTATGAGGTCACTTGTTACCTAAATGCCATTGAACTTGTCACTTCTTCCACCAACAAACCCATGGTTAACATGACGAAATCAGATATCAAGTACCTTAGTCATAAAATTATAAGAAAAAAAAAATAGTCAAATGGTGCAAACCACATTTTGGTGATGTTTGAACCTAAAGAAAGTAATAACAAAGATGTATCTAATGGGAAACAACTTCTTCTCTAGGAGCATTATTAGCACAAAGTGATGAGACTGGTAAAGAACATGTTATATATTACATAAGTCAAACTTTGGTATCTTATGAAATGAACTGCACCAGTATTGAAAAAGCCTGCCTTGTAGTCGTCTTTTCTTCTTAGAGGATTTGACATAACATATTGGCACATACAATACACTTAATTGCCAAGATTGATCCTCTAAAATACTTGTTGAGCAAAGCTGCGCTTACTAGTCGTCTAGCTAAATGGATAATGATTCTTTCATAATTTGACGTTCAGTATGTCAAATATAAAGCCATCAAAGGACATGCCATACCTAACCAATTGGCTGATTTTCCACTACAGGATACAACACCAATAAAAATTGAGTTTCTAGATGCCTCAATTATGTACATCACTGAGAGAACTTGGAAAATGTTCTTTGATGATTCTCATACACAATGGGGCTAGAGCAAGTGTTTTTTTTAATTTCCCCTCATGGATATACGATCCCAAAATCCTACAAACTCTTATTCCCTTCTACAAACAACATTGTAGAATATGAGGCACTAACAAATGGGATCAAAATGGCTCTTGAATGGTGAATCACTCAATTGTACATCTATGGGGATTCTCAACTTGTTTTAAACTAAGTGAACAATGAATATCAAACAAAGGATGACAAGTTGATACCTTATAAGAAGTTGATAGATGCTCTAAGGAACTATTTCAATTTTGTGACATTCCAACAAATTCCTAGAGTAGAAAACAAGGCTTCCAATGGTATGGCCACTGTAGCATCTATCCTCCAACTACAAGAATATGAATCACAATTTGAGTTTCTAGTGGAAGAACTACGTCATCTTGTTTATGATTCCTCAGATAACCAGGTGATCTACACTATTGTAGGTCACAATTTCTCCCACTATGCGGCTATCTTCTCTTACCTATGTGATCATGTTATTCTCAAAACCCTCACATGCAACCAAAAATGCCAACTCCTCCACGATGCTTCACATTACACTTTGGTCTCTAGTGACTTGTATAGGAAGAGTCTAGATGGAATGTTGCTTAGATGTTTAGAGATCAAAGAGCCTGAAAAGGCACTCATTGAAGTCCACGATGACATTTGTGGGGCACATTCTGATGGCCTTACACTTGCTTGAAAACTGCTTAAGATGGGTTATTACTGGACAACCATGCAAGCTGATGTCGTTCATTATGCCAAGTCCTATTAGAAATGTCAACTTCATGGCAACTTAATTCATGCTCTTGGACTTGAGATGATTCCCTCTATGCCATATTGGCCTTTTCAACAATGGGCCTTTGACTTGGTAGGCAAAATTCATCCAAGTTCATCTAATAGTCACAAATTCATCATCATAGCAATTGAGTATTTTACCAAATGGGTTGAAGCTACACCATTATCTATTGCTATAGGAAAACATGCTGCCCTATTTATATTGAACCACATCATTTTTCATTATAGTATTCCTTCCTCCATTGTTACTAATAATGGAGGACAATTCAAGAACAAGGACCTCAAACTCTGTGCAAGAAATTTTGAATCAAACAACATTGGTCTTCTATCTACTACCCTCAAGGGAATGGCTAAGAAAAGGCTTCCAACAAAAAATTTCTAAAAATCTTATACTATACAGTTCACAAGTCTTGGAAAGATTGGAAATTATAGTTAAATCTGACACTTTGGTCCTACAGAACTACCATTTGTACTTATATAGAGGCCACACCCTTTTCTCTTGTCTGTGGCTTTGAGGTCGTTCTCCCAATAGAAGTTGAGAATCCCTCCTTGTGACTCTCCTTACATGGGTTAATAACTAATGAAGACCATAGAGCTATGTGAATACAGGAACTAGAGACTCTTGATGAATGTCACAAGACTGTTTTTGATCACATGAGAGTTTATAGAAGCGCATGTCTACTCAGTATAAAAAGAAAGTTCACCTATGTGAGTTTCAAGTTGGCGAACTTGTGTTTAGAAAGAATCCAAAAAAATTAGCCACAAAGAGAGTAAAAGGGAAAATTTCAACCTAATTGGTTAGGCCCGTATATTATCTATTCTCACTGAAGTCTGCACCCTTGTCCAAAGTTGTTACCTAAGGACAACCTCGTGAAACATGGAAACAACCTCCAAGCTGTGGGACTTGAACTATGAGGTTGAGTTTCTGTAGAAGGCCGACTTCCTCTTACTATCAGGATGCACCTAACTACTCTTGGAGAGGAAAAGGGAGAAGGAGAGCATGAAAGCAAATCTACTTAATCTAATCTAAAGAGGTGATGCACCAAAATAGAGTGTTCAGGCCAATCTCTGCCCATATATGCACTATTGAACTAGAATGAAACTAAGGATATACTCATTCAGACTTGCTTTAATCTAATAATCACATGCAGATCAGAAGACCAAGATGAATGACACAAGGAAAGAGAGATTCACTTATATTATCATTCATAGGCCAAGGAGATACAGTCACGCAAATCATAGATCCCTACAAAACACCAGTAAGAGGCAAAGAGTTCTTGCACTTTCATACCAATGGCTAAAAGAGATAAGGCAGAAAATCATGTAGTTCAGAGGCATAGGGAATTTACACTGAGAATCTATAGAACAATAATAGAGAAAACAGAGAAAGGTCGACCTCTTCAAAATTTTTACAAGTTTTCTTTATAGCTTAGGCATAACTGAGATGTCCTCCAACTATCATTACTTTGCAACACCCTGCCATTAAGCTCTGTAGAGAACAATCATGGGGATCCAAAAGAAAATTTGATCTAAATATAGCTTTTTGGTACCATGAAATTTGATTTTTAACTAAAATAGGGCCTCGAAAAGATAGAAATGATGCCATAACTATGCTCTGACCAAGTAGATAGGTTGGATCGGGGGGTAGAGTGTTCCTCTTTGTTTTGTATTTACTCTAGGGTGGTTGGAATTAATCATAAGATCGAATTATGCTAAAAACCTCAGTATCCCATGTTCCTAGTTCATGAACCAGCATGGTTAGTAGGTCAACATAACCCTGGCACCGAAATGAGCCATGTGGACCAATGATCTCTTTTCACTTTGCCACCCCACAAGGTCTTCCCGAGGTTGACCAATCTTTCTTTACTAACTACGCTAATTCCTCAAACTCCAACTGTGATGGTCACATTAACTACCAACACATCTAACCATTACTACCTCCACCGGACCCACTGGGACACATTTCATTGAGGCACTATGTTGCTATGTGTATCCTCTGAGAAATTTCCCATAGCGAGATAGCGCCCACTTTTGATTTAGACTAATCTGACGATCGTGAAGACTTGCCATATTATTGCGCTATCTCCTTAAAAGAAACTTGAATACCTGGGCCCATGAACCACTTGGCAACCACCTGGCACAACCTGACATCTGACTCCACCCAAATTGGTACCATCCCTACAATTTCATAACACTCGGTCCCACCCTGCTACGTGTCGTCAAGGCACTATGTCGCTATGGGTAATATCCTTGCAGCTTTCCATAGTGAGATAGTGCCCACTGTTGATCCAGATTGATCCAAGGGTGAGGAAATCTTTGTGCATTTGAAAGGGGCGTGGGTCCAGGCTACTGCTGAAATCAAAAGATCTGCACAACTGGTGATGAATCAAAATCTTGTTCCAAGCACAGTCATCCTTCCATGTTGCCCGAGGTCCCACCATGTGTGCCACATTTCATCACTGATATTCGACGGGGCATGCTAGGGACCCACCTTCCTTCTGATGTTGCCATAGTATCACTTTCCATCTGGGCACTATGTCGCTAACGGTGAGGAACACAGTTTTTTGGATAGCGCCATAGCCCCCTTCAGGGATCTCTCAAAACTCAACGCCGAAGAAACAATGAGGAAAAGGAGGACCCACTGGCCACGTGACCAAAAGGCGCTATGTCGCTATGACAAAGGACCGTGCAACTTCCCATAGCAAGATAGCACCAACCGTAGATATCTTTCGATCCGACGATGGGGGACTTGTGGGCCTGCAGAAATATACCTAGGAAATAAGGAATATCATAAGGTTCAATCATTTAATTTTTTCAATATTCCTGGGGATGTTTAAAATAACATTAAACCGGGAAGTGACCGTTGGGCGGGCAAGTATTTAAAATTCAAATATTTGGTGGGGGGCACAATATGTAACATTATCAAAGTAGTATTTGGGTCTAGTGCTTATCAACTATCTACTCCTAAAGGAAAAGAACTTGCTGAGCCTATCAATATCCTACATTTGAAGAAGTTCTATGCTTAGAGGCTTATAGCTTAGCTATCTTGTACATACTTATTGATCCTTAAAAATCATAAAAATCAAAATATATCCTGAAAAAATGATCATTTTAGTAAAAAACTAGCAATAGGCACTTTGATGTATCACCAAAAAAATAAAAAATTCAAAAAATACAAAAAAATTGAAAAAAGTCTTGAAAAAATCTACCAAGTTCTGAAAACCTAGAAACAGGTGCTACTTGAGACCCTTGCACCTATGTCTATCAGTCTGAATCACTCACTTTGCACCACACTTTCTAGCTTGGGATTGTTTCTAGTCCTCGTCTTAGGGGCATAGCTACTTAGCCTATTGAGGTGCCCTTGTGCATTAGGGTTTCTTTGGCAATTGACACAATAGTGTTTCTCAAGAATGCCCCCCCCCCCACTTGACATCAAGTGTTTCTCAACACTTCTCAGATAGTTTACTTGCAGTCTCCGATGTCATGATATTTCTCACTATCAGATTCAAGTCTTGAAGAAATGGCCAAGTGACTTACACACACACACACACACACACACACACACACACACACACACACACACACACACACACACACACACACACTTACACTTTTAAACACTTAAAAGACTGAGCTATGCTGATCTTTATCTACTTTGTGTTTTGTCTATGACAATTATTTTTCTATATGTTCCCTCCCTAATAGTCTTTCAAGGATGTCATTGACTAGAAGACTGGGGGCATGGGGCATGTTTTCTTGATTTTTGCTTATGGTTATACTTTGTTTGTCTATAGTGTTTAAAGAATTCATGCTTGTCCTATCACTTTTCTAAGATCACTTTTCTACTCGATTTGACCTAATTTTTCATACTTTATTCTTCATGGTCAAACTCTGGTCAAACTAGGGCAGTTTGTCATTCCTTAATAGTCACTCTTTGTTTATAATCATCTATTTGTCATCTTGGACATTGCTATATCTTGATTTGCTCATATCTCGTTCATTTCTACATCCCCTTACCTCATTTTGATTTCAATCTCGAGGGGACATAAATACTCTATCATTGATTGCGACAACTATCTATTTCTTAGGAGCATTTGTTTGATATTTTCATTTGCTCTTGATCTATCTACTTTGCTAGGTGTTAGCATTCTTCTTGAATTCTAACATCATCTTTCTCCTAGTGTTCAGTACTACTACTATCAGGTTGTACATTTAGGATTTGCTATCTCCTTTTGTATTTTGTTCTTTGGAATCAGATATCTCTATCTATTGATGCCTACCAAGCTTTTTTCTTCTTTGTCGTAATGTATTCCTAGATTGATCATCCATTAGTCAAAGAGGGACACCTAAAAATGGTCATCTAGACTATTAGTGCACCTGCTCAACATTTTGGTTGACTTAATTAATCATTTACCTAGATCAAATTCCTAATAATCAATTAATTTGATTATAATCTATAGTTTGACTATGCTATGCTAAGTTCATTATTTGATTAAAAGAACATGTCCCTTTTTAATGAAATAAAAGACACCATTCTTCTAACCCACTTAAAGTGCACACATGAAGTCCTTTTTTAAAATTATAAATTAAAAGAAAAGGCTTTGTGACTTTTGTCTTATATGGAAAGTCAACTTCTAGTTTATTGGTTGACTTGTGTGTGCACATGGATCACTCCCATTTTCGAACTCCATCATTGATCATCCATCATCTTGACCTTGATCTCTACTATCCATACAAATTTAAAAGAGAGAGCTCTCCCCTTGTCAAAGGATCCATCCACCTTTTGAATATTGTTATGTTGCAACTTTTCTTAGAAGTTTCTTTTGAATCTTGAAAATATAGTCTTCAATTTTGGCATTCTAGATAGGCTTGCATACAAATATTTAGAACTTTTTAACCAAATATTATCTCTTAAATCTAATCTTTTAGTTGTACATGGCCGCATAAAGCCTAGAAACAACAAAATAACTAGAAAACCCAATCAAAATAACAAGTACAAAGTGCTCCAAAAGATCTTAACTATTAACTTTTCTTCCCTTCCTTGTTGGGTTTGACCTTAGAATGATTTTTTATAGTTTATTGGTTAGTTTAGACCTTACAAACACTACCCATGACCTTTGGACTTCTTTTTACAACTTTAATGTGATTTTACATTGTTGCATTTTTCACAACTCTTCATCTTCTTGACAACTTTTGACACTTTTGACAAATGTGATGCCATGAATTTGCATAAATATTCAATACATATCTGAATGAAAATTTAATAACATTTAACATGGTTATTAGCCTTTCAAGAGTTATTTTACAACTTTTGATATATTAAACCAATTGGGACCTTAACTAAGACAATGTGGACAACATTACATTTTTGTTACAACTTTCTTTTCAATTGGATTCCATTACATGGAATGAAAATGAAACATATAAAAATGAACATAAATCATTGAAATATCCATTATGATCTCTTGTAATTAGATGATGGCTAGGTGCTCCTGCAACATACTCCTCAGCTTGAAAAATTTCCATGTCCGATGTAAATGTGGTGGTGATAACTTGCAAAAGAAATCTTGCATCTTTGCCTCCATCTAGCTTTGATGTCTTTGCTACTCTTTCTATTTAGGAAATATGATTCTCATCAATTTAATTTAAGTGGATTCCTCCAAGGTGCTATAACTATAAGAAGTTCACTCCTCAATGCTACGTCACACACAAACAACTTTCCTCACTTAGGAGTCCTCTCTTGCCTCTCTCATCAGGTCTTTTGGCAACCAAATGGACCTCCTTCTCAGACCCTTGGACCATCTCCTAGAGACCTTTGGGTAGAAATACATGTCCACCCATCTGCAATGAGTAAACATGAACCTATAACCACAAACTTCACTAACAAAAATCAAATAACCAATCCTCAGATCTTTTGCTAAGCTCTAATACTAATAATGATGCATAGCATCTACCAAAACACTTCAAGAACCCCAAAATTAGTCTTGAAGTTCCATAGTACATACAATTTATTTAATATTTAGAGGCATTAATACATGTTTTCCAATAAAATCATCAATAAAATCACCATTATCAAATAACAAATCAATCTTGAAAACATAGTCTTCAATTCTGCTATTCTAGATAGACTTGCATATAGCGATTCAATTTTTTTTACCCAAATATCATATCTTCAATCTGACCATCCAATTTCGATGAAATTTGGTCCCCAAAAATATATCTAAAAATAAAAAACATGCAACAATAGAATCTAGAGTTACGGTCTCTACGCTGAGACCCATTTTTTTGTGACTCCATTGAAGAGGGTTAAAAACTAGTTTTCACTAAAACTGTCATAACTTTTACAAAACTTAATAAATACATACCAAACCAATTTCATTAGAAATATAATTCATTCCTATTTTCATAAATATAAGGTTCATCCCTTAAAACATAAATTAAACATTCATACATTTTGCTTCAATATGACTATAATCTAAAAATATGAAAATATTGTCATACATAGAATGCCTATAAATTTTTCATATCTACATGAATTAACTCAAACCAAAAGAAATGGAAGGATTTTTAATTTTAATACTCTACCATATCAACAATACATCATTTCTAGGTTGTACATGGTTGTGCAAATCCTGGAAACAACAAAAGAACTAGAAAAATCAATCAAAATAACAAGTACAAAGTTCTCCAAAAGATCTTAAAAGTATTTTCTTCCCTTCCTTGCTTGGTTTGACCTTAAAATGAATTTTTATAGTTTATTTGTTAGTTTAGACCTTACAAAAACCACCCATGACCTTTGGAATTCCTTTTACTTCTTTATTGCAATTTTACATTGTTGCATTTTTTGTAACTCTTCACCTTCTTGACAACTTTTGAGACTTTTGACAAATGTGATGCCATGAATTTGTATAAATATTCAAGATATAACTAAATGAAATTTTAATAACATTTCACATGGTTATTTCCCTTTCAAGAGTTATTTTACAACTTTTGACATATTAAACCAATTGGGACCTTTGACTATGACAGTTGGGACAACCTTACATTTTTGTTACAACTTTTCTTTTCAATTGGATTCCATTACATGGAACAAAATTTAAACATATAAGAATGAACATAAATCATTAAAATATACATTATGATCTCTCATAATTAGATGATGGCTAGGTGCTCTTGCACCACTCCTAGGAAATATGCTGGCATTATTGAGAGAATCCAAAAACATTTCCTATGGACAGGTTTGGAAAAAAAGAAAATATTGGCTCTCGTAGCCTAGGAGAAGGTGTGCAAGCCTATTAAAAAAAAGGGTTTGGGTTGAGAAGAATAGTAATATGAATGATTATTTACTGTCTAAAGTTATGTGGAGATTTTTTAATGATGATGGAGAATGGAAGAATATTTAGAATAACAAATATAATATGGATAATGGGAATCTCCACCATTTTCTTAATAATGACAATGCTCAAGGAGGATCCATAATATGGAAAAGTACTAAAAATAATTAGATGGTCAATAAGGTGGTGAGATGGAAAATGGACAATGGTGAAACTATCCAATTCTAGGATGATATTTGGGTGTTCGATCACCCTCTTAGTATTGATCAGCATTGGAATGACTATATGATGCAGTGTAAGATGGTTTTTGGTACTTATGTTGTTGATTACTAGGAAGATGGGAAATGGTTGGACTTTACTAGAGTAGATTTATCTCTCAAGGGCCTAAACATAATGTTGAATTCTATCTTTTTAATTGAAGAGGAGGATTCTCTCATCTGGAAGCTTAACCCCAATGGACTATTCTTAGTTTCCTCTCTTTATGTTTAGAATTTTGAAGATTGGAATGAACCATGCTAGGGGAAAGGTTGGTTCAAGGGAATGACCCCTAAAGTGTTGGAATTACAATAGGAAAGGTAAACTTCTGAGAGGGTGGCGGGGGGGGGGAGGTGAATTAGTGCTTTAAACTTTGACCCATAAAAGCATTCACCACACATCCATCTCATGCATTCATCAAATAAACTGAAATACCATATAAAGAATATACATCTAAAGCATGAAAAAATGTAAGCATTCACACATATATGACACTAGATATGATTACCCAGAAAACATCCAATGAGAAGGTAAAATTGGGGTGGGGATGACACCCACAAATCTTCAATACTGTAGTAATAAAGTGTATCCAATGAAGGTTATGATGTTTGATCATGAAACATGATCTACCCTCTGAAAGGTTTACCCTATTAAAGGCTTACAAAGACTGTTAAGTCTCACCTTGTTAAAGGATTTCAACACCCTATTAGAAGTGTGCCTTGTTAAAGGACTTCGACTCATAATTAAGTAAGCACCTTGTTAGAGGATTTCAATGCAACCTATTAGGACTACTCTGTTAAGATATTAAACTGATTTACATGTTAGAATGTCTCAACAATGATCCTACAATTAGCACTTTGTCGCTTGATGGAAAATCACCTCTAAACTGATGTATACTTCATCCTTCTTGATCAGATGTCTCTTTGTTGTTTACTATATCCTTCCTCTATTCTTCTTCAACTTATTCTACAATTGTATTCAAATCATAATACCTTGGTCACCATGAATGTCCTAATTTGCACAACCAAAACTCTCCTTGATCATTCATCCATTGATTCCCTTTTACACTCATAAAATTTTTAGGGTTTTTTCCTCCTAAAGAAGACCTAGGTGACTTAGGGTTAGGTATGAATCAATAGTTGTGCTTAAACCTTCCCTTTACCTAATTGGGTGCATGTAATGTATAGGGATTCCAACTTAAGATTTGTCCTTATCACTAAAATATCGTAATTCAATCTTTATGTTAGCTCAAAAATGGTTTACACAATAGTTTGTCCAATAAAAATAACTATGACAAAACTATGTTACTCGACATCTGAAGTCTCTAGTGCTTGACACATACTAACTTCAATACTATCACTTGGCATCTGAATGACTTGGCATGCACTATTTTCTCAGTTCCCAAATCAATTGGCCCATACTGTCTGCTTGGAACTTGAGTGACTCAACATGCACTATTTACTCAACATGCTCTAACTTATATGTTGTGCTCAACATATGTTACTTGTTCGGCATGAACTAATTAAATGACTTAAGTGTATAGACACTCACTAGTCAAAACCATTCTGAGATCAACAACATCTTTTTTTTGGATTTTGTTGCAGGGTAAAATTCTCGCCATGGATAATTTAAAGAAGAAAGGTTTTGGCCTTGTTAATAGATGTTGCCTTTGCAAGGA
This sequence comes from Cupressus sempervirens, assembly GCA_028749045.1. NCBI lineage: Eukaryota > Viridiplantae > Streptophyta > Pinopsida > Cupressales > Cupressaceae > Cupressus > Cupressus sempervirens. The sequence continues at coordinate 556,418,124 of CM053786.1, read as the reverse complement.
GGAATAAGAATCTATTGATCATATGACTTTACATTGTCCATATGTTAGAAAGTTATGGGACACGTTTCATAGACTCTTGTGTTTTGAGTGGGTCTTACCTAACAATATCCAAGATTTTTTTGTCATCTTGGAAGTCTCCTTCTCACAATATTCAAATTATCAATATTTTGAACATTTTTCTACCTCACTTTTGTTGGGGAGTTTGGAACGAAAGGAATGATAGGGTTTTTAGAGGAAAGGAGTCAAATTTCAACCATATACTTTACAAGATCAGGAGGGTGGTGATTGAGAATGTCAAGATGAGTGGTAAAGATCAAGAGCCTAAAGGTGATTGGGAGAATATAGTCATCAAGAATTGGAAGGTGGATGACAATGCTAGATGAGATTGTCATCCTAAGGGATGGTATAAAATCAATTTTGATGGTTCTTTTGTTAGTGTAGTTTTTTATTTTTCCTATTTTGCTAGGTTTTTCCTACACTTTTAATAATCTCGCTTAGGTTAATAAAGCATGTCTTATTAGGTGAATGGTTGTTAGGTGTCACCTTCCTACATGTGAGCATCCATTAGCTATCTTGGGAAGATACTTTGCTATCTTTAGTCCGATAGATGGTTGCTCCTCATTGGTTGATGTTGCCACCTCCTCCCTCTTCCTAGCCTATATAAGCATGCTACTTGGCTTGTATTTGTATCTCTTATTTTTGCATCCTCTTAATGCTATTTTGCTTCTAGCATTTGCATTACTCTCTTGGAGACTAACTCCATGTTGCTATTTTGATTTTGTATCATTTTCATTCACAGTTTAGATATTTACTCTTTGCACTAGTTTTCTGGGTTATTAATCTTTTCAGATTCTAACACTTTGAAGGAAAATCTAGGGATTGTTGGTTGTGGGATCATTATCAAAGATGAAAATGGTTATAGTAATGGAGTTATGGTGATCCCTATAGGAAATCAAACTAATCATATAGTGGAGGCTATTACTGCATTAAATGGTCTCTTCTTTGCTAAGAGTAAGAACCTTGAGAAAATATGGCTTGAAGGGGACTCTTTAAACATCATCAATTGTATTAATAAGGCCACTACCCCTTCATGGACTATTCACAATATTATTTACATCCAATGATTTGATTTGGATTGCTAGCTTCATAGCAAGGTGAACTAGACCATCTAGAGTAGAAAGATTTGGGTCTTTCTTCATTAAGGTTTCAACATAGCCTAGCTCCTTATGCAAAATTTCCATATGGGGGGTGAGAGTGGCCTAGATGCTAGTCAGTTTGGCCCTTATGTTGGCCTCATCCATTGTCAATACAACTAACTGACTCTAGGTTTGAAGTGATGTCCTAAAGTGCTTCTCACTTTGAGCTAGATTCTTGGGTAGTTTTGCACCCGATGTAGTAATTTGGCTTTCTAGACTTAGAATGTGACTTCTAGTCTCTTGGGTGAAGAGTGATGGATTACACAATTTAGTGTACAATGAGAATATGTTCTCAAGTACCTTGTTCACATCCTCAACTTTAGTCACCAATGCAACTTGTCTCAGTGCTATGTCACCTGATATGTTTTCATTCACTTTGTTTTAGAATTTCTTTTCTAACCATTCAAGTAATTTTGCATTAGTATCTAGGTCTTCATTACTGACCTTCTCCACTATATATGTTAGTTATTCCATTAGTGGCTTGGTCTCATCTGAGGTTGGAAGACTAAATACATCGAAAAAGATGTCTTTAATATCTTGTAGTGCCTACTTCTGCCTATGCCCCCTTCTAAGCATTTCTTGATGCTTTTCTTCTTTCTAGGGCTTGTTGTAGTATGCCCATCTATTTTATAGTCATTGTATCATAGTCATACTTGAGCAATGATCTCCTTTGTTAGAAATATAGAAGGAGTAACTGAGAGGGGGGGGGGGGGGGGGGGGGGGGAATCAGTTACCACTAAAACATATTTTAGATCCCTTGGATGTTAACAATAAAATTGATTGTTGCTATTATTCGATAAACACATAGAAAATGTTGTAACTTGATAAATGCAGAGTGTGATTTACTTTTAACTGATCTTAAAAAATTAATAGTGATTAATTTGCAAACATAAGAGAAATAACATGAACACATGAGACACTAGGATTTAACATGGAAACCCAATATGGGAAAAACCACTAGTGTAACTAGTTATTGTTTTCACTCTTTTGAAGTGAGCCCTGTTAAAAGCCAACCTAGTTAAAGGTTACAAAACACACTGTTAGGTGTGACCTTATTAGATGATTTAATCACCCTATAAGGAGTGGCCTTGCAAGAGGTCTTAAAACAATTTAATGAAATTGTCACCTTGTTAGAGGATTTACAATTGGTTGTTAAACCAAATTTGTTAAGAGATTTTAGATCACTGCTACAATGGTAAGAAAGTAAGAATGAAATGACTTGATTGTAATGCAACTGAATTATTGATTAAAGATATCTACTCTACTTCATTCTAGATCCTTCTTGATCAAATAAATCTTTTCTCCTCCACAAGGATACCTACTTATCCTTCAAGTTTGCTCTCACTTTTACTTTCTTAATTCAATCATCACACTTGCACACACTCACTAAAATCTCAACTTGACCTTTCATTTATACCATCTAGATTGTCAAGTCAGCTCAATTACAAATTACAATGACCAATAATCATCACCATAGTCAGATAGGTACAATACTTAAAATAATTAAGCTTCTTATGCAAAAATAACAAAATCCTTCATTGGCTGACCCTGCTCAGTAAACACTAGTTTTGAGATGATTCCCTTTGTTAACCAAAAAAAGCTTGGTTAACACTACAAACTTGCAAAATCCTTTAGCAACCAAGTGAAATCGATGAACACTAACTTTGTCTGACTTTCCTTCACTAACCATGAGAACCTAGTTAACACTGATTCCTGCTAGAATTCATTCAACACTTGAGTGAGCTCGATAGACATTGTCTTCACAGAGTAATCTTTAGGAATGCTCGGTAGACAAGGAAAATTGTCTTGCTGACCAAGTGAGCTCAGTAAGTACTGACTGACCACTGATATGACATTTGTGTAACATCAAAGACAACACATAATTAAATAATTGTATCCAACAATCTCCCTCTTTGGCATTGATGGAAACACAACATGTCATGGCACAATGAAATTTGAGAACAAGAATTTCTTTGATAGAAACTTTCTCCCTCTTAGATTTTTTCCAAAATCTTCTTTTCTTTCATGTAATAATCTCCCTCTGTGAAGGAATTAGATAACTTCTTTGATACTATACTTCTCTCTCAAAAAAAATTTCAGAAAGATATGATAGTAAATTTCTCCCTCTTTGACAACACATGCCAAAGACAACACATACCAAATTAGTATTAATGTACCTTGAGTATTGATTCATATGCAATATTCCCTTTTGACTATGCTGCATCAACTGATTGATTTTCAACTTGATCCCTATTGATTCATCACTAAAACTTTATTTAGTGAGCTTCAGATAGGGGAATGACCCCTAACTTACCTCTTAGATACATGAATGCATACTTAGGTAATGGCTTGTGAACATGTCTGCAATCTATTCTTTTGTATGAACATATTCCAATCTGATTTCTTTATCTTGCACCAATTCTCTAACAAAATGATATTTTATAGCAATGTGCTTAGTTTTGGAACACATCACTAGGTTCTTTGATATGTTAATTGCGCTAGCATTATCACAATACATAACAATTGGTTCTTTGATCTCAACTTTCATGCCTTCCAACAATTGTTTAAACCAAACAATATTAGAACAATTCACTACTGCTACAACATATTTTGCTTCTACAATAGATTGGGATGTGCAGTTTTGCTTTTTCCTTTTCCAAGAGACCAACCTTTTACCAAGAAAGAATGCTCCACCACTTGTACTCTTTCTATTATTAAGATTTCCTACCCAATCAGCATTAATGAATACCTTTGGGTCTAGTTTCCTCCAAGTTTGTACCATAAACCATAGTCTTCAGTACCTTTTAGATATCTCAAAATTATTTTGATTGCCATCATATGATTTTCTCTAGGTTTAGCTGAGAATCGTGTCACTATCCTAACTGTTAAAGCAATATCAGGCCTTGTATGAACTGCATACTGTAATTTTCCAATCGTTGATCTATATAAGGTCTGATCTACCTCGTTTGAATCATCATCTTTGGTAAGCTTTAGTCTAGTACACATGGGGGTTCCAACTAGTTTAGAATCTTCCATTCCAAATTTCTTGTGTATCTCTTTTATAATCTTAGATTGAGTAATGCAGATACCATTCTTGCTTTGCTATATCTAAAGTCGAACAAAGAATTTTATCTCACCAAATATGGACATTTCAAACTCTTTGTTCGTTTGTTTTGAAAATTCTTTACATAGCTCATTATTCCCTATAAATAGAGTGTCATCCACAAATATCTTTGCCAATATAATCTTGTTATCTGGTCCTTCCTTGATGTAAAAACTACTGTTATCATTAGTTCTCTAAAAGCCAATCTATATAAGGTAGTTGTCAACCTCTCATACCATGCTCTAGGAGCTTGTTTCAGACCATATAACGCTTTGTGTAATTTGCAGACAATCTCCCTTTTTTCTAGATCAACAAAACCTTCTGGTTGCTCAATGTAGACTTCTTCATCAAGAATACCATTGAGAAATGTAGATTTAACATCCATCTTATATACTTTGAATCATTTGTGAGAAACATAGACAGGTAGAGTCCTAACACCTTCTAATCTTGCAACAAGAGCAAAAGTCTCACCATAATCAATTCCTTCTTCTTGAGAATATCCTTTACAAACTAGTCTTGCTTTATTTCTTGATACTTGTCCATCTTCATTTAGCTTATTTCTAAATACTCATTTTGTTCCAATCACATTTTTATCTTTAGGCCTAGGAACAAGGGTCCAAGTTTTGTTCTTCTCTATTTGCTCTATTTCTTCATTCATAGCGTCAACCCAATTTTCATTTTCCAATGCATCTTTAACATTTCTAGGTTCAAAATCAGCAAGTAAACATGTACCTTTTAGCTTACTTCTTGTCATAGTACCTTTTGATTTATCTCTAATAATTTTATCAGGTACATGATGCCTTCTAACATACTTAGCCAATACAGGTTCTTCACCTTTTGAATGAATTCCACTATCTTCATTTTTGAATTTCAAATTTTGGCTCTGGTTGCTCAAACTCGGTAGGCATTGGCTTGGTAGCTTCAGAATGTGACTCAGGTCCTTGTGACTCAGTTTGAGCTTCTTGCAACTCGATAACTGAGGAAGACTCAGGAGTATAAGTCTCCTTATTGATAGACATATCTGGAAATGTATTAGGTTCGATCTAAAAAAATCTCCTATAATCTTTTGGTTCTTTTTTGCTTTCTTCTTCATTCTTTTTTAAAAACTCATCAATTCTCACATGTGCACTTTCTATGAATTTATGATCAGACAAATTCAAACATCTATATGCCTTACTTCTGCAAGAATATCCTAAAAATATACCTTCATCACCTTTCACATCAAACTTTCCTTTTCTAGATTCTTTCAAGATATAACATTTACTTCCAAATACTTTTGGGTAGCTTACATTGGGTTTATAGCCATACCATAATTCATAGGGAGTTTTATATGAGTCCTTCAACTATACTTAGTTCAAAGTATGAACTACAGTGTTGATGGCTTCCTTCCAGTATTTGATAGCAACATTCTTTTCAATCGTTAGAGTCCTTGCACAATCCATGATAGATCTATTTCTTCGCTATTTCATTATGCTCGGGAGTACCAAGGGCTGATACCTATCTTTTAATTCCTCTTTCAATGAAAAAGTTATTGAATTCATTGGAGATGAATTCGCCACCTCTGTCTGATCTTAAGCATTTCAATCTTTTCCTTGTTTCCTTCTCTATTCTTGCTAGATACCATTTAAATTTCTCAAAGCTTTTGAATTTTCTCTAAGATACATAACAGTCATCATTCTTGAATAGTCTTCAACAAAAAGAATAAATAATTTTTCTCCACTACAACTTTCTATTCCAATGGGTCCACATAGGTTAGTATGCACAATTTTCAAGACAGCTTTAGACTAATAGTTTTTGCTCTGAAAACTAGTCTTTCCCATTTTGCCAATTTGACAATTTTTGCATAAACCAACGTCTGGTTTCTTCAAACCAGGAATACCTCTTACTTTTCTAAATTTTCTTATCTTAACCATATTATCAAAGTTTACATGACATAATATTTTATGCCATAAACAAATTTCTTCCATTTGAGCAATAAAAAATGAACAATCACCAAGATCAAGATAAAATAGGTTACCTCTTGTTTGTTTACTTGATCCAATCAGATTGCGTTTTTCATCCAATAGTCTTGCCTTGTCATGCATGGATTCCACCTTGAATACAATGTTGATTAGATGTGCCACACTCATTAGATTATGTTTTAGTCCTTCAACCCAATAGGCATTGTCACATACAAGTTCTTTGGTTAATGAGATTCAGCCTTTGACTTTTATGCAACAAGGTTCATTGTTTCAAAACCTTACACTACCACGATCATAGTCTTCAAAATGTTCAAACTTTGTTTTGTCTTCAATAATATGGTGTGAACATCCACTATCTATGATCCATGTGTCATTCTTACTAATATGAGAGATAAGTGCCATCTTATCTTCTTCTTCATTAGATTCATCTTTCATAGCAATGTACACTATTTCATCTTCATTGTTATCAAAATCTTTAGCCATAAAACAAGTCTTCTTACCTTTTTCCTTGAATGATTTGTGATTTTTGAAATCCTTCTTGCCATCGTACTTGTGACTTTTCTTCTCATCCCTACTTTCTTTGTTTGGGCACCCAGCAGTAATATGACCAATTTCTTCATATGAAAAATAGATTAGGGAAACTTTACCATTGTATTTTCCTCTACCTCTAGAATATTTCCTTGCAAGTAAAGCTTCAACAACTTCAAAATCACTATCAAAACTTTCTTCTAATTCTTCTTCACTTTCTGACTAAATGTCCTTTATTTTGTTGCCTTTCTCCTTAAGTGAAAGTTTGGCCTCAAATGCAGATTCAATATTCTTGGAATCTAGAACATAATTTTCATAGTTGTCTAGCTCAAAAGCTATCAATCTTCCTTCTAAGGTATCCAAAGTTAACTTGTGATTTGGCTTACACCTCTTTTCTTGAATACCAGATACTCTAATTGCATAGATAGGAAGCAACATTCTGAGAACTTTACTTACAACAATTTCTTCCTTGATTTCTCCTCTAGAAGCTTTGATTGCACTTACACTTGCTTTGATTATTTTCACATACTTGGAAACATTTTCATATTCTCTCATTTTCATTTGATCAAACTATCCTCGAAGGTTTTCTTCTTTAGCTCTCCTCACATTTTCATCACCACCATAGATGTCCTTTAGTGTGTTCCACATATCAAAAGCAATTTTTTAGTCCTTGATCTCATCAAATTTATCATAGCTAAGAGAAAATGCAATATCAATAATCATGATGTTATGGTTCTTTTTCTCAAAAATATCTCCAACAGATAATGTACTAGTAGGAGTTGTGTATTCTTAATCAAGGTATTTCAAGCTTGAACCACTAATGGAAGCTAGATGAATTCTCATAAGTTCCTACCATGCTGAAAAGTTTTGTTTGTTCAGTTTTGGAATCTCTCTCTTGTAAGACATCTTGATCTTTAGCTTAGGTCCTTGAAACCTTTCCTGCAAGTACCAAAAGCTTTGGTACCAATTGTTGAAAATATAGAAGGAGTAATAGTGGGGGAGGGGGGAATTAGTTACCACTAAAATATATTTTAGATCCCTTAGATGTCAACAAGAAAAATAATTTCTACTATCATTCGGTAAACACATAGAAAATGTTGTAACTCGATAAATGTAGATTGTGATTTATTTTTAACTAATCTTAAAACATTAACAGTGATTAATTTTCAAACATAAGAGAAATAACATGAACATGTGAGACACTAGGATTTAATGTGAAAACTGAATATGGAAAAAACCACCAATGTAACTAGTTACTATTTTCACTCTTCTAAAGTGAGCCCTGTTAGGAGCCAACCTAGTTAAAGGTTACAAAAAACACTGTTAGGTGTGACCTTGTTAGAGGATTTAATCACCTTGTAAGGAGTGGGCTTGCAAGAGGTCTTAAAATAAATAAATGGAATTGTCACCTTGTTAGATTATTTAAAGCTGGCTATTAAACCAACTCTGTTAAGAGATTTTCAATCACTACTACAATGGTAAGAAAGTAACAATGAAATGACCTAATTGTGATGCAAGTAAATTGCTAACTACAGATCTCTATTCTGCTTGATACTAGATCCTTCTTGATTGGATAAAGCTTTTCTACTCCACAAGGATACCTACTTATCCTTCAAGTTTGATCTCACTCTTACTTTCTTAATTCAGTTAGCACACTTGCACACACTCACTAAAATCTCAACTTGACCTTTCATTTATACCATCCATATTGTCAAGTTGGATCAATTAAAAATTACAATGACCAATAATCATCACCACAGTTGGCTAGAAACAATACTTAAAATAATTAAGCTTCTTATGCCAAAACAACAAAATCCTTCATTGGCTGACCCTGCTCGGTAAATAATGGTTCTGCGACGATTTCCTATGTTGACCAATAGAAGCTTAGTTAACTCTATGAACTTAAAAAATCCCTTGGCAACTGAGTGAACTCGATGAACATTAAATCTATCCAACTTGCCTTTGCTAACCATGAGAACTTAGTTAACATTGATTAATGCCAAGATTCTTTCAATGCCTGAGTGAGCTCAGTAGACATTGTCTTCGCAGAGTAATCTTTAGGAATGCTCGATAGACAAGGAAAATTATCTTGTTGACCAAGTGAGCTCAGTAAGTACTGACTAGAAACTAATATGAAATTTTTGTAACATCAAAGACAACACATAATTAAATAATTGTATCCAATACTCCTCATCAAGGCTCACATCTCCATATTGAATTACTTCCTTAGCCTTTGATGAACTCAAGCTTGAAACTGAGATTTTTAGGGGTGTAATATCTTTGCTTAGCTTCTAAAGAGTATGAATTGATGGAGTGTTAGATACTGGTAAGGTTACTAGGGCTTAGATGGCAGTTTGCTCCTTCAGTTGTGGTGTCATTTCACTCTCTTCAAGCTTGCCCTATTTTGCCACAATGTCTTGACTTACACTTTGATCTTGTATTGTAGGTACAAATAAGTCTACATAACCTATTCCTTGTTGTTCTATAGTAGAAAATTGTGTTTCCACTATGCTCTTTTCTATTGGATCAACCTAAGCAGTTGTACAACCTTGTTTGTTATGGCTTTTGGTATCTTGATCAATGGTTGTACATTAGTGACTTGAGGGATGATGGAAGGTGGTTCTTGTGGATTCACCTTTTCCTTTTCAATATCAGTCACTGATTTCTGTAGCTCATCTACACTTACCAAAATAGGATTGTCACAAAGTTTGGCCTATTGTGTAGACTTGTCTAGTATCTTCTTGAGATCTTCCTTAGTAAGAGGATTGATTTTTTGAGCTGATAGATCAAAAACATCGTTAAAAATTATTGTTTTAGTAGTCTCCCTTATTACATGTTGAGGACTAACGCTTGCCAATTGTGTGTCTTGCACACTATATTCTTCTTGTTGCTGCTCTGGCTTAGCTATTGCATTGTCATCTATGTTCATTTATGCTCCTCCCTCAACAGTACCTTCATTCTTGTCATCTTCTTCATCATCTTTCACTTCAATGGGTGCTTGCTCTCCTTCTTGGACTATTGTCAACCCATAAGTGAGCTTCCACATTTATGTGGACCTCTTAACAACATTTTCAATGTTATTTTGTAAAATGTTGAAGGTTCTATATTTAGGTGTAAACCTAACTACATATTTATTCACATCCTTACCAATCTGTGCCTTAGTTAGTCTAGGCATCACTTCAGCTAGAGAGGTTTCTCTAATTTTTCTCTCAAAGTTTAGACAATAGTGTTATTTTTACTCAACTGTATCATATAGACTCTTAGGCATTGAGTTGGCAAGTTCTAGTGGGGTTGTCTTGAATTTTTCCATCATGGCATATATGGCCTCGTCCACTTGATTTTTTTCGTACTTTACTCAAATTATCAAAATCAACATGACTAAATCCTAATAAGTTTGCACTATTCTTAACATTTTCACATATTTTTCGAGATCTAACAAAGGATTGTGACCCACCACCTTAAATTTCATTTTGTCATCTGATTCTATTTTCTCTTCATCTGACTCAGCTTGTGCTACATACTTCCTTCTTGGTCTTTTCTGCTCTTGACCTCCTTGCTTTGTTGATTTTGTCTTTTCCTTAGCCTTTTGAGCTATTGCACATGTACTGGCCCTTGTAGTAGGTGTAGTGATCTTGGGCTAACTTGGCTTGGCTACCTTTTTAGCTTTAGTCACTGGTTAGAACTTAGCCTTCCTATTCTTTGGCATGACAAGAGTAAGTGCTTCCTTGGCTTCTTCTCCCTCTGCATCTTCAATATCCTCCTCTTCTTGGTCTTCTCCCATACCTTGTGTCAAGGCTAGTGGTGCATGTGCTTGTGTTTCTTCTTCCTATTTGACACCCTCTCCAAATTTCTCTTTCAATTTCTTCACAATCTTCTCCTTTTTCTTCATGGTAGAGGCAATCTTCAATTCCATGGTAATTTTGGACTTTACCATCTCATAGTTTCCAAATATCTTCGCACTTTTATCTACCTCTTCTACAAGTAATGCAATAATGGTTGTAGAGACTTCATCCACATTTATTTCATAACCTAAGGGTCTCAATCATCTCACCCTTGGTGTAGCAGCTTGTATATAAGTATAATCAACATCTACTAGAAAACATACATTAGACACTAGTATTCTCAATCTTTCCTTCATTGACTTCTTGAAGTCTTCAAAATAACTTGTCATCAAGGATTCAAAATTCTATCTTAATTGCTCAACATACTTACCAATCTGTACTACCACTGATCTATTGGTTTTCCATCCCACATTGCCAAATGAAGGGAGTGTATTTTGCACATAAAAGAATATACAAATTAATATAGAAACAAATTTACATTATGCACTCTTTGACTTTGTAATTGCTCGAAGGTTTTCCATCAATTGTTGCAATTGTAGCTCTGCTAGATCATATGTGTGATCTTTCTTGACAATTTTGTATATCACATCCATAGCTATATAGGGCACACTATTTAATCTACTAGATTGATAGAACTTGTGTAATATTGCCCTTACAACAAAGTCAATCAATGGATTAATGATTATGTCTATTGTCATGCCTCTCTTGTTCCATATAGCTCCAGTGTCTTTCTCAATTACCTCCTTTGAATCACTTCTTAGTGTCTTAGGGTGATCTAGGTTTGGGTAACCAATAACCCTATGAATTATTCTCTTAGTAATTTTGATAGGTCCATTGTCTAGCCATAATGAACCATCATGGATTTGACTAAGCACTATCCTGATCCACTCTTTCTTGAACACATTTAGAAAATCTAGGCCTTGTGTCAATCCCTTCCTCTCTACAATTTTGAACTCTTCTTTCAACATGCCATTATCATAGAGTCTGCCATATGCTTCCCTAATCTCCATATCACCAGTGCTACCTATCTTATAGTTATAGAATTTTCTTACATCTTGTACCATTATCACATTCAATTGTATCATCAACAATGCACCAAAAGGGTCTTGCTTATAAGCACTATCAAGAATAGCTTTGAAAATGGGTTGCTTGACCTCATTACTCACTAACTCAATATTCAAAACTTCCTTTCCCTCTACATTTTTTGAACTTGATGCCATAATGTGAAACTAGGGTTTACAAAAAATTAAACTATGTAGCTCAGCTCTTGATAAATACCTTATGAAATTTGATGAATTGGTGAAGAATTGCTACTAGAATCTTCTGCAACTACTTTGAATGGATTTAAATATTGCCTTTTGCTTTGCTCACTCTTTCTCAAATTTGAAATGATGAAAAATGAGCTAAAATTGATCAAATACTCTTTGAAAACCTTGCAATAAATGTTGAGTGCTTACACAATTGTAAGCTCAAGATCAACCAATTTCAAGTTCACTTGGCATCCATTGACATTTCAATCACTTAGAAACCACTATGAGCTCAGCATCAACTAGCTAGTTTTTAAGATCAACATCTTCTAGCATTTCACTTGGCACACATAGGAAATATTTCATGCTCGGCAATAACATGAAAAACTTAAAGATTTATCTTGGATTTCTAATAACATCTTGCATCTTTATTCATGCCAATGTAATCTTTTTAGTGCTAAGTCATTTGGAACTAATGTATGATATAACTTTTAAATATCAATCCCACATACCTCTTGATTTCCTAGTTTGATGAGATGCGATCACCTGATCCATTGGATGAAGTGATCCCTTCTCCATTTGATGTGCTATAATCATCTTTCTTCTTCCATGTCTTATTCATATCATCTCTGATGTGTTTAGCAACTATCTTGCCTTTGTCTTTATCAAATTCACAACATGGTGCCTTTGACCTAGTTGGACAATACCTACTGATGTGACTAGTTTTCAAATAGCTAAAACATGTGGTTTGGCTCAACCACCTTTTGTAGTCACCTTTGATGTGTGTCCTAATAAAATTCTTAGGAACATGTCCATATTCTTGATAATAATGATAGCCATATCTTGTATTATAATCCTAGTTATAAGAGTTTCCATTGTTCCTTACCTTTGTTTGCCTATTTGATGACCACATGGGTTTGGATCTGCATTCAAAAGCTCTATGTCCATACTTCTGATAGTTGTAACAATATCCTTAAAATATTTGTGTATGCATGGTCTTGGTTGTACATTCATGTGCATTATGACCTTGCTTGTTGCTCTTATGGAAGTGAACCATGCTCTTATTCTTGACATTCTGATTTGTAGTCTTACTCCTGCACACATTAGCAGCATGTCCTTTCTTACCACAATTATGATAAGTGGGTTTAGAGTTCTTACCTTTTTTGTTCCTTTCTTCTACAGTTTTGGATGATTCTCCTTCTTTAGTACTTGTGTATCCCAATCCTGATGTGTCATTATTAGATCTAAGAGATCTCAATAGTTACTCAAAGTATTTGATAGCTTCATTTGGTTTGTTGAAACTTTTAGCAAATTCATTTTCCTTCTTTAGGTCACTTTGCAATTGTTCATTCTGGAACATCAATGTTTTTATCTCAATGTCCTTAACATTCAGTTCATAGTTAGCATTCATCATTTGACTTAGAGTATCCAATTGCATGTTAGAAATCTTAGTTAGTTCTGATGATTTCTCTTCTAGATTGTTGGCCAAAACTCTTTTTTCTTCTTCAATCATAGCTTTGTCATCCATGGCTTTCTTTTTCTATTCAATCACCTCACATAGTATAATAGCTTGTGATTCTTGTCCGAACTTGAGATTTCTGATTTCCTCAGCTTGGAATCTATTCTTTTCCATTAGATCTACAACTACTACATCAAATTCATTTGAGTCTCCATCTACAAATAGCTTAGTAATGTCTATCCTTATATATTGTGTGTCATTCTCTACAATAGCAATTTCCTTCCTTCTCTTCAAGGATTTCTTCAGTTCTTCTCTTGCTTCATTCAGTTGATTTAGAATGAGATGTATTTCAATCTCTTGATTCTAAATAGTCTTTCCCAACTTGTAGACTTCCATTTCCAAGATCTTTCCTCAAAGTTGCAAATTTTTTTTTCAGAGAACTAAGCTCTGATACCAATTGTTGGAATTACAATAGGAAAACTAAACTTTTGCAGGTGGGTGGGGGGGGGGGGGGGGGGGGGGGAATTAGTAGAGTAGTTTAAACTTGGACCCATAAAACTTTTACCACACATTCATCTCATACATTCAATGAGTAAACTGAAATAACATGTAAAGCACATACATCTAAATCATGTAAAACATGTAAGCAATCACACACATATGACACCAGATATGATTACCCAAAAATTGTGCAAGTGAGAAGGTAAAATTGAGGTGGGGATGACAACCACAAATCTTCACTACTATAGTAATGAAGTGTATCCAATGAAGGTTACAATGTTTTGATCATGAGTTATGATCTACCTTGTGAAAGATTTTCCCTGTTAAACGCTTATGAAGATTGTTAGGTCTCACCTTATTAAAGAATTTCAACACCCTATTATAAGTGTGCCTTGCTAAATGACTTTAACTTACAACTAAGTAAGCACCCTATTAAAGGATTTCATATAGCTTGATGACATGAAGAAATAGAAGTGTTTTCGGCCCTTTTTGTGAACATTTGTCTATAACAAATTGAACTTTATCATCTTTTAGTATAAGTATTTTGAACTTTTGATGTATAAAGTATGGACATAGGGCATAAAAATGATAATCAAAATTATATCTAAAAAGGGGTTTATTTTGTAAAAATATTTCTTCATGAATGTTTGATATGGGTAGATCTTCCTATAGCCGAAGAGATTGCCAAAACTGTTAATTGAATAATTAATGCCTTTTCTTTGTAAACTGATAAATACAAATAAATGTTTGTGGAAAGTTTTGTGTGCATTAAATGTTGATCGCAGGAATACAAGCTAAGTTGGAGTTAATAAAAAATAAATTGCGAAGGAATAGCGCTAAGGCATTGATGGTATTAATAAGAAGCATTATGACACCGTTGCAACTGGAGACTTGGCAACAAAGTCAGAAGGGACCTGTTTTAATGAATAACAAAGAGGGACCCAATAAAGCGGTTGAGAAAGGAAGCAAGCATCAAATTGATCAATTAAACATGCAAAGAATGATACCTGGATTCTTGGAAGCTATTTAAAGTCAGAGAAAAGAGCAGATCTAGCGTTTGCTATGATCTATATTTGTGGGGAATTTAAGAGATAATTAATGCCTTTACAATTGCATGCTTGCAATCTTAAGTTGTAATTAACTTTCCTTTATGAGGAAGTCGTAATTATAGGAGTTTTTTTTTTTCCTTCCTTTTAATAAGACCTCGTCTGTATCTATGAGGTTAATTAGTGAGTAGACAGATAGAGTTGATAGACATCTTGTTGTTTTCCCAAGTTATTGTAATATTGCATATTTGAATGAATACATGACTTTGCTAAGTTTCTAAACTTTTGTCTGAGTTGATATTTTCCTTCATTCTTCCATGGGGGCCCACATGGAAGGTGGAGTTTACTTTAGTAAGTAGGAGTTAGACTCAATTTTCTAAGTTAAGATTATAACTGTTGTTCCGGCAGCTACTAGAAACATAACTAGTCACTGTTCCTACAGTAGTAGGTGCATAGATGTATGGTTAAATAATTAAAATTCCCTTCCAAGTATTTGATAGTTGTCTTTCCTTTGGATAAACTATATTTCCTTAATGGTTATTACATTCAAGGTAGTAGTGACTTTTAGCGAAAACTAGAGCATATACTTTGTAGACATCATCTCAAGTTCACGCTCCCGGATTGACATTTAATGAAGATCAACATAGTACTTTGGTAGTAAGGGATGTCCAATCCTATAACTAAAAAGGTGTTATATTGATTAGACATTTTTGGTGCCGTTGCAGGGGATGGTGTCAGTCTAGTATTCACTACTGAGTCATTTAGTTTCATTTTTAGCATTTTTGCATGCATAGGAGAAGAGACCACCTTGGAAGATTTCTTCCCAAATTCAATCACGAAGGTCCTTTTTATCCTAACCCTGAAGAAAGAGAAGAGAGATAAGAAATAGAAGAAGAACAAGAATCGTTTGAGAACATATTTGTAGAAGTATCGAAACAAGTACAATCACTAACCACATCTAAAGAATCCTTCCATTTGAATAATCTTTTTGCTAAGCTAGAATATCAAGATAATCCATTAGCTTTAATCATTTATTAGCCACCACTAGGACATCCACAAATGGTAGTAGCTCAGCCTACCTTTCCCTTTCCAATTCCTCCTCAGTAGGGTAACCAAAATCTAAAAAATATATCCTCAGCTGCCCTGCCTAAATTCTATGGCCTTATTACTGAAGATCTAGAAACTTTTCTCTTTAAGTTTGACATCCTTTGTCAAAGTTATGACTACACAACTAATGCCCATAAGCTAAAATTATTTTCATCAACTCTCAAAGAAGCCGCTTTAAGATGGTTCATGAGTCTAGGTGCTAATGCTGTGATAGATTGGCCAACTATGAGTAACCTATTCCTTAATAAATATAAGGAATATTCTAGAGTCCATGATTTGAAAGGAGATGACATTTTTAAAATGTCACAAAAGGAGGATGTGACTTTGGAGGACTATGTTGCCTGGTTCATGTTTAAGTTATAGCATAAAATGCAACATCAACTTAATGAGGAGTCCCAAAAGCATCTCTTTTTGAAAGGAGTGCATGACAGGAGTATGGAAGCTTTAGACTTAATGGTTGGAGGTGACATTACACAAAAGACGTGGGCTGAAATCTGGAATATTTGTTTGAACTATTCCAGAGCAACAATAAAAAAAGGATGAGGTTTGAGGGACTTACTCCAAAAAACTCTTGGGGCAGGAGTATCTAAGACACAACTATCAAACCTCTTGTCAAATTTCAAGAAAGACATCATTAATGATGTTGCTACACAATTGGACACCATGCAAGCATGACGAAAGAAGGAGGATGCTGATATTATGTTGGAAAAATATTGCCCCCATTACAGAGAAAAGAAATGCAACTACTGATGCAAGCCTATCACTAGCTTGGAATCACATCATGTGCCTACTAAGTTCAAGGCAATTGATGAAGATGGGGAAGTCCTCTATGTTGCTTAACGAAGGCCGTGGGCTCCAAGATTAGGTATTCCTCAAGACCCACTCCATAATTATAGTGGTAATAGCCAATGGCAACAAAAAAATGGTAATTATAATAATGGGTAGTAGCCTAACCAAGGATGGCAACAACCTAACCAAGGATGGCAACAGCCTAACCAAGCATGGCACCAACCTCAACAGGGTTGGCAACAACCTCAGCAGGGTTGGTAGAAAATCTAGAACTGGCAGCACCACCAACATCAACTAGCCTTGACTCAACCTCCTCAACAACAAGCCTTAATGCCTCCTGTAGCCAATACAACCCCTCCAAAATAGCCACAGTTACTTGCATAACCTATGCCTAATCCTAATAGTGCAAAACCTTTAGCCCAGCAAAAAATTAATTCCATTACCTTGAATGATATCCATCTACGATCTGGAACAATGCTTGCCTCACCTTAGCAATCCATTATAATAGAAATAGATGATACAAATGCTAAGTCAGTTCAAGAACCTACCACCAGTATCTCTCCTATAGCCAAGAAGCCACCATTTCCTAGTAGGTTGATAGAGCAAGTTCTGCCAATTGAAAATCAAGCTGCACTAGATTTTCTTGAGCAACCCAAGGAAATGATGGTAAAAATTCCCTTGTTTGATGTAATAAAGGAAGTACCTATATATTCAAAAGCCATCAAAGAAGCCTATGTTAAAATCTAGGAAGGAAAAAGAAAGATGCAAAGACTATCCATGTCCTTGGGTAGCTTTCTGATCTTATGCTTGATAATTGCAAAATGCCTAAGTATGCAGACCCTGGAAGCCCAGTAGTGACCCTCACCATTCAAGGAGTGCAAGTGTAGAATGTCTTAATAGACCTAAGAGAACCCATTAATGTAATGACCAAGGAAGTAGTGTCCAAATTAAGCATCATTGGTCTTAGGAAAACACCAACAATCTTGTAGCTAGCAGATAGTTCTACCATCATTCCTGATGGTATGCTAGAAGATGTCACTGTCACATTGCATTCATGGGAGTATCTAGTTGATTTTGTAGTACTCTCTCCAAAAAAAAGTATTGGGGGATATCCTATCATTTTAGGATGACCATGGTTAGCAATAGCAGATGCTTATATTGCATGCCGATCAGGGAAAATGACTATTTCATATGGAACGAACACTAAAAATTTAACCTTGTATTCTCTTGCTCAGCCTTTGATGCAGGATGATCAAGTTGTCTAGCTAAATATGGGTGACTCTGATATGGACATAGATTCTATTCAAAAATTGATGATGATCTCACAAGACTCATTTGTAAACATTAAAGAAGAAGATGATGTCATTTCTTCTATCATATTGAATGAGTATGGAACACAACTTGAGACATCTTCTAAACAAGAGTGTGTCTTAGAAAGCATTCTACCTTTACCTAATGAACTTCATTATTTTGAGTCTACACAACTTATGTATTCACTCCTATCACATGAGATAGATTCACATCCAATTGTGTAAATTTCAATGGCTGAAAAAGTAGTCAAAACAACAATCGCTCCAAGGAGAATTAAATATAAACAAGTCCTTATCTTAGGCACAACATCATGATACCTTGCAACTGTTACAAAAGCACCAGGATGCTTTTTCTTGGGAGTATACAGATATGAAAGGTTTGGATCCTGCACTTTATACCCATAGGATTTATATCAGTCCAGATTGCAAACCTATGAGACAACCTCAGCGTAGGATAAACCTAGCATTAAGGGAGATTGTCAAAAAAAAATTGCAAAAGCTACTCAATGCTGGCTTCATATATCCTATTTCAAATAGCCAATGGGTGTCACCATTGTTTATTGTTCCCAAAAAATGGAGAAAGTGGCAAGTTTGCATAGATTATAGAGAACTTAACTCATCTACCAAGAAGGATCATTTTCCATTGCCTTTTGTCGATCAAGTTCTTGACAATCTTATAGGAAAAAAAACTATTCATTTTTGGACGAGTTCAGTGGCTACAATCAAATCCAGATAGCACCAAAGGATTAGGACAAGACCATATTCATGTGTTCATGGGGAACATTTTCTTGTGTTTTCCTACCATTTGGTTTGTGCAATGCACTTGCAATTTTCCAAAGAGCTATTATTAACATTTTTTCTGACATATCTGCATATTGTTTAGAAGTATATATGGATGACTTCACCACATATGGACAAACATTTGAAGAAGCCAAGGAGAACTTGGATAAGGTTTTACAAAGATTCAAAGACTACAATTTGTCTTTAAATAGTGAAAAGTTTTTTATGATGATGCAAGGAGTGGTGTTGGGACACTTTATTTCCCCTAAAGGAATTGAAGTAGATCCAGCAAAAATAGAAGTCATATGCACATTGGTTGTACCAGCTAAATTGAAAGAAGTCAGGAGTTTTCTAGGACATGTGGGGTATTATCGATGTTTTATCAAAGATTTCAGTCAAATTGCAGCACCTTTATATAAATTGCGTCGAAAAGATGTAGAGTTTGTATGGGATTCAGATTGTACGAAAGCTTTCCTATAGCTTAAGGAAGTCCTCTCAACAACACCAGTGCTCCCTGGACTAAATTGGGAGTTACCTTTTCACATATACATAGATGCTTCAAATCATGCCATTGGAGTGGTACTTGGCCAAAAGATAGATTTAGTAGAACATGCAATTTACTATATCAGCAAAAATCTTCAAGGAGCTGAGTATAACTACACTGTGATAGAGAAAGAGCTGCTTGCTGTAATTTATGCTCTGAATAAATTCAGACATTACATTACAGGATACCAAATATTTATACATATAGATTACTCTGCTATCAAATATCTGATGAACAAACCAGCTATTTCTAGACAATTGGCTTGATGGTTGTTATAATGCAAGAATTTGACATCACCATTATTGATAAGCTAGGTAAAGCAAATGTTGTAGCTGATTTCTTGTCTCATCTTCAAACACCTAATGATCCTACAGCCATAGAAGATAGCTTTCCCGATGAACATGTCTTTCTTTTGTCAACACAAAACCCTTGGTATGCTGACATTGCTAACTACCTAACTACTGGTAAAACTCCCCCACATTTCTCTACAAAAGAAAAATGATTGCTAGCGGAAAAGAGTTTTAACTTTTCATGGATCTTTCGGTTCATGTTTTATACTAAACCAGATCAGGTAACACGAAGATTATCATAATGAACCCTGTGGCAACCACTTTGCTAACAAAAGGACTGCATTAAAAATTTTAAATACAGGTTATTATTGGCCCACACTTCACAAGGATGCAACTCAATATACAAAATAAAGTGATAAATGTCAAAGAAGGGGTCGACCGAAAAAAATAGATGAAATGCCCCTACAACCATAGATAGTAGTAGAACCATTTGATAAATTAGAAAATAATTTTGTTGGCCCTACTGAACCACCATCAGAAGAGAAAAGTTACATACTAGTTTGCACAGATTATGTTACTAAGTGGGCAAAAGCAAAACCTATGAAGCATCGTCCTGACAATAATGTTGTAAATTTTCTGTACGAATGTATCTTTACTAGATTTGGTGTTCCAAGAGAATTACAATTAGATCAAGGGCCTCAATTTACATCTAATTTGATAGCTGCACTCATGGAAGAGTATAAAATTTGGCATGGCAAATATTCTTCGTATCATCCACAGGCCAATGAATAGGTAGAAGTGACAAATAGAGAGCTAGAACATATACTCACTAAAATAGTGTCTTTGCATCGGAAAGATTGGGCAGCTAGACTTCTTGAAGCCTTATGGGTGTATAAAATAACATGGAAATCCACTACTAGGCTTATAGCTTTTCAGCTCCTATATGGGAAGACAGCTGTTATGCCCATGTAATTTGAACATAAAACTTTGTGGAAAGCTTTGGAACTTGATATTACCCTTCTTGCAGCACAACAGGATCACATTTTTCATCTCAATGAGTTGGATGAATGGCAAAAGTAAGCTCTTCATAACACATAATTAATTTAGAGTCAAAGAAAGCAATGGCATGAAAAATTCATTAAAGATATAGAATTCTCTATTGGTGATTGGGCACTCCTATATGATTCATGATATCAGCATCACCAAGGCAAATTTCAGACTCGATGGCTTGGTCCCTATGAAATCATTGCAATTTTTAACAATGGAGTAGTTCAACTGTCAATAATTGATCCGATCAAATTCAAACTCCTAGTTAATGGTCATTGTCTGAAGTTATATCATAAATCGACAACCTGAGAAGAATTTCTTCAATAGTTCAATACAACAAAAACATCTCTTCCTATAGCCACTCCATCTGAGTCTCCCACTCAGACGCCTGTAGCCCCTTGAATTTATTTTCAAGGCCTTAATAATAAAATTTTTGCATTTATGCGAAATTCATTTCTTTTCCACCTCATTCCATCCCTCCTTCTTGTCTTTCCATCATCATGCCATCTCACTTTCTTTCTCTCATACAGTACTGCTCAAACCACCCTTCCTATTGCACCTCAGGTCAGTCACACTTGACCTATTTTCATTTATTTAATTTATTATTTATTTAGAAAAGCATGTTATTTTATTTTCAGAATTTGCAAGTTTTATGGTTTGGTGGGACCAAGTCTCTGCTAGGTTGGGGGGAGGGAAAATCAAAATCATGAGTGCAAATCAAGGAAATCTTAAATTGGCATGTAGGGTGTATAAGGAAGGGTCATTTTAGTAATGAGCTGGCTCTCCTTTGTACTTCCAAAATGTGTGAAATAATATAAAGAAGGCTAACCATTAAATCATGATTTCACATAACCCCTCATTAATATGGCATATGTTCTGAGCACAATCTTTATCCTCATTATGGTTTGGTGATTAAAATGCCATCATGAAATACTGAAGGATGTGATGTTTGGAAAATATTGAAGTATTTCTTTAAAAAAAAAAAATTTGCTTTGTTGAAACCCCTGTAGCCATCTCCATCCATACTCTCAAATCACTTGCAGTGAATTCGCTAGTAATATAAATTTTTTTTTCCAAAAAATAGGGGTGGAGAACGTCAGCAACATGAACCAATAGACCACAAAGTCTTACTAGCAGACCCAACAATATGTAGTTTGTTTCAACATTGAGGTTGGCTGGCTTATTGTCTCAATTTGAAGCAGTTTGATTAGGAAATTATGCTCCACTTTCATAATACATTAAGGGATGGATATGCAACTGTTAAGGGCATTTGGATAGGGTTTACAGAGGAGGTGGTGGTAGAAGTTTCTGGTTTGCCCATGAATGGAGAATGATGGACAGAGGACATGGATCCATGACAAGCAAAAGAACAATTCTCAATACCTAGAGATTCTTGGCTGGAGGAAAACAAAAAGCAAGGTACATTATGATTATCTCTCCCTCTCCAATTCATCCACCCTACGGAATTTATCATAAGGTATTTTACTTGTGAAGGAAGGTATTCCTATTTACATGTTGTTCATTTCAAAATTTTGAGTGGTTTGCGGCATGATGATTATCCTGAAAATCTCCCAAGTTTTCTTTATAATATTATCAAAAGGCAAGCTACCTATGTACAATAAGGCAAAACCCAATTGGTATCCCACCATTGCTTGATTAGGGCTATAATTGAAAGGGAGTTGACTAGGCAACACTTGGGAACATGAGAGGATTTTGTAAAACTCAAGACAAAGGGACCTAAAAGGGGTGGACCTAAAGGGCAAGGAATAGGGACAAGGGAGAAAACTACTGTAGGAGTCAGGAAAGTAGTATATAGAATGGCTCACAAAGCTTTGGCTTCTGCATCTGTACCTAAAACTGTGAAAAGGAAAATTCTACCTGTAGAAGCCTCAACTCCTAGAAAGAGAAAATCACACACAGTTGCTATAGAGGAAGGTTTCAAAAGAAGTATCTCCAGTATCACAAGAACTTGCCCTCAACCTTAATAAAGGGAAATCTGTGGATAAGGGCAAGAAACTAATTTCTACCCCAATTTCTTCTCCACAACAAGTCACCAGAATGTCTGGGGTAAATTTGAGAATTAAACCTCCTGTGCCACCTACTAAGCCTCCTATACCACCTATTGATATTTAAACTCTAGTACCTACACCTACATAGTCACCAGAGCACACAACACCTTCTCCTGAACATGAAAATGATCTTGAGGAAATTCTCGCAAAGCCAAATAGCCCTATTAATATTGATAGTGATACAGAGTCCTCAGAGAAAATAATGTCCAGGTTTGAACAGCCAACGGAGGAAACTGATAATCTACCACCAGAGGAATATCCATCTATTGCACAAGAAATGGTTCAGAAAATTGTTGAAACATTTTGAGTTAAAATGACTATTGCACCCTATCCTACAACCATTGTACCTTCAAAAAAAGTTGATAATACTGTTGCCTATAAAAATAATAGCTTTGTTGAACGTCAACATTCTTAGGATGACAACACTACTGACCACCATCATCCTGAGCACCACCTTGAAGATTATAGACCTATTGTTTGTCATCATACACCACTAGACATTTCTACTCCATTAACAACCAGCTTTAGTTTATACCAACAGTTTCAATGGGAAAAAGAAAACTAGGACCTAGAAAGGAAACAATTGCTCAGAACTATCAAGGAACAAGAACAAAAAATTGAAGAGAAGGATAGTGAAATTATGGTCCTACAGTAACGTGTGACAAAGATTATAGAGATCATTCAAAAGCTTGTAAATTGTAGGTCGCCATCTCTAGTTTACACACTATTCCTAAAGGACCAAATGATTAATTTTCAATTGTCTCAAATTACTTGGGGGGTTGAACCCTTCCTTGCACACTCTCCAAGAATTCTATGCAACATTCAAATCAGTTTCGATGGATTTGTAGAATCTCCTCTGTGAGTTATATGTTCATAATCTTGGAGTTCCAGATGATAAAGATTGGAATTCATTATTATATGTGGGAGATGTATAGTTTAGGGCAATTATGTCATGGATGCAGAATGAGATTAGTCGAGAGAACCAAGATGCTCCTTATAAGGAAAAAGAAATGTTTGAACCATTGTACATTCGGCCAGAGGTACAAAACACTCACAGAGTATTCTTCGATTGGTTTTGTGTTAGCAATAATCAAAGTGCTACTGCCAAAATTCACCTTGTCCGTGAACAAGCATTTCTAGATTGGGAGCAGTATTGTTCTGCAAATGCCCCTGATGCTATACAAGCCTCCCTTCAAAGATGGATCTGATTACTAGAAGATCTGAAAACAAGGGAGTTGCACTCTACTCAAAATCTAGAGTTGGCTATCAACAGGATGCCTAGGTATATGATGTTAGGTAGAAGTCAAAAAAATTATTGGGTACCTCTTCATTTCCAACCGCCAATACTCTTGCATCCTATGCTTGGAAAGTATGATTCATTTGCTGAATATAACATGATTGTTGAAGAACAAAAATGGGAAAGGTTGAAACAAAATCATGGATATTTTAATTACAGAGCTCATGAATCAGGGGAGAAAATCACTAATGATCTCAGGCTGCGGATGAGGATCAGAAACCTATAGATGCTGAAGGGACCAGCCTTAGGATGGTTGGGGGGAAAAATGATGACATGAAGAAATAGAAGTCTTTTTGGCCCTTTTTGTGAACATTTGTCTATAACATATTGAACTTTATCATCTTTTAGTATAAGTGTTTTAAACTTTTGATGTATAAAGTATGGACATAGGGCATAAAAATGATAATCAGAATTATATCTAAAAAGGGGTTCATTTTGTAAAAATATTTCTTCATGAATGTTTGATATGGGTAGATCTTCCGATAGCCGAATAGATTGCAAAAACTATTAGTTGAATAATTAATTCCTTTTCTTTGTAAACTAATAAATGCGAATAAATGTTTGTGGGAAGTTTTGTGTGCATTAAATGTTGATCATAGGAATACAAGCTATGTTGGAGTTAATAAAAAAACAACTATGAAGGAATAGTGCTAAGGCATTGATGGTATTAATGAGAAGCATTATGAGCCCGTTGCAGCTAGAGACTTGGCGGCAAAGTCAGAAGGGACTTGTTTTAATGAATAACAAAGAGGGACCTAATAAAGTGGCTAAGCAAGGAAGCAAGCATCAAAGCAATCAGTTAAATATGCAAAGCACGATACCTGTATTCTTGGAAGCTATTTAAAGTCAGATAAAAGAGCAGATCTAGCATTTGCTATGATCTATATTTGTGGGGAATTTAAAGGATAATTAATGTCTTTACAATTGTATGCTTGCAGTCTTAAATTGTAACTAACTTTCCTTCATGAGGAAGTCATAATTATAGGAGTTTTTTTTTTTCCTTCCTTTTAATAAGACCTCATATGTATCTATAAGGTTAAGTAGTGAGCAAAAAGATAGAGTTGATAGACATCTTGTTGTTTCCCAAGTTATTGTAATACTGCATATTTGAATGAATACATGAATTTTTTGAGTTTCTATACTTTTTTTTGAGTCGATCTTTTCCTTCATTCTTCTATGGGGGCCCATGAGGAAGGTGGATTTTACTTTAGTAAGTAGGAGTTAGACTCAATTTTCTAAGTTAAGATTAGAACTGCTGTTCCTATAGCTACTGGAAACAAAACCAGTCACTGTTCCTGCAGCAGTAGGTGCATAGATGTATGGTTAAATAATTAGAATTCCCTTCCAAGTATTTGATAGTTGTATTTCCTTTGGATAAACTAGATTTCTTTAATGGTTATTGCATTTAAGGTAGTAGTGACTTTTAGTGAAAAGTAGAGCATATACTTTGCATACATCATCTCAAGTTCACACTCTCGGATTGACATTTAATGAAGATCAGCATAGTACTTTGGCAGTAAGCAATGTCCAATCCTGTAACTAAAAAGGTGTTATATTGATTAGACATAGCCCGTTAGGACTACTCTGTTAAGGGATTTTGACTAAAATCACCTATTAGAATGTGTCAGCTTTGATCATGTGGTTAGCACTTGCTTGCCTGATAACAGATCACCGCTATACAATGTCTTCTTGATCCTTCTTAATCATATGTCTCTTTGTTGTATCCTTTTCTCTATCCTCTATTCTACTCTAACTGATTCTACAATGTAGTTTCACTTCATAACTTCTAAGCCACCATGAATGCTCTGTTTGCACATGCAAACTTCTCTTTTCACTCCTTCAACACCTTACACACTTGCTAAATATTTTAAGGTTTGTCCTCCTTATGAAGACTTAGGTGACTTAGGGTTAGGTATGAATCTATGGCTGAGATTCATCCATTTTCCTACTTAATCCTTTCCATTTTATGATTGGATGCATATAATTGTATAGGAAATCCAACTTGAGATTCCTCCTTATCTCCAAAATATCAAAATTCAATCTTTAGTTGGCTCAAAAATGGTTTGCATAGTTGTTTGTGCCTTTACAAACAAATATGTCAAAATTGTCTTACTCGAAATCTAAAATTTTTGATGCTTAGAATACACTAAACTCTCTATTGTGACTCAGCATCTGTATTACTTGATATCCACTATTTACTTAGCTAATATGTCACTCCACATATACTATCTACTCGACACTTGAGTGACTCAGCAAATGAGTGGCTTAACACTCACTATGACTCGACATGGTCTAATATGTACATGTTGTGCTCGACATGTACTACTCATTTGGCATGAACTAAGTAAATAACTTAAGTGTGTTGATACTCACTTATCAAAACCAATTTGAGATCAACACTACCATCCATTTATTTGTAAATATTGGTAGAATTAACATTCAAATTGTTGTTGTTTATGATCACTTCTCATTATTGTTAACTGATTTGGATAGACACTGATGATTATTTTCAACCCCGATAGCATCTGTAGAAACGCGATGACACTTCTTCATTGATGTGTATAAAGGATTATTGCTTGTATTGATTATTTTATTATTGTTCCAATAGTCTCAACATATTTATTGTTGGCTTGTTCTATCGGCCAACATATTTGTTATTTTCAAATGCTACACCACTTTGGCCTATTGTGACGTTTTATTTAAATGAGAGCACATAATATATTTGATAGTCTTCCTAGTGTAAAATCCATATTTTTCTTCACAATAAGTTGAAGTCAACTTCGTACTCCTTATGGCACATTGTTCTTATTGACTTCAAAAGTTAGATGTTTCATCATTGCATAAACTCAATACTCATGTTTGGTCGTTGCATACATTCTCATAGATTCCAACATAATTATTAGTGTTTGTGTGCTTCTTCATGGTTCCCATATTTGGTAAACTTATCGCTTCACATTAAGATGACCAAATATGATTTGGTTGAATTTGATTGTTTCTTTCACTCTTATGACATGGCTTTAGCCTAGACTTCATTGCTTTGTTTATCATGATATAAATAGCTTTGGCTTTGTTTTCATCACTTTTTTTATCATGACAAAAATAGCTTTATCTATCACTTCTTTCAAATGAATGGCTACTAGAAAGGATATAAATCACAAACTAATACCATGCATTCATATGATCATAACCAATTTCATAGATTCTAACGTGTGTAGGCTCAGTACTTTGGGAGTCAATTCTTATTTTAAATCTACACTTGTTTTATATCTTCAATTAGGCTCTAATACCATGTATTAACATTCCCAATGTGATTGATGTTTTCCAAATGAAAATTTGAAGACTCATAAATATGAGAGGAGGAGACATGTCACATGAAGGGACATGTCTCTATAGTTAATCATTATCAGTTAATAAATAACCATATGTATAACTCATCTATAAGCATATATGTAATATTAATATATTATTATAGTAACCATATACGTAATATATTATTATATAATAATATATAGTGTATACAATGTAGAATATATATTATATATTATATTACATATATAATAAATATTATATATATAAGATATTTATCTTAAAGATAATTTACCATCAACAAGGTATCTCATGATAAAATCAATCTCATAGAAGCCACAACTTTAACAGTATAATGATAGTGACATCACTATTGAAGGTTTATCTTTGATGGAGTATGATTAGATAGGAAGTAAACAAATAAATCTTAAAAAATGATTAATTTTACAATGTGGTATAATTATAAGGTGAGTTGGAAAAAGTGGATCTGGCTGGGGTATAATTATGATGTGATCTTTCATTTTTTGTCACACGGATTGTAGGTGCCTTTGAGAAACTGAAGAGATTGTTATTTCTTCGAGTCCAAGACTATGAATTTCCCTACTTTTTCTAAGGAGACAAGTAATTTTAGTAGGAACAAAGAGATGAGTGGTAAGAAGAAGAGATGTGAACTCAGTAATTGCTTGGAGTGCAACCAAAAACTAGATTTCTAGAGCATTGTGGAAAGGGGTAAGATTATAGGCTACCTAGAAAAGATTAAGGATAGTAATCCCTCCATCACTAGACAATTTGTCAAAACCTAGAAGAATGGAAGCATTCTTGGGGGGAACCAACATATGGAGGTTACTGAGGAAGTTATTGTTGAAGCTATAGGTTTGGATATGGAGGGGATTAACTTCTTTAGGGATAGAAAGTTTCAAACAAAGCTATTGATGCTTTTACAAAGATGAACCAAGAAAGAAAGAGGTTGGTTAAATTCAATAATTATTACTTTAGCCCTAAAAGTATTTCTAGACATTGGAGATTTGTGTTGTTTGTTTTGAGTGAGACATTACCTTGGATGGGTGTTATTCCAAAATTTATGGTCATCATTTCATGTTAGTGAACCATTTTAGGCATGGGGTTAGGATTAATTTCCCCTTTTACCTCATGCAATCTCTAGATAGCACTATTATAAGCTTACAAAATGACCTAGACGGGGACCATGCTTGTCATGAAGTGCTTAAGGTTTTAATCATGAATTTCTTAAAAAATAAAGAAAGTGGAAAAGCCTCGTATTAGTAGGAAGACTTTGGAGGATTATGATATGGAAGGGAGTGAGTCTAAAGATGTCTATGAGGATGAGACAGATGAGGAGGAGTATATGCTAGTGGATAATAAGAGGAAGATTTCTATCCACTGTGGTTCAACTTCTAATAGAAGGAAAAGGAACAATGAGGAAGTGGATTATGATACTAATTTGGGTAATGATGAGGAGATTGTGGAGAAAAAAGGTAAGAGGGGCAAGGGGGAAAAATTATGGAAACTAGTGGTAGAAGAACTAATACCAAAAATAAAAAGAAGAATACTGATAGCTATATGGACATTCCATCAGATGAGGAACCTCTTTCCTATACGGGGTGTATGGACATTAAAAGAAATAAGAAGATGCCCAAAGGGGATGTCAATTTGGACTTGGAAGAAAAAAAATAAGAATATTAATTTGAACCTAGGGGAGGACAATCTGAGAAAAATCTTTGATACTAAAGATCATGGGAAAGTGATTGGTGTGTTTGGCAACCTAGGTCTAATGAGGAGGGATATTGATTTGATCAAGGGTCAAATTTAGGATATCTAGAGGGAGTTTGAGCATCTCAGCAAAACCAATATGGGTGAGAGAACTTTGGGCCAACACCTAGATAGACTTACTAATCTTATTGGTAATGCTAAAAATATTACAAATATGATGAATAGACTGCCATCTCTGGAGGAGACAATTAGAAATACTCACAAGATCATGAAAGATTTACAAAATAGAATGGATAAGATAGACAACATGGTCATGGGTATTGAGAACACTTTTAGAAGGATTTTTGAATAGAATTTTTTGATTTTTAAGGCCATTTTTGAAAATGTCAAGATCCTTTTGGAGAAGCTAGAACAGGGGAGAAAGGAACAAGGAAATAAGGAGCTGAGGGATGATCAAGGACCTAGTAAACATATGAGGGAAAGTTCAATGAAACCTAAGGCTATGGAAGATAAAAAGTTGGATGAGCTAAGGGATTCTACAGTTAAAATGAACATTTGGCTGATCAGGTTGTGGACCTGTTGAAGATTTTCTAGCTATTCTTTTGCTATCTTTATTTGGTGTTTTTGTTATCTCTATTGTTTGACCCTTTGGTGGGGGTTCTTTGTTTCTGGTTGCTACTATTCTGGTTGTTGATACATAGTTTCATTTGAGCTTTTTTTGCTTATATGCTTTGCTCTCTGTAAAAGGTTTTGGGTCCTATCAAAATCTATTTTTACTTAATCAAAACATGTACATCTAATATACTAGTCTACCAATAGTATCATGAATCCATAGAGATGATAATAACATCATCTAAGCAATACGATCTAACATCATGATAAGGGAATGCAACAAGTAAACATAGTAAGCATCATCTAAAACATGATATGAAAGAATCCAAGGTAAAACATAAAACACAAGAAAATGTACTCCAAATATACTGAAGTACCAACTGAGCATCTAACACTAGCCTTAATACTAGAAGCATATTGTCTCTATACATCGATCCCCAGCAATGGTATAGGTAGCTACACCTCTCAACCATGTGGTACCTATAGGCCCATTCCCACCATGTTGATGGAGATAATGATATAACCCCAATCACAAAAGATAAGCATCCATGACTAACACACACGCCAAGCCACTAGTAAATTTGGACATATTTTTTTATGTGGGGAGGTCAAAAGTTTGACACTAAAATGTCAAAAAATAATGTCGGTAGAATTGCATTGAAATTTTGATGAACTCTATGGCTATTGACGTATCGACAAACTACCCTATCAAAAATAATCCCCATCTATGTCACATGGCAATGTTAAACAACTAGTTTGAAATGTTGAAATATCAATGCCAACTAGAGATGATTCAATAGGTTTGTCATACCATCAACATCAAGCTACATTGAAATATTAATGGTAGCTAGAGATGATTCAATGGGTTTGTCATACCATCGAATATAAGCCTTGTCAAAATATTGATGCCATCCAAAGATGACTTGATAGGCTTGTCATACCATTGATGATAGACCTCATCAAAATATTAATGACAACTAGAGTTTAAAAAAAATAAAAATTTCTCACTATATATCAGGCTAATAACAGTCATATGAAGTCATATGTTTGCAAATTCTACTTCAACTTCAATATTAGAATTTGAATGAAGACTTATGCCTTCAGCTCTGAGCTTGTGAGCTTTAGTTAAGTATAAGGAATGAAGTAGAGAAGAGACCAATAAGAAGAGGGCTACAAAAGAAGTATGAGGCAAAAAAGTATTCATCTTGCAACTAAACTTAATAAACATTAACTATGTAATAAAGCAAGTAGAAAGCCAAATTTCCTAATTAAACTTTCTCTATAGGTTTGTCTTATTTATAGTACCCACTCCTACTTTTGTACATGCAACACTTTCCACTTTTTGTCCACTTTCTACCCATGCAACACTCTCCACTTTGCATTGAAAAATGTTTCTTTCAAGTTTTCTTAGCCTACCCAGCATTATAGTGGCATGAAGGCAAAAAAAGGAGATTCTACAGTGGCAAAGAAGACTCTTTTAGCAATGATCATCAAGATCATTTATGTGCCATTCATCATTTTTTCTATTAGTTAAAGCGTTTAAAATCCTTCAACATGAAACAAATTCTTGTCCCAAATCTTTGGTTGTCATACAACTCTTAATCAATAAAATATCAAAAAATGTATTGCCAGAGATTCTCATATAACATACAAAACTACAAAAATATATCAGAGAAGACTCCATGTGAGTCATCTTATAAATTTTTTATTTTCCCACAAAAAGAAATATAGATGTTATTGGAGCTATTAATAGACCATTATAAATCCTTGCCAATTGTGTTGAGAAGGTATAGATAACAAAAAAAGCATAGTCCTAGAATCAAATTTAAATGATAATTGATTTCTAAAAGACATTTACACAACTGCCAAAATATTCATGGTATATTTGACTTAGGCAAGTTAGAAAGATGGGAAGAAAGGAAGAAATGGAAGCAAAAATTAATACTTGCACTTCACTCATTCTATAGAATCGAGAATCAGAAACATGATATAATCTTTTGAAGTAATAGTATAGATTCAAATCGCAATAGATTAAAATCACATCATATATCAATAAATCATATAAGTCATATATCAATTTTTCCTATTATATACAATATATAATGTTTGTACATTTACCTGAGATGATCAAATCCAGAGTGGTACCATTCCAATTATTTTGAGTCAAAAATATTTAGCAGGCCTATGAATCAAACCTGGACTAGCAGATGTAAATACAAACAAAATATAGTTAGACCAATAAACATTACATAAAAATAAAAGATCCAAATAAAAATATAATGAATCAAAAAATTCAATGTTTTACAAATGCAATAGTGGTAGATTAAAATACTAATCTACATATCAAAATGGGTAGTGATGACTTTGATTTTGGATAAAATGCTTACAATGATGTAACATACAAATTACACAATATATTAAAATGAGGTCCTACAATCAAAATATGAATTCTTGAATAGTAACATAACATGTCATATATAGATATAAGAAAAGTACCAAAAACTTACTGCAGTTGTAAATAGTAAATTGCTAATTATTAATATCAATACCAAAAGCAATATTATCTTCATTAAAGTAGTTGATGCCTAGACTTGCAAAATATCTATCTCCATCCTTGTGTTCAAATAATGATAGACAACCATTTTAACATTCCATTTATTTGGGGGTTTGTTAACTAAAAAGAAGTTGTATGGCCTTAACTAACTAACATTCTTTCTACTTGAGCATGACCTAGCAAAAGAATAGTGGAAATGACACGATTCACAAAGGATATAAACTTTGTGGCTTGAGATAAAGATAATTATTATAGATCTAACATTTCAAAAGAATTATTCATGAATTTTGAAGTCAAACCATCCAAATTCTTTATATGCAGAATCAGATAAAATCATCAAAACATACCTGCATTTGTCATCTGCCAACATCCATTGAATAAGTAAATGACTGTCTCCCAAAACCCATAAATACATGACAAGAAAGCTTCATTACAAAAGATGTTTGATGTTCCATAGGCACATGCCTCTTAAGGTTTTCATATACATACAATTTTAGTCATGAAAAATCTGATTTCAAAATCAAAATGAAATGTATTGTTGCTTTGGTACCAAGAAGATGTTTTTGATGATTATGAAGTTGATAAATGTGAAAGGTGCATAGTAGATGAACTCGATGACAACATGCTTAATGAGTATGTTATTCCTTCAATGATCATGGACACAAATATCAATGAAAGTGATGCATTAAGTATGAACAACCAAATCAAATTATTGTGATGGTGGCAATCAATTATGACACTCCACTTTATGAATATTTACAAACAAACATGATTAAATCTACAAACAAGTTATTGTGATTTATAGTGCTTATATAAAAAAATATTCTATCCATTATGATGCTTTTCAATTTATCTCCATGACAACAATATCATACCGTGATAATGCACAAGCTTTAGATAAAATACTACAAAAATAGGATAAAACAGAATGTAGCTTACTTCTCAACATGTACAGTCCAGACTCCCATATACAACTTCAATGTATGATTACATAACTCTTGTTGTACACAACCAAAAATTAATAATGTTAATCGAAGCAATTTTGCAATTTCAAAAAGATAATGCAAGAACAAGTCTGAATATGCTTGATTATACCCACCTCTTCTGAAGCCTTGTAAATTGTAAACCCATGACATAATAGACTCATTCTCAAATTACACAAAGAAGATAACTTCTCATGGTATATGTCTATTGAGAATCAAATACTTTCTCATCCTTTCTGGACAAGTGTGATATACAATCCATTGGTCAAGCCCACCGCATGTAATCCGAATCATTAAAAATTGCCCCTTCCACATCATAGTGAGAAAATCATATGTTTTTAAGAATGGAAATAAACCATGATATATATAGCAAGTAATTTGTTGCAGATTAGAATCCATGGAAGTTCATGGATCCTAGAACTAGTTTCATTATGTTTTGGAGATTTGACTGTCAGATGACAACTAGTGGATTTCATAATAGCCAGTGAAAGAAACAATGGAATGGTAGGTAGACTGAGATGGAAAAGTAAGGCTTTGAATGTGTGTGTGAGCATCTACTTTGAATTTAAATGGTAGACACACTTTTAATGCGACCACCACACATTAAATAACACTTTTTATTCCCCACACTTTTCTAAAGAAGTTGACATGCCAAGACAAAGGAAGAAGATAGAAAACATCTTCCTTATCAAGTATACAAAAATAACTTCTAACTAATTCCATATAGTCAATAACCTTTAGCATATATACAATATTTAATCATGACTCATTCTAGACAATGTTGGGTATTGATCACCATGGACTACAATCATCCTTAACTACCCTAGCTAAGCTCAATCTCCAAACCATATATATCAAATGGAGAAGTGTCATTTATCCATGAATTGGGACATAGTGAAAGGGGCAAAGATAAAGATAGAAAGTTGTGGATCAGATATAGACAAAGAAATATTGAAAAATTAAATAAAACAAAGAGTAAAAGAGGAAGGAAGAAATATGAATTTAAAGAGAGAGGGAGATGGAAAAAGAGAGAGATATATAAATAGAAATACATAGAGAAATACATAGAAAGAAAAAGAGTGTGGAAAGACAAAGAGGAAGGGAGATAAGTATATAAATTATAAGAAAAATAAATAGATAAAGAGAAAGAGATCTATAGAAACATATAAAGGAAGACAAAGAGTGAGTGAGGGGGTCAATATTAGAGGAGAGGATAATATGTGTGTAATTATGATTTTTGTATTACTAGTTAACAAAACAAGAATTTTGTTTGTATAAAATAATTATTCCAAAAGGCATAAAGGGCATATATGCAACTATGTTAGTTCACTGTTCACAAATACATTTTTTTAAAATCTATATTTTAATGTAACAAACATTTCAAATTCAAACTTCTAAGTTATCAATAACTTAATAAGTAATTCATAGTACTGATGTTAAGGCCATTTTAAGGCATTCAACTAAAACCTGCTATGTTCACCCACTAAAAGTAAGTTTATTCATGTTTCAAGTTGGTAAGGCATTTGGGAAGAATTGATGGGACCATATATTGCTATTTAGTTTGAGCGTCACTTGGATTTGACAATCCTTTCATATTCTCTACTCAACAAGGCCAACCACGTGAAGGTGGAAGCTTATTTGGCCTCTCTCTCTCCCCCCCAATAATAACTCTAAATTTACCATTAAATGCTGAGTAAATATTTCATTCATTCATTATAATGACATAACATTCATTAAAATGACATACAATTAATTAATACGTATAGACATTCATCAATAATTTGTGAACACGTCAATCATTATATTCACATAACATTCATTAACCTGACATATAATTCATTAATTCATCAATATTTCATGTTAATCATTATAATCACATAACAATATTCAATAACATGACATAAAATTCATTAATAAGAAACATTCATAAAAATTCATCAACACATTCATCATCAAATAAGATTTTTAACTTTCATTTCTTCTTTTATTTTTTCTTTTGTTGAAGATAAAGGCTAATAGGCACATTGCAACTATCTTCGACATTCTCCTGTGGCTCTTCTAGTTTTGATATTATGACATGAGGCTTCCTCTTCTTTTTTCGAGGATAAGGTTGATGCGCCCCTGAACTAAGAAATAAATGGGTTTAATTCTAAACATTTTTTTAATGTTATAAGTATTTCATTAATCTAAAGAACATATAGGGGGATTTTCTTTACCTGATAGTGCCACATCATCTACTTTCACATTTTGTTCAGCCCCAACCTCAAAATGCTCAACACTAACATCACACTCTAAATACTCAAAAATTATCACATAGAAGTTACACCAATTACAATTTAACATTTTATATTTTATTAATAATTACATAATTAATTTATAATAGAAATTGAATATGTACCTGTATCATTTTGATGCACATCAAGGCTTTCATCATGTGTAGGATCTGTGACTTCATCATCATGAGTAAGATCTATTCCAGGAGTAGTAGGCTGTAGTGAAATGTCATGCACACATTGTTATCATTGTTTGAAATTAACATCAAATAGATTATTTCTCATGAAGTTCTCAATTTATGTTATTTTCATTAGGCCTATTTACCTGTGTGTGAACCGGTGTGCTAGAATCTTATACATCTCTTTGACCAATGGAATCTATGTGGTGATGGGCAACCACTGCTTTATAGCCTTTCTTGAAGCTTATTTTTTTATCCTCTTCTGTGTGCACTAGATTAAATTCAATGCCCTACATTTTTTGCATAATATTGTCAATATTGAATGTATTACTTATTTGTAACTTTATATTAAAAAATTGATATGAAATTTGATTTACTTTTACTTACAAGGCATGAGTGACTTTTCATATATCCACCAGAGCCAAGATGGTGTTGAACAACCTTCTCTTTCCTAGCTTGTGTAGCCTTTGATGTGTCCTATAGCCTGTATATGTAAAGTTAGAAATATGTTAGATTATATAAATTCACAATCACACTTCTAAAAACATCTACCAAAATCCACAATCCAAATAAACACATGATTGTTTCCATACTATGTTGATTTTAGGGTGGTACAAGTATGGTGCAAATTGTATAAATGTCACATATGCTAATAGTTTGTTGGATCTAGGGGATTCAAGTGCAAAGGAAAAGCAAGGGAAGTTCATTACCAATAGGTAAATGGTCACCTAGTGTTCACTTTGCTAATGATTCATTTTAAAATCCTAAGCTTATTAAATATTCAGTTGAATGCACAATCCTTTGTTTAATACTTTTTACAAATCTAGCATTGTTATAACAAGTACAAATAAAATAGAGGCTACACCCAATGACAGAAAACACACCTTTTGATTAGATTAACCAAAGGTTGAAAAGTTATGACTCTTGGGAAATTATTAGCAAGAACACTAAGTATTTTGATCCTCTTATATATTTTTTTAGTCAGGCCACCTTAAAATATTAAAAACTACTCAAAAACCTAGGATGAAAGGAAACCCTTTGGTAACTTAGATCAAGGAATCTCTGAAGTCTGATCATAGAGCATGGAAGAAGTAGTTGTGCATAAATGGATGGTTGGAGCAGAGAATGAATATATCATATAATATCTTCTGTAAACCACATCCAATAACTCAAAGGGCTCTTTCAACTATGCAACATAACTATTGACACCAAGGCTTCTATGCTTACTAGATTAGCTCCTCTTAAGTGAATATTGGTTGTTGGGATATAGCTTATGATTTCCTTTATTATCAATTTGAGGAGTCATGGAATCCTTGGGATCTAGAAACACAATTCAATTGGATATGTTTCTTTTTTCATGGCTAGCTAAGCCCGTAGACTATGCTTTACAGAAAATTATGTGTAAGAAAGGTTTTTCATTTTGGCAAAACATTTAGAACTGTGATTTGCAACAATGGCATACAAAATGCAAGTAAAGGTATGGATGGTTTTGGCAAGATCAGGTTAGGATGAAAAACATTGGGGGGTGGGGGTGGGGGGCATGAATAAGTGTTGTAGTACTTTCAAACCAATCAAGAATTTCTTAACTTAACGATAAATATTCACATAAAATTATATCAAAAAAAAAATGATAGAACAATAGAGAACTCACAATACAATTATTTTTGAGGAAACCTTGGCTAAGTGAAAACCACAATGGGGTTGGTACCCAACTACACACTAACCTGATAGTTCATTATGAAGAGTTATGACCCAATTCATATTTTTTTCCTTGTTACAAGACTTAACCTTGCTAGAGTTCTAAACCCTCTAAGTAATTGTTTAACAAAAACAAAAGTACACTTGCTTGATAAATAACTCATTGTCTAATTACAATCAAAGTATACCAATGCCAAAAAGACTATACTAACAAGCCAATGTAGGATTAGTCTGAAATGAAGCTTGCATATAATCTAATCCAACATCAAGGCTCACACATATAAAAAATAACATTGATCCTGGGATCATAATGTATGCTCACATAGAAAAACCATTCTTTATAGTTAATTAACAAAAAATCTTCACAATTTTTTTTGCACAATCTCTAATAAGAAATATAAAATTATGCTACCCAAGGGTTACCATATACTATATCATCCCTACTATGCCAATAAATTGAATTGATAGGCCAATTTTCTTGATCTCCAAATTTGTCTTGAAAAACTACTATAGTCTGTCATTCTTACTCTATTCACCCAAAATATGTGCTAATTAACACACTATTAATATTACATATATCAAAAATTTGAGCCAATTCTAAAAAGTATTATGTCCTTGCTAGCCAAAACTATCTAACTGTATACTTGTTCTTGTTCTATACTTAGGCATTTTTCATGAACAACTTCCATTCAAAAGTTATTATCTAACCAAATGACCATGTCAATAATCTATAATCATCAATGAAAACATCTATAAATTCATCGTATGATCACTTTTATATATATCAAGGGTGAAAGGAAAATATCTATTAAAACTAGAGAATCAAGGGTCATCCACATAAAGTTCAACAAGTATATTGGAATTGATGAAAGCTAAGTTGTCGATTCAAATTCTAGTACAAATGCGGGTTTGAGATTCATCTAATTTTTTTGGGGCTTAGGTTCAAATTTTTTTTGGCTTTATCCATACAAAATAATATGTTTTTTTAAAAATATGTATATGTGTATATATATTGAACAAAAAGTAAATCCATACTTGATTTTGCTAATAGTAAAGGAACATAGAAAAATATATTGCCAAATCTATGTTTTAGTTCAATAGGATATTAACTGCATCATTTAGTACTACATACTACTTGATGCACATTCTTGGTCGCACGCATGGAGCATATTTTCATATCATGGGGACAGTTTGAGAATGAAAGGAATTGTCAAAAGATAAGTGCAATTACCTAAATTTTTATTTTGTATTGGTTAGAGCATTTCTAACCAAGCTATATCAAAAGGTGAGATACAAATTTGAAGTCCTGGGTTCAAATCTATCATATCTTTTTAAAGATGTTTCTCTGTAATGATCAATTTAGATGTCCCCTATTGTCAATTTGGATTTCCTTTATAAGAAAGTTTTCATTTTCATACATAAATGCATAAATGACATATAAACATATTGTTTGGTCTTTTTAATGGTCACAATAGGGTTGACAAAAATGTTCCGTGACCAAATTCAGCCTAGGTGTAGACAAAAAATTCTTCAAAATTCACTATAAATGTTGACTGGGATCTTCTGATAGAATTTGTAGCAAATTCATAGCTCTGCAAGAAAATTTGGAGAGAATTTGACAAGGAACAAACTTTGTACATAATTGAACCAGACTTTGAAGGTTGCTATAGAGAATCTGGTAACTTAGGATGAAATTAATAAAGGATAAACTTAAAGCATGTCAAAGTCCACTAGTGTACAAAATCAAGGAATTTTAGTTGGGAATTCAATTCACAGGTTTACATCATTGACATATGCCAAGAAAATTACTTTCAAAGTGCCATATTTGCAATTATGAACCAGATGTAGACAAAGCCTTAGATTATGCTATTTATTCACTATATATGCTAGTCAATCAATTATAATAATATAGGCTCTTTTGCAATATAGAAAACATATCAAAATGAATAATAAGCATCATGTCCTCTTCTCTACTAAAACCAACTTGTGATTACATATAGCCAAAAAGGAATTTTGACTTGATTTAGCATTAGCAGGCATTTCTATCCATAAATGAATTCATGTCAACTTGATTAAATCAAATTAAGTTTAGTAAGCAACTCCCAGAGAAAAAAAATGGGCATTTTGGGAAGGGCTCAAAAATCTAATAGAGAACTAATCCTTATATAATGTATCAAGGGCCCCTATATTGAGTGTTCCTAGTCCTTCTCCCCCATTGATTTGAAAAAGCACACATTGCCTTCTCAATACAAAGAATGTTAAAATCCAACTCAATAACTATTGAGCCATAGAAAAACATTATGTAGCAGTTCATCACCTTCATTAAATCATACGTAGAATGATCTAAAGATAAAAATGGGAGTCCCTATGATAACATTTCCAACAAGTATATTGGATCTAACTAAAGTGAAAAAGGATTAACTTGAAATCATGTCAATGTCCACTAGTGTAATAATATATTCTCTAAATTGAAAGTGTTGGAAATATTCAAGTCTATGCTAGGTTACTGAGAGGGGAGGGGTGAATCAGTAACCTTAAAAAATTTATCAAATTTAGACCTTAATTACAATAACCCAATAATCATTTAATTCATTAACTCAAATCTAACTGTATGCATGAGAAACTAAAAACATAAACATTCATGACACATGAACACAATAATTTGGTGACCCAGAAACCTTCCAAATAGAAATAAAACTAGGGTGGGGATGATACCCACAAAAATTCAATATTGTAGCATAAAGTTGGCCTGTTAAGGCTTACAATGATCGCTTTTGATGATCTACCCTGTTAGGAGTAATTAGGACTGCTAGGTGAACCTTGTTAGAGGATTTGCAAACATACAATGAAGTATGCACTCGGTAAAGAGATTTGACAAAAGACTACTAAGTGTACCTTGTTAGAGGATTTTGAAACTGATTCACCTGTTAGGATGATGCAATAGATCTCTAACTTACAATTGATTTTTTGATAGAGATTCTTTGAAGTACTGATCACCTTGTGTGATAGATATGGCTCTGCTACTTCCTTCCTAATATGGCCTCACAATACACTTTATTACTGATTCACATTCGCATGCCTCTTATACATTCATGCATCTACATATATCTATCTATCTATCTCATTTTTGGATATGATACAATATATATTTATCAATCCAATTTACAAAATTACAAAGTCAGTGAATATACAAGTTAACACCAATATTACAAAGTCAGCTCAGATGAAGACACTTGGGTTTTGAAGACTAACTTGGTGAAGTTCTGATGCATAGTATCCACTATTATTACTTGACATCATCAAGAATTTGGTATAAGTAGAAGCTCGATCCATACTAATCATCTCCAAGTAGTCTCGAACTTGGTCTACACTAGAAACTTGGTAGATACAGTGTAACTTGGTAGAAACTGAATTCCACATTTATCATACCTGAACTCGATAAACACTAATCATCTCATCACTTAGTTAACACTAACTTCACTTCACATCAACTGATGGCTTGGTAGAAACTACGA
The DNA here is from genome assembly GCA_028749045.1 of Cupressus sempervirens. Taxonomy (NCBI): domain Eukaryota; kingdom Viridiplantae; phylum Streptophyta; class Pinopsida; order Cupressales; family Cupressaceae; genus Cupressus; species Cupressus sempervirens. Next base: position 556,377,160 of record CM053786.1, on the reverse strand, counting down.
AGCTTGGTAACCACTGAACTGCTTGGTAAGAATTGCTAGACTTCACACTGCCTGAATTCACCTGGTAACCACTGGAATGTTCGGTAGGAACTATGAATCTTTGTAACCACTGAATTACATGGAAAACACTGTAGAATTTCCAGTGAGCTCGATAACCATATAGAATCTGAATAAATTTTTACACTAATAACAAACTTGACTTAATGTCAACAATCTCCCCCTTTGGCATTAGTAACAAAAACACTTATCAGCCAAAACTTATATACAGTGTGATACTAGCTTAGTATTGGTATATTGGTTTTGAGATTTTTCAAAAAATTTCTTTGTAAGCATATACTTTCTTTTGCTTTTCATGATTCTCCCCCATACTATATACATACTAAGCATTTCTCCCATATAAACATACTTACTGACTCTCATATATATACTTTGTTTATCCCCCTTTTTGACAATAATGCTAAAGATTTATTCAAAAATTATTTACATAGAGACACCAATATAAGAATTAAACTCATAATGTACCTTAAGTATGAGTGCTAGAGTCTTATCCCAATTTTCTTGCAAAACTTTGCACATCTCTAGAGCAATCTGAACTTCTATAGAGAGTTCTATCATATGATCAGCAATTGAGAAGTTGTTGTCATGGATCAATGTTTTTGAGTAAACAATGTGCTTCTGCATTATGTCCATGATGGGAAGGATCATATTTTGAATATCTATCAATGAAGGCCGAATCCTTGCTTCTTCTCTCAACAATTCTACCTACATATCTAACAAGATTCTAATTTTCATGTGATGCATGGAGCTTGAACTAGGGTCAATTTGCAACTATTGTGTGCTAGCCTTTAGATCATTATCAATGTTATTCAATTTGCTCTTTATTTCCTTTGTGAACTCAAAAACATTGCATAATTTTGCAAAAAGTGATGTTACATTTGTGTAAGAGTTTTCAAGATTGGTCAAAATTGAGGAAAGCTCCACTTGCTGAATAGCAATTTGCTGAGCAATGTGCTCAAGCACTTTTATATCAAATTTCTTCTCTGCTATCAAAATCAATTTTTCTTGACCACTAGAGTCCTCATTAAACTTCTAGACTACTTCTTCTAATGGAAACAAAATGTGTTGAGAAGTATCAACTTCAACACCTATGAGCTCAGTCAAAATATCCTTAGCACTCCCAATGATTTTATATTCTCTATCTCTTTCCTCTCTTAATTTCTTCCATCTCACTTTTGTTATGGAGGAGTTGACTAGCTATTTGCATTTGATCTGAAGTGGCATTATCAAAATCCCATTTTGGAATCCCAATATCCTCATCTAGATTAATATCCTCCTCTATCTATTTTCCACTCAATAGTCTTATACATGGTTGAGCCTTGGGTTCAACTTCCCTTGTACAAACTACCTTAGAATCCAGAATGGAAACAATAGAAGAGATAGTAGGACTAGCAGTAAAAATTGAGATAGTACCAACTAATGGAATACTAACTAGAATACTTATTAAATCCAAAACTGATATACTTATAGAAGTATCTAAAGCTATAGAAAACAAAACTGTAGAATCCAAAATTGTAGAACTCGAAACTGTACTTACTACTAAAGAACACAAAATTGTAGAACATGTTGTAGTCATTGCTAATGAAGTTGAGTTGGGAACTAAAGAAGAGGGAGGCTACAGCTCAATAGATGAAGTGGTAGACACATCCATTAATGATGTGCTGAGTTGTAAGGGAGTGAAGAGTGATTGGACATTTGATGTATCTATTGTGGTCACAGTCAAACTTGTTGAAGCTAACTCTGAACTTGATGTAGCTGCTAATTTTCTTGGAGAATGAGGAAGCGAGACGATGACTGTTGCTGCTATCTTCATAAGATTAGTCTCCTCATCATCTTCTTTGACTTCCTTGGTAGCTTCTTCCTCTTTATCTTCTTCAACTTCTTCATTGTCAAACTTAATTTTCTCAAAGTTTGTTCCTTCTTCCTTATCATCACTATCATCATCCTTGACTACTACTAGAGAGTCACTAGGTTTATGCAAGTGATAAAAATTCTTCCACATATCTATAGCATTCTTGACTACATGATGTAAATCTTTCAACAAAATTGAACATGTATGAAATCTAAGAGTCATCTTTTCTTTATTTTTCTTCATAGACTCTTTTACCTCAACATTGGTGATGGTCAGTAACAACTACCTCAGGGTTTGTTCATAGATGTCTTTTGCTATTTTCTTGGCTGAGTCCTATCTTGGCTTCAATCTCTCTAATAGATCATTAGAAATTTGAGAAGCTATTTGATTAGGGGAATACTTCCATTTACCCATCTTGGTTAGCACCAATTCCTCAATCTGCTTCTTCTTAGCCTCTGTCCTAGTCTCATACTTTAATGATTTGAAGTTGGTTATGCCTACACCTTCTTCCATTTATTTTTGTCTTTCTCACCTTGCTAAACACAACTTCACTACCTTTCTTTTTGGATCTTTTGGTAAACACTATAGTGGATGACTTGGGTGGCTTGGTGATGATAACCTTGCCTTTCTTCTTTACTAGCTCTTCTTCTTTTTCTGACTCATCCTCATCCTCTACTTCTTCATCATCATCTTCTCCTTTTCCCTTGGTCAACAAAAGAGGTGTTCTGGTTTTTAGTTTTGCTATTCTCCTCATGCCTTTGTTAACCACCCGTGGAAGCTTGATTTCAAGCTCTATTCTTGCCTTGGCCTCATCATATGTTCCAAAGTGTGGTGCCTTTGGATCAAAAAGTTCATTTATCAAGGCTTCAATTATGTCTTTTGCTTCATCAATGTTCACCTCATAGAGAAGAGGTTTTACCCATACAACTCTTGGAATCACTACTTGGATGTAGACTTTGTCACTGTCTACCATGAAACAAACATCATCTTTGTAGTCTTCAACCAACTTCTTGGGTATCCTAAATTTGTTATTCATTTTGTCCTTGAAAATACCAAAGTTATTATCCATAATGCTAACAAAATTCTCACCCATTTATGCAATATACTCATTGATTTGATACAAAATTGGCACATCCTTTCTCCATACTACTGTACCTTTAGAAGGAAAAAAATTTTGAACATAGAAAAATAGACATGTCAGCAATGAACCAAATTTATAGGGATTGTTCTTAGATGTCCTTATATTTTCCATGTTTTTGTTGAACTATCTCAACAATAAGTCAGCGAGATCATATGATAGATTGTTCTTCGCGACTTTGAATGGCAAGTCTAATGCTTCACATGGCACACTATTGAGATGAATTGAACTATAAATCTTGTGTGCTATCACAAGTATGCCAAATTTCAGTTCTGCATCTATTACACTATTAATCTTCATGCCTCTACCATCCCACTCATCTAGGTTTTCTTCTCTAACTTCGCCCAACCTAGGGTTTTAGTAACTTTGGTTTTGGAGAGCATGGGGAGACTAGTAATACAATGAATCATTTTTTTACTGATTAAAACTGGTTGCTCAAGCCATAACTAACTATTGTGAACTTTTCTTAGGATGTATTTGATCCATTTGATTTGGAAACTTTGAGGTAGGTGGGGAATGTGAGTTAAACCCTTATCTTTCAAGTGCTTATGTTCAGGTTTAAGTACACCATTCACACACAATTCATCTAGGGCATCATCTATTTCTAGGGTTCCAATTTCTTGAATTGCACACTTAAAATGAGTTTGAATATCGTTAATGAGAAGTACCTGAGGAGGGATTTACATTTGTGCTCCATTTGAATTGAGGGTTTTTGTAATTGCTGGTACAAGTTTGAAATTTGATGGTTTCCATTTGACTCCTCAGACCAACATTTCAGACCCTTTCTTTGCTATGTTATTATTGATTGATGCTGCCATGATTACTCAATAGGTTATGAAAAGCTTCAAAGAATTTTACTACAAATTTTGGTCAAAATCACTTGATCACTCTACAATTCACTTAATGACAACAACACTTAAAGATTTTGGTGAAAAATGAATTCAATTTCTTTCTTTTTGATAACATTTTTTCCATTAATGCTTGGTATGAAAGTAGTTGTGATGACATCATTATGCATGATAGGTTGTCACCCACTATCTATACAGATCACTCGATGACTACTTCATAGCTCGATAACCAAACATGTGTGACAAGTTACTCCCAACCTTGCTTGGTAGAGTCCATGACCCAACCTTACTTGTTGATAACTGATACTGATCTTCTATGATCCCCTTGTATCTTGAATACTGATTTGGGTCTTTGCTTCCTTTCAATTTTGGAACTATTTAGATGTGATCACAATAACACAGTTCCAATTCTTACTTAAGAATCTAGTTGGAAATGGTGGAGTCACCCATTTCTTGAGTGGCATGGCCATCACTTAGAATAGCTTCCTCACTGGATTTAGGAATCCATTGCTACCTCATTTTCTTTTAGATGTTATCTACTTTTGCTTTCTTTTCATCTTCAATTCTACCTATATTCATGCAATTCTTGGCTAGATAACTAAGTTTTGTATGAGTGAAACATCTTATGGTGGTACCTCTCTTCCTTGTGTGATGTTTAACATAGTTCATGCCAATGTATCCATATTCTCCACAATAATGACATCTGCATCAGGTGTTATAGTCCCAACCAATTATTGTTTTAACAATTTTCTCTACTGGATTGAATGACTTGGTTCTACAAGTTGATGCCTTGTGACCTTGTTTCTTACACTTGTGACATTTTCCTTCAAATTTTGGTTTCTCTTTACATTCATTAGCCTTGTGACCATGCCGATTACAATTGTAACATTTACCATTGAATTTTTCTTTTCCATTACTCCAACATTTTTTTGATGTATGACCTATCTTACCATAGTGATTGCAAATAGGTCTTTGATTCCTTTGAGTACCTTGTTTGAAGGATTCACCTTCTTCTTTGTATCCAATTCCTGCTTTACCCTTTTGTCTATAGAGATTCTTCTCATTTAGTTGATTCAATTGATTCATGTCTGTTTGGGATTTTATCATTCTCTCATTGACTTTCTTTTTAATGTTTAGGTCATTTTTCAATCTTTCATTGATTTTCTTTTTAGAGCTCAGCTCATTTCTTATTCTTACATTGATTTGTCTTTCTTAATTTAGATCATTTCTTAATCTTTCATTGATCTATCTTTGACTCATGATCTCTTCATTTACATTGGAGATTTGATCTACAAGATCTTCATGCTAAGAGGATTGGTTCTAGATCTCATTTTTTCTTCCATCCAATTCTTCTTTCATTTTGTTCCTTTGCTCCAAGATTTCACATAGCCTCATTGAATGAATTTCCTGCTCTCTTTTAAGCTTTCTCACTTCTTCTTGTAGGGAACCATTCTTCTCTAAAAGTTCTTTGATTGCACCATTTTCTTTATCTGAACTGCTTGAAGGAAAAAGATCTTCAATCTTTTCTTCAATATACTGGTGATCATTCATTTGATTTGCAAGTTCCTTCCTTCTTTTCAGGGATTGGGAGAGTTGCTCCTTAGTTTTCTTGAGTTGTGCAATGGCCATTTCTAGATCTAGCTTTTCATTGTAAATTTCTTTACCAAGTTTGAAAATATCCATTGTTGTTGATCTTTGCTCAAGCTATCAAGCTTTATCCTAAGAACCACAATGCTTTGATACCAATTGTTGGAAATATTCAAGTGTATGCTAGGTTACTAAGACGGGAGGGGTGAAACAATAATCTTAAAAACTTTATCAAATTTAGACCTTAATTGCAATAACCCAATAATAATTTAATTTATTAACTTAGATCTAACTACATGTATGAGAAACTAAAAACATAAAAATTCATGACACATGAACACAATAATTTGGTGACCTAGAAACCTTCCAAATAGAAAGTAAAACTAGGGTGAGTATGATACCCATAAAACTTCAATACTATAGCATAAAGTTGGCCTATTAAGGCTTACAATGATCACTTCTAATGATTAGCTCTATTAGGAGTAATTAGGACTGCTAGGTCCACCTTGTTAGAGGATTCGCAAACATACAATGAAGTATGCACTCAGCAAAGAGATTTGACAAAAGACTACTAAGTCTACCTTGTTAGAGGATTTTGAAGCTGATTCACCTATTCAGATGAAACAATAGATCTTTGACTACAACTAATTTGTTGATATAGATTCTTTGAAGTACTGATCACCTTGTGTGATAGATATGGCTCTGTTGCTCCTTTGTTGATATGGCCTTACAATAAACTTTACTGTTGATTCACATTTGCATGCCTCTTACACATTCATGCATCTGCATACATCTATCTATCCATCTCATTTTTGGATATGATATAATACATTATATATATATATAAACACTAATCATCTCATCACTCAGTTAACACTAACTTCGCTTCACATGAACTAATGGCTCTATAGAAAATATGAAGCTTGGTAACCACTAAACTACTTAGTAAGAACTGCTAGACTTCACACTGCCTAAATTCACTTGGTAACCACTGGAATGATCAGTAGGAACTGTGAATCTTGGTAACCACTAAATTACATGGCAAACACTATAGACTGTCCAATGAGCTCAGTAACCATACAAAATCTGAATAAGTGTTGTCACTAATAAAAAACTTGACTTAATGTTAATAGAAAGAAGTAGAGATAAGTTTGGATTTTAAAGTGAAAGTGAGGGAGAGAAAGATGAGGTTATTTTTGGAAGAAATGATCTGAGATAAAATAGAGTAAATTGAACATGTTTTCTAAAACTCATCTTGGTTTCGAACAATATTTTGGTTTCCACACATGAATACATCTTGAAATAGTAATAGGGTCTATCCTTAACATCATACATTTGTGGCTTATTCATCATAACACTACTTCAAACAATAATTGAAAATACTAAAAATCAAAAGATCTTCAGAACAATTTGTATGCATATTTGAAGGTTTTTAAAAAATGATTTTGTTATTTTACTTAAGACTTTCAATGATTTAGAGCCTAATGGTTGTTAGCAAAATGACTTCAATTTTTTGTTGTCATTTCTAAGGGCTTATGGCTTCATTCATTTATTTTTTCCTTAGTCTTTCCTTAGGTTGATTTTATGTTGTCATTATTTGAGGTAGCATTTCTAGTTGTCTGAAGCCTTTTCATAATAGTGGAAGGAAGGACATGAATGTTTGAATGTTAACACTATTTACTAGTAAAAGGTAATTTTTTAATATTTTGTGGGTAAATGAGTGATCTGTGTAGGCATCACACTTTATAATGAGTGTCCAATTATTCAAATTACCCATAAATTTTTGTTGATCAATGATGTCTCGGGAATACAAGCCAATAGCTACTAGAAGTAGTGTTCCAACATTGCCATTAATTCCTAAATGATGTGTTGTTCTATCATTATCATTAGGATCTATTCCAACTATAGGTGTTTAAAAAAATGCATTTTCTCCAAGAAGTTAAGCTCTGGTATTTGCATGTGTTCCTAAATTTACAAAAGCTAAAGTAGTAGAACCTGCAACCCAAACTATATATCAATGAGTTATGGGTATTTCATGAGTACAAGGGTATCTACATTTGCCTGGGTAAACAAAAGGCTCTGCATTTAGGGATTTATCATATATATAGAATTTATTACTGCTACGAGGGTGAGCCAATAATGAATCATTCACTGATGGGAGAGGGTTTGGAAAGATACTCTAATTCCTATGATTCATTTGGGATGAATGTTGAGTTCTTTTTCATGTGAGTAGTAGATATTGAGTTTAAACTTAAAATATTGTCTACTAAATCAGTTTAACTATTTGATGGTTAAGCAAAGCATGAAATTGGAGGGTGAGAAATGCATGTTTCTTATATATCCTTTCCTTTTCTTTTGTGTTTTTAAAGTATAACGATGACCTATAATAAGTTATTTTTGAGGGTATCCTTGTTAGTATAATGATGACCTACAATATGATGTCATTTCTTTCACTGGCTTGATTTTTATTGGTGTATAAAATTTGGGTCACAATCTTGAGAGACATGCATGACTAGCAAATTGTATAGTGACAAATTCTTGTACAATTTTGGGGATATGATAGAAATTATGGAAATGAAAAACACCACAATATTTGTAAGGAAAGAAGATTTAGCAAGAATTAGGGAATTCAAAACAAATTTGGGATTCAAATGTGCCATGGTTCTAGGAGTGAAAGCTCTCATGCAAGTTAGAAAAATCGAAAATGTAGCCTTATATGCATTCTGAATGTGCTAAGAAACCAAATAATTAAGGGATTAATACTACTAAGAAACCAAATGCATGAGGGTTTAATCCTCCTCATTTTCACACCATAGATGAAAGAAAATTTTACCTTGAATGGTGATGAATAGATATTTGTCATGAAACTGAAACCTCCCACCTGCACTTTGTCGTGTGATTAAATGAAGTTTCATTTTTTTTTTTTAATATCCCCAACAATGTTAGAATTTCAATGACAAACTTTAGTGGCATCAAAAATTTGATGTTATTGAGATCATATCTTAGAAAAAAATAATTTGACAAGATAAATTGGCCTGCTATAAAAAATTTAGGTAAAAAATGCAACCCAAATATACTAGTGGAATACGATACCAACATCTATATGCTCATGAAGACAATGCAGTACATCAGGGTCATTGGTCAAACCCACTATAAGATAACTATGTAGGGACTCTAGTAGAATGTAGGGTGCTTGAAATCAAGAAGCTACATCTATGTCTATGTGGTAATATCAACTCCTATCAAAACATCACATACCATGTCCTTCGACTTGTGACCCAACCATATAGGCACACACCCTCATACTCTAGGCCAACCACATCAGTGCTCTCTTATTGTTTCAATAAGTTTTGTTACCCATTCATTTATTTGGTTATTACTTGGTTAAAACCTCTTCATGTTACCTTGTCAGGCCATTTCAAGACCTAAGATATACAAGAGAAGCCACTCCATACATCTACCCTAGATACCCATGCTCATCACACAATGGGTGCCAAAAGACAATTAAAATTCCCAACCCAATCTCCCAGTGAACAATCTCTCAACCAACCTATATCAAGAGTTTGAGTCTTGCAAGATCTTGTCATGTGCACATGTACATTCTCGTGTGCGGGCACAACTAACTTCATGAATATAATCGCATAATACCAATGCAAGGGTTGGATATGAGAAGTGAAACAATGATACAAGCATAGAAAGCTCACTCAATTGGCCTAAACCTGAGAGTATTGATTTGACATGAATCCTAAAAATGTAATAAATCACCAAGTATCATGAAGTCACTCAACCCATCTAAATCTAGGAGTATGGATTGAACATGAATCCCAATATCCATCAATTAAAAGTATGCCATGCAAGGAAACATGGAATGCAATCCATTTCCAAAATCCAAGAACACTGCTAAAACCCCAACCAAATATGGGTGACATGCAAAATGAGGAAAGAAAAAAAAGACCAAAATTAAAAATTCTTAGGTAATAATGAATTTTAAACCCCAACTCTAGAATACAGTCTCAAGTCCAAGGATCTAATAAAATTAGCAAAGCAAGCTCAAATTCACAATCTAGAAAATTTGACAAAACTCACAAGTCCACGAAAATCAATATGGACAAATTTAGATCGAAAAATAAAATAACTTAAAATGTCTTATAACCATTCTAATTCCATGATCTTAATCATTAATTCAAAGTATATAAGATCCAAACCCTAATTAAGCCAAAAAGATAAATGTGTGAAAACCACATGACTCACAAAAAGAGATGATGCCAAAAATAATCAAAATTAAAACATCTTGGAATTCAAAAAAAGTGAAAACCCATTAAGAAAATAAGCCCAAAATAAGGGCAATCAAATAAAACTTGACTTCCAAGAAACCATGTAAAAGTTGATAGTATAACAGTGCCAAAACTTACATTTCTAATTTCCTACGAAATAGAAAGGCTCACCCTTGGCCAATCAAGTGGTGTAATTGCATAAAAATGGAGGGGAGCATTAGTCCTCCACTCCTTAACATTTAGAAACAAGGAATTTAAGCTTAAATAGAGTAAAACCATAAATAAAGAAGGCCCTACTTTGTAGCCAAAAGGGCTAAAATTGGAAATGAAGCCATAAATTGGACTTGTTGAATGCTCAACATAGCAAGATTTCCTAGCTACAAATCCAACAAGGCTGACCTCACAATGACCCACCAAGACAATCTCTCCCAGTGAGAAAATCATTATTTCAGTCCAAGGAGGGTTAGAGCATTTTTCTCTTGAAACATGAAATCAAAAGTGAGAAGTGAGAAATAAAGTTTTCATTTGCCAATATAAGCACTTTTTCCAAGGTGACTTATGAATTAGGTTATAAAAATAACTTAATAACTAATTGTTTTTTTTCCTAAATCAAATTAAGTAATTCCAAGTACGAAAAATTAGCTGAAAATAAAATAAATATTAAATCAAATAAAGAAAATCCATCTAAACCATTAAAACAACATTTAATTTAATCTGTGATAGTTGTGGAATCTTAAATGCATGAACATGCTCACATTTCTACTCACATAATGCATTATGAATCTTGATTTACCAATTAATAGAAAATTTAAAATAACATAAGAAAGATACATCATCTATACATGGATGATATTGGCTCAACATGAAAGGTCTGATCACTAACTCCATGTATCATTGTTGAGGATACAAGTCATGCATAGTAAACAAACACAATCAGGTGTAGATGCACAATATATCATAGATGAAGCAACAAGTACATAAATTATGTAATTAGCACATTTAATTGATTTCATTTAAATAATCACTTAAATATCCCCTCTACATAAATTTAATGAATAGACAAGGTAATTATTCATAGCACAATAAATCAATGAATCCAATATGGATAACTCAATTCTAATTATTCTAGCATTCAATAATAAATAATAGCTAATTACTCAACATCAATTAAGGTCCAATAAAATACCTAATCTTAGATAATTATCCTACAATAACATCATAAATATATAAGTTAACATGGTCAAACACATGAATAAACACTACTGCAAGAACCTACTCAAGTGCAATAGGACAATAATATATAGTGAAATAATTACACACCTCTTAGGGTAATCATGAAACAGCATTGTGATACCATATCAATCAAGGAACCACAAGCACAAATTTCAATGAAACCATATAACACATCATAAAAACATGAATTAGGTATAAGCATGATCAATCCAACTAATACAATAACCTAAATCCAACCACCCCAATGGTTTCGACCACTCATGGGTCCTAACACAATCACTCACAAAGTAATAGCACCAAGGTTGCATCCGTTAGGATGACTTACAAAAATCAAATGGGAGAGGCACTACAATTTCACCTTGAGCATATCTAACTACATACTTGATTATACCATACATATAATGCAACACATGTTTTACCACTATTAAATACACTCTCTTTCACTTGGAAATGAACTCACTAAAAGAGTTTAATACAAAATCTATATTTTGCATAGTGTTGATCAAATTCATGGGTGAAGCATACACTATTTGTATAAGGTGGGATTTAGATCCTTCTTCATAGATGTGTTTACCTTCTTCCAACTAATAATCATTTGAATAGACATGGTTTTCCAATCCTCCATCTTGAATCTATTCAAGTTTTGTTTCCCATATGTCAAAATTGCCTCAATCCTCAACTTTCTAAGCTATGGTTATTTTTGAAATAAGCCTCATTTTATGCATTAGAATGGTCATTTTCTCTTAGAGTTTTTGAGAAATTTCACCCTTCAAATCCTCTGGCTACTCACCAACTCCATTTGACACTTTGACTTTTTAAAATATGGTTCCCGAGTCAAAAGTTCTCATAGGTAAATGGAAGGAACCAAAATATGTATTTTCAACTTGCTCATTAACCATTAACCTCAAAAAAGGTTAAGGTTTGGGGTCCAAAACATGTGTTTTACTTTAAAATCTTAACCTCTCCATATAAAAAAAGAGGTTAAGATAAATCTCCAAAACACATATTTTCTTCCCCATCATTAACCTTAACTTTTTGTCTCAAAGGTTAAGGTCAAAATCCAAAATATGCATTTTAAAGGTGGTTATTAACCTCTTTCGTCAAGTTAGTAAAGGATGAGAGTTAGAAGGTGAACCATTGCAAATCAATTCAACCTTGCATCTAATACTCCATTCAGTGGCATGTGGCTCTCCAAGATTTGAAATTTTTGTGTGATGATAGATAATGGACATGATTCATTTTGTTCAATACATTGATTTTGATATATTTTTGTAGTATATCTATAACACAGGGGATATGAATGACAATCCAAGCTTCAATCTTCAACTCACATTATCTCATGGCTCAATTATTTGAATCTGTTGCATAAGGAGAAAGAGTTTTGTTTTCCAATTGGGAATAATGTAACATAAAGGAGCCTCTATTTTTATATGCACCTATATGTGTGCATCTAACTTGACAAATTCAAACCCTTGAACTTGTTGCATGCTACACACTCCACTCAACCATTAGATGGTGAATAGTACAAATGAATTAAAGAAGCTTACACAATCAACAATGTATTGATTCAAACTTCTAATTAATCTTCCTGCTTGTGGCTTTCCTCTTTTCCCCAACCCAAAAATTCAATGCATGTATCAAGAATACACAACTAATTATAATAATTGAGTCTTGAGAATAGAGAGATACTGATAAAAAAATGAGAAGGCTTAGGTTTTGAAGAGAAAGTAGAACCCGATTTGAAGGAAAGGTAATGGAGCTGCTATAAATAGAAGATAGAGGAGGAAATATTGCAAGAAAGTGAGGTAGTTAAATCAATTCATGGTCTAGATTGTAGTGTTTTAGAGGGATTCCCCCTCACGTGAGAGTCAGTTTGAATCTCAAAACTATAGAAGCTTATAGCATTGCAACATTCACATTAAGAAGGCTCTCAATGTGATCATATTTAGTCTAGGGTTGGATTTTCTCTCCAATTTTTAGACTGAAGTCAATAAAATGATTGTCATCTAGCCAATAGGCTATTAGCTAAGATTGAAATGATTTTACATTGTTTAGGTTAACTCCAACATGGTTGCCATCTATATCACCAACATCAGGGTCATATGCCATATCAAGTTCTGCTGCTAGGAAATGATTGGATTGGAGACCATTTGTGTTAGTAGAGATGAGTCCAAAGTATTGAGAATCTTGGATGCCCATCCCTTCTCTTGCCCTTGGATGGAACACCAATGGAAATAACTAAGGTAATGGTGTTGAAATCAGAAAAGATTATCACAACAGTTTGTGGAAGTTATTATTGTCATCAAGGAAAACTCACAGTATCCCATGGTGCCACCTGAGTTGGTTTCAAAAAATTTGAAAGGACTTGATCTAATACGTGATTTGAAGTCTTTCACACTCAATGTGCAAAGGAGTTCATTTATAATCCAAAACATTTAAAGAGAGCATAGACATTGAAGTTGAAAGAGTAGGAGTGAAAAACTAGATTTGACTTGTTTGATGAAATGCACAATTAGAATGTGGTCGAATTGTTTGACCAAATAATAGAATTCACTCAACCAGTGGATTTGTGAATTAATCTGGCAATTAGAAAGGTCCCAACATAGGCATGTGAATTATTTGACATAATTCCTTTATGGATGTAACCTCTTTGCAAATACACCATGCATTTCTACAGTGCCTAAAATGAGAAGAAAGCTTAAGCATATATATCTTGTACCTGCAATGATGGAAATATGTGTTGCAAGATAAAGTTCCATTTATATATATATATATATATATATATATATGTTGCCTCGAATGATACATTGATCAAATATATGTAGATTTAGTAAAAGTATTAAAATTGAATATTGGAGCTGACTCGAGCACTTTGCATAGTAGTATACAAGAATTGATTGATAAGTTTTCAAATGGAGTAGATGTTTGAGTGTCTTTGGATAAGTTTGAAATTGAATTTTGAAGTCTCTAATTTACGAATTACATTGAGGAAATTGAAAGCATTTAAAATTAATCAACAGAAAGATTAGTAGCCGAACTATGAAATAAAAATATCAAAGGCTTGATTATGACCCCATTTTAAAAAGTACACTTCCTGAGATTGGTGATATCATTTTAGGAAGTGTTAGCCTTCATGATTTTTGTTCATCTCTTGACAATGAGGATAGGACCCCTTTAGCTAGAAAAATGTTGGAAAGTGGCATAGCTCGAGTAGGAGTGCATCCCATCTCAGACAGTGCCTTGATCTAGGGTTGGAATGCATGTAAGCCTATCATCTGAATACCAAGGAAGTCATTTCATCAAATAATAAAGTGATCATCCATCTGGATCTTATTTCTATCACTATTGCTTTCTGATTACTTACCAAAGTGCAATATGTCATCATTAATTTAGGAACCACCAAGGAGTACTATATGGCAAATCAAACTTAGTGTTAAAACACTCTTGCTAGATTGTCTCTCTTACAACCAAGGAAAGGCAAATCTCAACTATCCAAGTCCATCCATAGATCATTGTTAAAAGAAGATGTAGCAAATATGGTGACTGTATTAAGCAAGATAATAGGACTTCAAGATTCACATGAGTTTGAAGGTTGGATGTTCCTATTTATTAAAATGGTCTACAAAGGGAAGAAACACATTGATTGGGATGAAATTATCAATGATTCACTACATAGGAAACTCATAGAACTTTAGGAAAATGATTATTTTTACATGACTTCTTATCTTTTCTATACTATTGCAAGCACCAAAAGTTGGTCTAGGCTTAATTGCAAAGGTATATTTGATGATACGACTATTATTTATAGTCATCTTCCTCAGATATAGTATGATAGTAGCCTGCACTATTTTAGAAGAGTGAATGATGCATTCATGATGTTGACTATAAGAGAAATTTAGGGAAACACGAGACTTAGAATTTCACCAGAAGTAGTGATAAAAGTGCAAAAGTATGGAAGTGTTTTCATATAGTTCCCAAAATTCACTTATATCAGGTTAGCCACCTATGATGGGTATCCCCTTATGCTACCTAGATTTGTCGATGATAAATTGGTTTTGATTGAAATGTGTAGATAGATTAGTCAAATCAATAAGATTTGCAAAAATAGGAGGATAGATGAAATACCTTTTCCTATCAGCATAGGACATTATAGTTGTGATACTGCATTAGATGCAAAGAACAAATAGAGATCCATTGCCACTATTAATTTGCCTCCTTATACTATGCATTTCCCTTATGATAGTAAAGGCTATGTAGTTAATGAGTTAAATATAACCCCCAACCTTGGTCACTTTCTAGCTCTAGAGGACTTTTGGGAAGATTGTGAAAATGATTTCAAAGTCAAGAAGAGAGATTGGATGCAGCTTACTATTAGGCAGGTGATAGACTTCAAGGTGGATATCAATGTGACAAGTATAAATGATGATGAAGTTTCCTTGGTCAATCCCTTCTACAATGAGAAAATTGAATTACTAGATCTTTCCCCTATTGATTGGTCAGTTTAGGAGTTAAAAATCTTGAAGGAGAGAACTGCCTATGTCCTTAAAAGAACAAGGGATTGGGTTAGTAGAATCAAAGCAGAAAAGGTGACTAGTGAATTTCAAAGTAAAGGGAGGAGAAGTAATCAAGGAGAATCATCTCAAATGGCATTGGAGGCAACTTCAAGTGAGAGAATACAATAATTGGATATGAGTTCTCTAGATCAAGATGAAGATCCAAATCAGCCAGCTAAGTTTACAATCAAAAGAGAAAGGACTAAAATGAAAGGTAGATCTACTAGGGTGAATCGAGAAGGAAATGAACACAATGAGAAGGATCAAAGAACTCCTCAAACTTTTCAACAACACATCCCAGTTACATCCTCTCATGGTGTAGTAATTCATCCTTTGAGCCTCTCCCCTCCTAAGATATCATTAATAGACACCACACAGTTAGGTAATCAGTTATCTAATTCAAAAGATTTAATGATGATTGCTAAAAATATAACAGGTGACATGTGAGTTTCACTTTTAGCTACTATGCATTCATGGCTCCAAACCAATCTCCAAAAGACAAAGAAAGTTTTTTAGATGATCCTGCCTCCATTTGATGTAATCACTAGTTTCCTTCAAAAGCCTCCTAAAGTGAAAAAGACTAAAGTGATGTCCAAGTTGTCCATTGATAAAACTTCAAGCAATCTATTCATAGAAATGGCCAAGCCCATAATTGAAAAGGATGTTGATGAAGCATCTGAGTTGGATTTCATTCTAGATAAGGTTGATCTTGGTCCATCTACTATAGAAAGAGATTTTTAGAATTTTGAAGTGACTGCTACCCAAATGTTACAAAGAGAAAAGAAAGAGGAAAGATCCAAGGAGAAACTCAAAGAGAAAGTTTAGATGTTGGTGTCTTACATCAATTTGATTAGCGATTCCTCTAATATAAAGGCAATAGTTACTTCACCAGCCTTAGCAGGTCCTGATGGTATTCTCGATCGTGCTATTGTTGAAAGAGTAAACAAACACAAGTCATATAGTATGATGATTGAAGCTTGGATAAATAGAATGATAGAAGATGCTTCAAAAATCATATCTAGAGTGAAGGAAATATATGGAAAAGTCATCAAAAAAATACAAGAAATGTCTAAAGAGCTAGAAACCAGCAAGGAGCAGAAAGTCACCTAGCAAAAAGTAGTTGATGAATTACAGGAAATGTCCAAGTTAGATACAAACACCTTGATTCTCAAGAAAATTATTGCTAATCCAAATAAGAATCAGACACGTATCTAGAGTGAAAGTATTAATTGGAATATTATAAATATCAACAAAGGGATCACTGAGTTTGAAAAACTAATAACTTAATGGGAACAATTAAAAATGAAAGTTGTGGATGAACTAGTCTCTACTATGACAGGTGGGGCAGCCATAAATGATCTTCAGATTGTCATTTTCTTCTTGATTCCTTTAGTACCTGAATTCATTTAGAAGTGGAGAATTAAGTGTCAGATGTTGAAACTATGGTGAATCTCAGTCTAGTTGTGGTCACTCTAGAAGATTGCAACATTTTAGCCTATCAACAAGAGTCAGAAGAGATCCAGGATAAATACTTTACTACCAAACTTAGGATGGAGAACATGTTCATTCCCAATTATGATTCAATGGTGCCCATTCTCGACTCTTATAGGAATTTTTGGGATAAGTCAATCATGTCTAGATAGATAGAGTTCATAGCTAGAAGACCAATGATTGGATATGTTTGCATTTTTAGTAATTCTAGCTTAAGTTATGTTTTTGGATTTTACTTGTAGAGGTTAATTAACCTCTCCAAATTTATGTATTTTGGAGTTAGTTATTAACCATGAAGAGGTAGTTCTTAACCTCTATGTCTATAACAGGAATCATTTTTGGCTTTGTAAGGGACTTTTTTTGATTTGGAAATAAGGGGACACTATGTTATAGTTTTGGTAACAAGACAATTTTTGGAAAGTGTGTACAGATCTTGTTCTTGTGATCAGAAATTTCTTTTATGTTCTTGGTGCAAGGAAATAAAAAGGAAACACATTTTTAGTTGTCTTTCTACATATTTGAAAGTTGAAATGTTGATCCTTTCATCGTAATGGGTGTTTTCATGGTATTGTGCAAATGTTCATGAATTATTCAATCAACATCGTGCTAATATTAGCCTTCAAGCATAGATCTTGATTGTTGTAATTAGCTAGTTTAAGTTAGTCTAGGAAAGATTTGAAGTCATCTAGTGCATTCATCATCAATGGCTTTCTATTTATCCTTAAAAGTTTGATTTCATTTTATTTGAAAACTTTGAGATTATATTATACGAGGGAGCTACCCCTCTAAATGTAGAGGAAGGTCGCATACCAAGGGCCTATCCAACTTTTGTGAATGGTTTACCACATACACTCCATTGGGCCATTTTTATAGTGACAAATCAGTTTACCAACAAGTTTTCAATGTAATATTTTCTATGTCCAAAGAAAATATCTCCATTTGTTTCCCACACCTCCATACCTAGAAACTAGAGCATAAGTCCCAAATCCTTTATTTCAAACTCTACTACAAGGTTCCTTTTGCACTTGTCTATGAGCCCTAGTGAACCTGTTAGAAACAAGTCATCCACATATTAGAACAAGAATGAGAATCTCACCTCCAACTACCTAGTAAAGGTTAGCATATGCCTCACTTTTTAGGAAGTCCATTCCATACAAGTATTTTTTTATGCACTCATACCATGCTCTAGTAGCCTACTTGAACCTGTACAAATATGCCTTCAATATGCACACATGGATCTCATTTCTATGTACTAGAAGGAATTCTAGTTGTTCTACAGATACCTCCTATTTCAACTTGTCATTAAGGAGTTGTATTGACATCCATTTGATGGGAATTCCATCCAATTTGTGTTGCAAATGAGATCACAATTCATATAGAAGTATACTTGGCCACTAAATAAAATTTTTGCTTCTATTTTATTTCCACCTTTTGAGAGAATGCCTTTGCCAAAAACTTTTCTTTGTATTTCTTGATGTTAGCATCTACACTATGTTGGATCTTATAGATCTTGTGTGATCCAAAAATGACCCTATCTATTAGTTTAGGAACAACCTCCCACACACCATTATGTGTTATTTACAAGTATATTCCTCAACCACCTCATCTCACCATGATATAGTGTAGCCTCCTAATAGTTGAAAGGATCATTATCCACCACATGACTGATTAATATGACATAGTTTAACTTGGCTAGTTGTCTCCATTCTCTACTACTCTAGCAAACTCTCAAGTATCCCTATGTCTCTCTTGAACCTCATAGTTCCTACTTCTAATTGTAAAGGATGATTTATCAACCTTCATGTCTTCTTGAGACACCTCTTGTTGCACCTATAACTCCATATTCTAGGAAGTCTTACTACTTAAGCTTGTGCTTGTACATTTCTACCCTTGATTTAGTTCAATAATCTTTGGAGCTCTTGTTGTCTACTCACTATGATCTATTGGGATATCTTTAGAACTCCTAAATTCTTTGTGCTCCATGAATTTGAAATCACATTTGACTATAATCTTCCTCCACCCTAGAATAAATATGTGATATGTCATTGAGTTTTCATTGTACCCCACAAAGTACCACCTCTATGTAGTTTGATCCAACTTGATATGTAAATCAATTAGAATGTGACAGTTTGCAAAATTTTCAAATATCCTAAAGTGGTTAACATCTAAACTCTACCTTGTGAAAGCTTCCTCTAGTATCATCATCCCTAATACCTTCTGCAAAAAAATATTCTATACATATACGATCATACTGCATGCCTCTACCCATAAATATCATGGCATGTCTTGGGCATGCAACATAGCCCTTACTTCCTCCAATGTGGAATGGTTTTTCCTCTCAACAACCCTATTCTATTGTAGGTTGTAAGGAATGATCCATTCCCTCTTGATTCTTTCAATTGTAGAGTACTCTTGGAAATCCTTCCCTTTGTACTTGCCTCCATTGTCTAACTGAAGAATTGGTTCAGGGGCACCTTAAAAGTTATTCTAATACAAATGACACATATGGGGTAGTTAATGTAGATGATGAGTGATAAGATCATATAAAGGTCAAGGACTAGTGTAGTATGATCAAATGAGTGTAAGCCAAAACTTGACATGAAATTACAATTAAGACCAATTAGAGACATTTTTTGTTAGGTACTCAAATGTAAATTTATGCACTCAATTCATGTTTTTTTGGGTCATTTGTATGTAATCAAGGCCATCACTCATGTTAGTATGGTCCTAAGGTAGTTTGAAGGTTGAGTTGTCAAAAAGTTGACAAGTTGTCAAATTATTGTCATGACAACTTGAAAACATTTTGATTACATTACATTTTGGTCCCAATAACCAATTGGTTCATAAATCTATTAGGAGCCATTGGTATTGAATTTAAATAACCCCAATAAGGTTGGAGAATGTTTTTTGTTGAAGTTTTGGAGAAGGTGAATGAAATTGGTGATATTTCTACCAATTATTGCATGTTTCCAATGAATTTTATTTTGAGTTGGATTGGCATTAATGACCATACTTTAGTGTAGTTTTCTAGACTGAATCATCTCTCAAATTCTCTAGGTCTTAAGCCATTATCTTTCTTTTTGTTTATTTGGTTTTCCATTGGGTGCTTGGAACCTTCATTACCCTAGGGTTTGACAGAGATTGTGCAATTTGACCTATCATCCTCCAACCAAAATACATAAAATTATGTAGTTCTAAAGGTCTCCTAGTGTACTTAAAAAAAATCCAACTTACACAAGTGTCCCTTCAAATTAAATTTTTGAGAGCAATTCCTAGGCTTGGCATCCTAATGTGACAAACTTATTTGGTTGTGATCCAAACAATTTGGTTGGTATAAATGATTAAAGTTGTGTATTGAATGTTTTGGAGAGGTGTAATAGGACCCAGTCTAATCACCCAAAGGGATTGGGGTTTTACTAGATTTTATCATAGTAGAAATCCCTTATGTTTTTAGACTTAAACATTGAATTAGGCCTTAAGCCCTAATAGGACATTCTAAAGAAAAGGTTATTAGATAAGAGGTTCAAGGCTTGGTTTTAGGATATTGTTGATCATTAGGATTATTGTTTTTCATGACTTCTTTAGGAGTTTCAAACTATAGCCTATAAAGATGACCACTCCTAGTTCTAATAGATATGGGTGATTTCTAATCCTTATTCTTGACCAACACATGTGCCCTTCTAAAGAGTAATATAACCTTTATCTTGAGGATAGATATGGAAATAATATTCCTACCTAAGCCTAGCACATGAAATACATCATGAAGGGTAATCAACTTTCTAATCTCCCTCTGAAATTGAATAATCCCATTCCCAACTAGTTGAGTTTGGAAAATTTCCCCATAGAAATCTAGATTCTATGTCTTTATAATTGGAGAAGTACCATCTAACTCATGTCATATGAAATTATGACCCACCATCTATATAATAAATTCTTTGTGAGGTTGGGCTAACCATACAAAATCTGGGAGGGAAATCATCCTCCATTCTATTTTTCTTCCTTTGCAAGCAATCAGTAACATAGTGGAAAAACTTGTGACAACCCCAGAACTTGATATTGGACAAGTCCTTATTATCATTATGTGGATTCAATCCTTTACTAGACCCCTTATTTTCTTTCCTTTTTTGTCTAGGGAAATTTTCTCATGTTACACATCAATTTTCTTACTCTTATTTTTGGCTCCATTAACAAGACAATATGAGCTCTTCCTGAGAAAAAGCACTCCATAGTTGACCTAAACTCGATAAGGTGTCTCATCTATTAATAACTTAAACATAGACATCTCATTTGTTTCTAAACCTATTTATAGATATTCTTACTATCTCATCATCATTGTGACTATCTTCAACAACTCCTAACTCATCCTTAACAAGTCTAATCCTAGAGAAGTAACTTGTAACATCCTCTCCCATGTTCATCTAGCCACTCTCCAACTTTTCTTTAACAATCATATTTTGATTAGTGGTAGCATTGTTGTACATATTCAAAATGGAATCCCACATCTTCATTATATCTAACTCAATAATATGTGAGACTGTATGATCCTTGACATTGTCACTAATCAACTTCCTTACCTTGTAATCATCCTTCTTGTATGCTAAGAGGTGTTGAATATGTAGGTATAACTACAATACTGGTCACATATTCCTTGATACCATTCTCCTAAAGCAATAAAGAATTTTTTCTTTTGCAAAAACCAAAGTTAGAAGTTCTATCCAATTTGTCTTGATCTCTTAAACCAGATGAGGTCATCTCAAAGAATAAAAGAAAAAATAATTATAAAGTTTGAAGTAGATTTTATAAAACTCAATTTATTTCTTTTGCCTCAACTTAGCTCTAATACCATGTGAAAATTCTACTATAGTCATTGAATATTAATCTCCTATCGTGTTCAGATTATTTGACTACAAAAACTTAATTCACAACAAAAATTGAATGACAACACAAATGAAACTTCACAAATAAAAATACATTAAAAAAATATGCAACACAATGAAAATAATATATCTAGACAAATTGTTCTTGCAAAATTCTTAAGGGAAAACCAATCCTAAAAATGAGGAATTATATTAAACTTCAGAAAATTAAGATATACATATTAGATTATTTTCCTCCTACTATAAAATCTTGAGTAATATTTTCCTTCAAAAATTCTTCTCCTAATTTCTCCTGCTGAAACTTTACCCTACTACTATCTCCAATGCTATAATTGTACCCTTGCTATCACTCCAACACTATTCTTTATTACAATAATTCATTTTGTCACACTATAGATGTTTCTCAACTGTGTTCTCCAAATTCTCAATGACCCCCTTTTATACTTTTCTCATTAGAAAACCAACAACTATGCTTTAATCTCAAATAATAACTAAGATACTGTAGGAATTTTCCTTAGGGAAAAATAGCACCAAGATCAAGAGGCTCAAACACTAGCACAATATGGACCAATAATGGATGATTAGAATAACAATAATGAGAATATCATATGTATACATACACACTAGAAGTGCCTATATATAAAGGCCTCTAGACTGACTAGGAGTTAGCAAAGTGATAAGCCTCACAACTAAGCACATGTCCACCAAGAGTGGATTAACCCATTAAGCACATAAGTTAGTGCGTTGAGGAGAGGATAAGAATACTGAGGTGTATCTCATAAAGAGATGTTGTAGACACCATGTTCTTAATTAGAGTGAAAAAAACTGTGTTTTCTACATGACAACTCAGATGATTATGCAAACTCCTGTGTTATCAATAAGACAACTCATCTAACTATGCATACGTCTAGGTGTCTATATGATAAATAATAAAATAATGTATTTAACCTAAGTAAACTTAAGTAAAGTGTAATAATAATTAATTATTTACACTAACACCCCCCTTTAAGTGCAACTTAGGAGAATGCACTTAAGTTCACAAAAGCTAGGATGAAAATGCATGATGGGTCCTGGCTATTAGGCCATGTTAGGTACCCATGTACAAATACAATGCTCTACATACAATGCTATGCAATGCAATCTCTCTAAAAAATGGACAAAGAGGGAAAACCTCATGGGAAAAACCCTCTTCCAAAAAGAGAAATAAGTACAATAAAGAAGATGAGAGAGAAGAAGACCTCATATGAGGAGAGGATCCCTCCCATAAGAAAGAAGAGAGAAGTCAATGAACTCCCCTTTCTAAAACATGTCACACCCCCAAGAGATCTCACAAATGAAGATACTTGACCTCAGTGAAGGGTTTGGTGAAGATATTTGTGACCTGCTTTGTTGTAGGATAATACTAAAATGCAATAACTACTTATGTATCAGTTCTCTGATGTAGTGCATATAAACCTCAATGTGTTTGGTCTGCTAATGTTGGACTAGATGTTTTGAGATCTCAATAGCACTCTAATTATCAAAATAAATGACTATGGGTTTAGGTATGTCAAATCCAAAATAATTTAGAATATGTTGTAACCAAATAGCTTCTATAGCTATAGTAACAACTCCTCAATACTCAGTCTTAGTTGAAGAAAGAGCAATAGTATTTTGGTTCTTACTTTGCCAACAAATGGGGCTAGAACCAAGGTGAAACATGTAACCTAAAGTAGACTTGCGAGTATCAAGATCCCCTGCATAGTCTGAGTTTGTATAACCAACCAATTGAAGTCCAATACCTATTGCATAGTGTATCCCATGTGTATGTGTACCCTATATGTAGTGTAAAATGTAGTTGGCAGCTTTCTAATGAAGCTCATGTGGCTCTTGCATGAAGCGAGAAACCATACCAACTGCAAAAGCTATGTCAGGGTGTGTATGTGTCAAGTAGATGAGACTCCCAACCAACTATCTACACAATGTAGCATCAACAAGTGGAGAGGAAGATTTTTCCTCTAACTTAAACTTGAAAGAAAGGGAGTACATGTAGTCTTGCAATCACTCATGCAAAAGTGAGAAAGTAGATCAAGAGCATACTTGGGTTGAGAAAGTGTGATCCCAATTGAAGACTATGTGATCTCAATACCAAGGAAATAATGAAGTAACCCCAAGTTTGTCATAGCAAATTTTTCCTACAAATAAGTCTTGACATTGGCAATGATCGATGAAGTACTTCTTGTAATGATCGAGTCATCTACATAAAGCACAAGTATCAAGTTTGAGTCATCACTCTTAAGAATATAGACATTCAAATCTTGGTGAATCTTGTTGAGAGAAGAAAGGAATCCATCTTGGCATACCAAGCTTGAGGAGCCTGATTGAGGCCATAGATAGACTTTTTCAACCTACAAACCAAAGTAGTATCTTGAATGAAACCCTATGGCTACTCCATATAAATCTTGAATGGCAACTCCATATAAATATCTTCAAGAAGATCACCATTCAAGAATGTACTCTTCATATTAATTTGATGAACAACCTAACCAAGAGTTGTAGCAATAGCTAGTGTCAAACGAATGGAGTTCATCTTAGCTACCAATGCAAAGGTCTTAGTATAGTCAATACCAAGACCCTATGAGAAACCTTTGGCAACAAGTCTATCCTTATGCTTTTCCACACTTCCATCTACTACAAACTTGGTTCGATAATTCCACTTACACCAAGCCAAATTTCTTCCCTTAGGAAGAGGAACTAAGTCCCAAATGTTGTTTTTCATTAAAGACTTGTATTCTTACTCCATGGCCTTGTCCCATTTAGGAATTCCTAATGCTTCCTTAAATGACTGTGGATTAGAAGAAATGGAAATATAAGCATGTGGAAATGTGTGTTGTGACCTTGTCCTCCTAGTATATGAAGGATTCCCCACCAATGAACCTACTGAATCAAGTGTTTGTTGTCCCCAATGAGGTCTAGTGGAAGAAGAAGAAGGAATATCTTCAACTATTTGTGGACCCTATGAAGGTGGTGTCCTGTGAGTCAAATTTTAAGGAATATCATCTTCCAAGTCACTATCATCACTATAACCACTTTTCATGAAGGAGGAATGAGGAGTTGAAGGAGCCAAACTTGGACAAGTTTCTTCAACATGAACACTCCTCTCAAAGAATATTTCATGTGTCTCTAGATCCATGAGTTTGTATGCCTTAATGTGGTTAGGATATCCAACAAATATACAAGGTTTTCTCTGAGGTTCCAATGCCTTTTTTCTTTGTGAAGTCATCCTTGCCCATGCTAGACAACCAAAAACTTTAAAGTGTTTTACACTTTATTTTCTTCCACACCAAGCCTCAAAAGGTGTAATTTCATCTAAGGCCTTATGGGGACTTCTATTTTGGATGTAATTGGCACAACACATAGCTTCTGCCCAAAAAACATGATCTAGAGAGTTATGTTGTAGTATACGAGTGGTCATTTCCTTAAGGGTTCTATTATTCCTTTTATCAACACCATTTTTGTTGTGGAGTGTATGAAATTGAATGTTGAAGATCAATACCCACATGAGTGCAAAATTCTATAAGCCTTGAGTTCACATATTCCCTTCCATTATCTATTTGTAGAATTTTGATGGCTTTCCTTGATTGCTTCTCAATTTGAGCTTTGAAGGTGATAAACTCATCAAACACTTCACTCTTATGAGTTAGAAAGAAGACCCAAGTGTAGCATTAAAAGTCATCAATGAAGGAAAAAACATAGTGAGCCTTTCCAAATGATGGTACTAGAAATAGGTAGCTACATCACTACGAACCAATTCAAGAACAATAGTAGCTCTCTAAGACTTCCCCTTGGAAAACTTCTCTTCGGGATGCTTGCCTACTTCACAACCTATACATACACCCTATGAATACTTGACTTGAGGTAGACCTATGACCATATCCTTGTTGCTAAGTTGCTGAAGGTAGTGGTAATTGAGATGTCCAACCTCTCATGCCATAGTTTACTTTGTGAATTTGAGTGGGTCAACAAGCCAAGGGAAGTGGACTTAGGAACAAAATGAGAAAAAGAATAAAATATTGTCTCGTGATTAGCATTTCCAATTGCCACCATAGAATCATCCTTTAGATTTTTCATCACAACCAAATCAAGAAGGAATTCCATTTTGTTACCACATCCATAGTGAGTTATTTGGTAGATTGAAAGAAGGTTGGTGCTAAGGTTGGGAACATGAAGAACATCCTTGAAGACACAATTGTCTAAATCAACATTCCATTTTCCTTCAACTTCCACTTGTGGGTCATTTCCCACATAGATGTAAGGTACATTTGATGGTTTCAAAGAGGAAAGATGCTCCTTTGAAGCACCCATATGATGTGTAGCTCCTCAATGAAGAACCCATTTCTCAGAATTGTTTGTACTTGCTACCAAAGCTTGTCCCTTATCTTTTGAAGTGGTTGAAGATCTCTTATCCTTATAGGAATTTGGTACATCAATTTATGTTTCCTCATTAAGCTTAGCAACTCATCAATCTGTTTATCCTTACATTCATGTTCATCATGACCATTCTTCTTAGAATAGGAAAAAGTTTTCTTCTCCCTTTTGTTCAAGTTGATCCCCTTCTTATTATTTTTGGAAAAAGACTTGCCTTGTTGGGAATAATATTATTGTGTGGAGGAAGATTGATGTGTAGAGGAAGATTGTTGTGTGTCATCTTGTGGCTTATCCTTCCACTACTTTTTCTTCGTGTTGGAATTTTTACCACCTTGATTCCATTGATTAGCTGCCAAGGCTTTGGTCTTGGAAGATTGGAGAATTCCCATACTCACTAACTTTTCATGTTCTAAGACCAGCATTCCTAAAAATGACTCGAATGAAGGCTTGGTGAAGGCACTACCCATTGTTAACTTGTGAGTAGTATAACTGGAAACAAAAGTTGCATATTCAAGAGGAAAATGAGTCATCACATGTTTGATCAAATTTCTATCCTTGATGGGTTCACCACAATCCTCAAGTTGTGCCTTATACATGTCTACTTGGGTAAAATAATCTTTGATGGTGTCAAAATTCCTAGGATCCATTTTGAGAAGATTGTCCTCAATGGTCTAGGCCACATCTTCATCTAAGATCCCATACAATGCTTCAAGTTTATCCCAGAATTTTATTGGATTGTTAATGTTCTTGATGTGATATTTGATAGGATATGAGATATTCTTTAACAAGGTTCCTAGGCCTATTTCTTGTTTTTATGCCCACTCTTCTTTATGAGACTCA
Organism: Cupressus sempervirens; assembly: GCA_028749045.1. Taxonomy (NCBI): domain Eukaryota; kingdom Viridiplantae; phylum Streptophyta; class Pinopsida; order Cupressales; family Cupressaceae; genus Cupressus; species Cupressus sempervirens. The sequence goes on along the minus strand of CM053786.1, from coordinate 556,350,003 downwards.
TCAACATCATCATCAAGTTTCTTTACTGCAACAGTTACATAACGTAGTAAACCCTTTTCAACCAATGGTTCCTTTATCTTTTCTTTCCAAGTAGCATAATTATGTGGTGTTAACTTAGAGAAAGAACGCATAATACAAAAGAAAGAGCACAATATCAAGGAGACACAAGAACACAAGACACCCCCCCCCGGCCCTTTCACCCAATCAAAGAACCCCCCACAAAATGAATGCTTTAGGCATTTTATATGTAGTGTGTTTACAATAGGCCACTTATCAAAATGGACAAAAGTGGACTTCTAATTTTATTTTTTAGAACCTCCTCTCGGAGTTCAAATCTGATACTTAGCAATGTAGCTTAGATATACAACAAATTTGAAGTTTAATCAAAGAAATACAATGCAAAAAAGGACATGATTTTGAAATTGGTATTTCTGTCCACACAAGCCTATAATCTAATTACAGATCTAGAAAGTAGACAAAAAATTAAGCACTTTCAAAAAAAATGGAACCTGAATATGTGTCCAGATGAGCTTGAACTAAGCCTTTGAAGTTGCAAAACTTAGGATTTGCAATTTGTAGAAAAATTCAAGAATAGAGATCTCAAACATCCTACACCAATGTGCAGATCATGAAATTCTACCCAAAAACAAAAAAAAATTTATCGAAAAAAGGATTACGTATGAGGGAGATATCATTGTTTGAAAATTACCTCTGCAATTTATTTTCCTAAATCACCACCATCGCACCTCCAAAAATTAATTGACTCTAGATTTCACCTCAGATGTCCAATTTTGATGAAATAAAAGTCGATTTGGGGGTTTTTTGACCTTTTGAATATGATGCCAATATCTGATTTGCACTAATAAGCTCCAATCTTGTGCTACAAAAAAATATCTCCTATTGGCCTAAAATGCCAATTTCTTCATAGAATTTCAAAAATAAAATGCAAATCTGAAAAGAAAAAATGTAGAGATGCAAAAATATTTAGATCTAAAAAATTAATTGCACAGATCTAAAGAGATCATACCAATTTCGTAAATCAGGCCTTCAGGTTCTGGTTTGCAAAAAAAATTTGCCTCGTATTTGACTATGGCCTAGGGTAGGAAAATTTATAATCAAAATTCACTGAATTGATCCTCTAGACACAATGGTGAGGTCTTCTTTGGCTCTAGATGCTCCCAATAATTCTAGATACTTTGGATCTAAATCATGGTCCTCTAAGAGGTGAAAAAAAAATGGTCTCCAATGGCTATGTGAAGAGAAGCTCCCTCAGCTCTGATACCATGTAAGAATTTACCTTAGGGCAGAATAAAAAAAATATCAAGAAGCTCAAAAACTAGCACAATATGGACCAATAATGGATAATCAAAATAACAATAATGAGAATATCATATGTATATGTACACACTAGAAGTGTCTGTATATAAATGCCTCTAGACTGACTAGGCCTCACAACTAAGCACATGCCCACTAAGAGTGGATTATCTTCCATTGAGCACAGAAGTTGGTGCATTGGTGAGAGGATAAGAGTATCGAGATGTATCTCATAAAGAGATGTTGTAGACACCATGTTCTTAATTAGAGTGCAAACAACTATGTTGTCTACATGAGAACTCAGATGATTATGCAAACTCATCATGTGTTGTCAACAAGACAACTCATCTAACTATGCATGCTTCTAGGTGTCTATATGATAAATAATAAAATAATGCATTTAACCTAAGTAAACTTAAGTAAAGTGTAATAATAATTAATTATTTATACTAACAGATAAATTAAACTCCAGTAACCCTAACTAATCAGTTATTAGGTGTCCCTAGAAGAGTTACTAAATTAAATAACAATTATTTTAAAAACATTTTAAGAAAAATAACTATTATCTAAATCTTGGTGTGGATGAACAATTGTCAGGGCTACCCAAACTAACTTTTTGTAGGTAGAAGGTGTTTTATCTTGCATGATTAACTATGATACATTTACAACAATTTTAGCAAGCATGGTTTTTTGTGTTTACATTTCTTCCCATGCATATACAAAAATGGATTCACTTAGAATAACTTGTCACCTATATTATATGTTATAGGTAAATGGAACTTTAACTGGGGTGTTGTTGAAGAGCCTTAGTTTGAGTTTATTTTAACAAGGTAGAGGTCAATTTAGTATAATTAGAATCATAGTTGTTTGATTTTGTGAATATTTTTTAGAGTGATATTTATGTAATTATATATAATGTGACTATCTTTTATTTTAATTTCGGTTATCCTATATCCACACTAATAATCCTTAAATATAATAAAACAATGCAAATAGATGAGTGTAATGCCCCTCTAGAGATATCTGAAAGGATAAGACAAATTGATACAAAGTTTGGTGAATAAATTTTTTTAGCATCCTTTTCTTGCTAAGTTCACTTAATCATAGGTGTAAAGTCTGGAAAGATTCCCTAATGTCACCCTTAAACAACATTACTTAATTTCCTTTCTAACATTTCATTCTTACTACTTAAGTTAATCCATCTATTAGTGTTACATCTACTTATGATTTAATATATTATCCATCCTAATATTCTTTCCAAATTAGGGATTAATGTTTTGGTGCTTACAATCAAATGGATCTACTTAACATGCAATAAAGATAAATGAAATAGATTTAAGCCACCAATGATACATGTAAACTAGATAATCTTCTATTCACTAATAACATTATGAAGAGTAAATGGTTCTTTATTTCATCATACATTCATCTAAATACAAAATAAACAATATTATGGCATCATCATAACTTCATTCATCTTTTGAAATAATACAATATGTTCAAAATTTCATTTATTTCTTGAGATGCCCTTTACCCTTATCACATATCTTTTTATTTTATTATATATATATATATATATATATATATATATATATATATATATATATATATATATATATATATATATATATATATATATATATATATATATATATATATATATATATATATATATATATATGTGACTTGCTCTTTCTTAATCATTTTACATTATAATATTGCATAGGTTTCTTCCAAGGAAATACTACAAATAAAATTCAAGAATCAATCTTCAACAATTGTTCAACAAGGATCCATGTAAAGTCATCCATGAAAACTTGATCATTACCTCAAAAATATTTTACCACCCAACCACATGGAGCTATAAATGGTCCTATACACGGTGGATGCACTTATTCATGAGACCTTAGAGCAGAATAAAAATAGAGTGGCAACGAACTAATCTAAACCTAAGAAATCATTGTCAAATAGAGACTCTACAAACATTCCATGTTTCCCTACTACAACTGCTAAGATTTCTCTTAGACGAAAATCTCAATGACAGTTCTATAATGGGAGTATGCCATGAATGTATATCTACAAAGATGTATGCAAGATTTATGTGAAAATGCAGATTATATGAGTAGAATAACTCTAGAATGTTATGATATGAGCATGCAATAGACTAAACATGTGTTAAATGATACTAAATAGCATGGAAAGAATGCTAAAATTCTATCAAATTGACATGAAATTTATATAATAACAATACTAGCATGATAACTCTAAATGTGCCTATAGTGCAAATGCCTAAAACTTGGGTCCCTTTGCTCTTGAATTTCCCTCCTATTTATAGGATTTTAGAAGGGGTTGGGGTAAAGATCAGGATTTCACTTTTGACTAGAGGGTAATGGTGAAATTGTAAATATCTCATAAGGCACCAAGAGGAAGAGTCCAACAAACTTAGTTTGTGAGGATAAAAGAGGATTTTTAAATTCTTTTAAATGTAGAAAGGAAGATTTTCACTTTTGTAAGGATAAATGGATTTATTGATTTGATAAATGTTTTATTTATTTTCAACTTTTGTCTTTTCATTTTTCCTTTTTCTATTTCATTTTATGATTTTTTGAATTGTTTTTCCTCCTTTTAAAAATTGATTTAGGTCCTTTTTGACTTGATAAATGATTTGATTGATTAATGACCCGATGTGATGATTGATTTGAAAGTCTATCAGTTTCGTTTGATTTTATCCTTAATTTTGCATCATTTGATAGAAATTGCATTGTTTTAGGTCTTTGCCAATTTTTGGGTGTCTACAAATGCCCCTCGAGCTAATATGAGAAGTATATTAGTTCAAAGAATGTCTTGATTCTTTGATTTTAGGTCAAATTCTGATGATTGAATGTCCGATTGATGATGTTTTGAGGTTGAGATGATGTCTGATTGTTGATGACTTAGTGTCTAATCATTTTTTATTTTTCTGATTTGACGTTTGATATTGCGATGTTTTTCTTATATGTATTGGTTTTATTTGATTTGATGTTTAAAATTTGGCCGTGGTAGGACGTTTTTGATATTCCAAAAGAAAATGATGCCTCAGTTTGATATGGATATACTGCCCCCTTAGAAATGAAATTGGAAAATTTGATGCGTAAAAATATTGAGAGTCCAATTTTTAAAAAAATAATGTATAGGAAATTTGGAATGAATGTCACATAGGTTATGTTTGATTAAAACCATGTTCAAGAAAATTTTGGCTGAAAGATTACAAAAAGGGCTTATAATGTTTGAAATGGTTATAAGATGCCCTAAGGGGAATTAAATAGGTAGAATAGGACATTTGCATGTCAAATTAACACTTTTGAAACCCTAGCTAGACAACTAAATAGTGCATAAGCCGATAAAATAATGCATACATAGTTTGTAGTGCATTCAAATATTTTAGCACATTTGAGTTATCTCGTAGCACATGCAAAGAATCAAATAGTGCATATGAGTTTGTAGGTTTGGTTAGGGTAACTGTCATGTTAGAAGTTTATGCTTGAGTGCATATGAATGGTCTCATAGTGCTTTTGCATTGTGAAAGAACACATATAAGCATGATAGTGGCACTTTTGCATTTTGTTGCGCATCTGCGATGTTTCATGGTGCCTTTCTTGATTTCTGTAGTGCATACACTATTGTTGAGCAAATGCTAGATATATAAGCACAGATGATGGATAAAAGAATGCAAATAACTTTTGTAATGCATATCCGCTCTTTAGTAGCACTTAAAAGATTTTGCATAGCACAAATAGGTATGTAGCATAGAAAGCCTGATCATGAGTCTTTTTTATGGTGATTTTTTGTGATAGGTGAAATAATAGGGATCTTTTGTTCATAGGGTGACATGTAGGATCAATCAATTGATGTCAAATAGGTGAAAATAGTACCCCGCTCAGGATACAAAGTAGAGTAACTAACATGTCCAGCTTTGGATACAGAGTAGGACAAATAATATGTCCACAATAGAACCATTAGCTGACTAGCTAGATAATCAATAGTTGATTGATGTAAAATAATCACCTATGATACTAGACTAATGTCATAGTTTGATTATTTGATGAATAGGTACATAGGCGTAAGCTTATGGTGCGAGGATTGTATCACTAGCCATTGGAGTCTATAGGTAGATTTTTGATCAAAGAGTGTCAGGTTATGGAGAGATGTGGATCCATAGATTTGATACAAATGCCCTAGTTTCGAGTGAACATAGGGTTATTGACCTCTATGGCCAAGTGGAGGCACTCAGACCACAACACCTTCCACATGCCCATGGGGGAGATGACTATTACCCTTGAGGATGTATATCACATATTTTGAATCCTAAGAGTGGGAGATTTGGTATACTATGATCAGACAATAGACAAGAAAACATTCAAAGATGTATTTGGGGATAGCAATATCAGAGATGACAACATGTCATAGTTTTAGATGTTCTAGTATGAGCCATTGTCAAATGTGTTAACTAGACTAATAGTGGGATTCTTATTACTAGATAGACAAGGATGACGATGTTTGGTTGGATGGGGTAGTATCATACAGGATATGATTGACTAGCTATAGAGATTTGCATGGGGTAGCTGCATATTGGCTCATTTGTATCATGATTTGCACCAGGGTGTGTATTTAGGTTCCTCTTCACTATCAATAGGGGTAGTATTGTTACAGATATGGACATGGGAGCATCTACCTATCACTCAATCGATATGTGTATGATAGCGGCCACAGGAAATGTCAGACATATATACCTATTCAGGTGTTATCATGTAACCCCATTTGGGCAAGACAGAGTATTAGCATCAAATTTTGGATGACCTTGACGAGGACATATGATGGCCTTAGAGGTTTATAGAGGCATGAGCCAATGATGATGATGAGATGGTTTATTTCTTTGGCCCATGATATTTTCTTTGTCAGATTCCTTTGGTGATAGAGAGATTTTGCTTTAGGTAGATTGTGAGATATTTTGTGCAGTAGCAAGGAATGCCATAGGGATCAATGCATTATGCTCAAGTATAGTTAGAGAGGCTAGTATGGGGGTTGACCTTCAAGTATGAGGCCTATCAAGAGGAATTTTTGTAGATGATAGAGACAACATAGGTATGGGAAATGAGTGATGGAGGGTGACTATGCACAATGGTTTAGAGAGTACCCATTCTCAAGGTACACAAATCTAGCAGAGCCTATTCCTAGTATAGATGAGTAGTTGAGTAGAAAAGAGGATGGGGATGATGAGGATGGACATGGGAGAGGTATGGGCCAACATCAAACTAGAGGCAGAGCAAGGGGTGGAGCTAGGATATGGGGGAGATATGGAGGGAGAGGCTGAGTAGCAGTGTTACTACTTCTAAGGGTTATCATACGGGACCTAGTACAGAGGCTGGCAAAGAGATAGAGAGGGATTCAAGGTTGAGATGGGGTGAGGATGAGAGGAGGTATAGGAAATGGGGTAGGGTCTTGTCAGTAGGCCAATGATGTGAGTCAGAGTCAGATAGAGCAGGCCAGGGCCAGGTTACCCAATGATGTGTAGTTTATTTAGAGACAATAGTTGTAGATACATGTTCTAACTATGGGGGCATAGGGATTATAGCCACAAGAGAAGCCATAGGCACCACCACATGGATAGATACCACCAAAGAGAATTTTTGGGTCATCTAATATAGAGACTCGAATGAATGCCATGGAGGCACAAATGAGTGAGTTCACATGTATTGTATAGGATTTTATTTCTGTGATGACACTAAGGATAGATGAGGTGACAACCAGTCAAATGACTATAGCCATACCTATTACACCAATGATAGGTGTGACAGAGCAGATTCCTCAAGATGAGAGGAGTGCCCCCAACGATTAGGGACCTTTAGAGTAGAGATAGATGGATGATGTAGACTATGAGACATAGGGTTTATCTATGCACCATTTTATATCGCACTATTACTGATATACCATGTGTATCATTGATGAGGACCTATTGATGTCCATGCAGATGTACTTTGTGACCTTTTTACATTCATGTTGATGTGATCCTTTTGACATATGATTTGATATTTTTGATTTATGAGATATTCTAACATTGCACTTGTTGTATCAGAGAATCTTGTATGCATGTGATGTCGTGATTTGATTGATATGATAGTTATAGATGTTGATGCATTATGGATGATTAATGTAGTATATAGAATAGCATGATATGTGGATAGTGAATGAAGTAGTTGAATAACATGTATGAGTGAAATGTGCTAATGAGATGTGTGAATGAAATGTTAGGTAACGAGATGCATGAATGAAATAAAATGTAATGAATAGAAATGTGACATAATGGTATGAATGTAATGAAATATATGTAAATGAAATGTGGTATGTAATGAAATGAGATTGGATGTAATGAAATAAAATGAAATGTGGTATGTAATGAAATGAAATTGGATATAATGAAATGAAATGTGATAAAATGAAATGTGATGTAATGAAATGAATGATAAATAAAATGTGAGTAGATGAAATGTGAAGAATTGTAATGAATGAAATGAAAGGATGTGTAAAAATCTAAAATGAGGTATGGATGAAAAATGGAAAATCAAATGATAAGTGAAATGTGATGGTAGGATGTGTTTAAGTGGAATGTAATGTGATAAAATAACAGGTAATGTGATTAGATGAAATGGGAAATGAAATGAAAAATGAGTAAATGAAAATGAAAAAATGTGGTAAAAGACAATGAAACAATATATGAATGAAATGTGATAAAATGAAACGAAGTGATAAAATAAAATGTGATAAATGGGATGAGAAATAAGTGTAGGGATAAATGAAACATGATGAAATGAAATGATAATAAAAGAAATGAAAGAAGATGATAAAATGATGCAAAAAATGAAAAATGGAAGGAAATGATGAATGAAATGTGAGGAAATGACAATGATAAATGAAGCGAGAAAGATTGATAAATGAAATGAAATGGCAGAAAATGATAAATGAAATGATTTGATAAGTGAAATATGATTAAGGGCAATTAAATATGAAAAATGATGGAATGAAATGATAATGATGAATGAAATGAATATGAAAGAAAAATAACTAATGAAGTGTGATAAAAAGTGAAATGTGGGGAAATGCAATGAAGTGTGAGATGATAATAATGAGATAAAAATAGAAGAGGGAAGATGAGATGAATGCAAGTGAAAAATGGAAGGAAATGATTGTGCTAGAGATGAAAAGATGCAAAGGAATGGGACTCAACATTTGAGATTCAAAATTCACAAATGAAACTTGAGATCCAAGTAAGAAGAGGTGAAATAACAGATGTAGGAAATATGATTAAAAGTGTAATGAATATTGACCAAAATTGTTTGATATTTGAGGGCCACACAATGTAATATGAGGTGAAAATAGGAGAAATTAGTGACCAGAATTGTTTGAGATTTGAAGGTCACCTAATGCAATAGGTGGAAGAAATGTGATGTGGTAATGAAGTGTGATGCAAGGTGGTAGTGTTGTGATGAGATAAAGTCCACAACAGTTGAGAGTTAACCATGCACGAGTATGTTGTTTTGTGTCTTGTTGTTTTGATAGCCTTTCTCGAATTGTGTAACTATTTTTTTGAATGGTATTTGTTAAACTCATCTGAATTTTGTGCCAATTGTTTGTTTTTAAGGAACCCAAGATGAAAATGAAAACTAAATAAATGCAACTAATAGTCACTATTTGTAAAGAGATGCAAATTAATTGTCATCATAAAGTGTTTAGTAAAAAGTGACCTAGTACAATCACCACTACCTCAGCTATGCTGATATCAATATTGTATCATGCTGAGAAGTTCCACCAAACATAACCAATGTACATGAAAGATAGGACAACTATTAAGAACAAAAGTTATAGCCATAGTAAATGAAAGCATTCACACAAATAGTCACATGTTAGAAAAAGAACCTTGCCTAAGATATCATACAAAACTGGCCGAGGTACACATGGCCTTCCAAATGAGAGGAGGCACTTACAAGTGGACACCAATGATGCATAAAATCAAAGGATCACTAGAGAAAATAGTGAAAAACTAAAGGAAAATAAAATATCATGGCTTCATCTTGGTACCTCTAGTCAAGTACATCATCAAGGTACTAGAAGTTCATAACAATAGAAAAAAACCATTATCTACAGATTAGTCATGCTAACAATTGTGTGCTATAGTGTTAAGTTTGTTCAATTCATGGTGGACAGCTAGTAGTGTCAATGGTGATTGAGTAGTGAGATCATGTGATTGAGGTAGAAGATATGTGTCAACATGGATGAGGGTGTCTAAATGTCAGATTCAATGGGTAAGTGTACCTAATACCAATGTGGTAGGATGTAGAGAGTAGACACGTAGCAAGACTAGAAAAGTGTGAGTCATGGTGAGTGATAACCATAAATAGATGGATAAGATGTAGATAGAGTGAAACAGAGTGAAGGGTATAGTGCAACCATTGAGTTTATTGAGAAGTCTAAGGAAGTGTGTAAGTGAAAACATGACAGACTCACTAGAGTAGTCACAATTAGATGATAATATTAGCCAAGGAGGATGGGTGAGGCAAGGATAAAGGGTGAAACATAGTTGGTAGACCTCTGATGAACTAGTGTATCAGTTCGAACTTCAAGCACTAGTACATGATCGAGGTGAATCAAGTCATGCAAGAGTGGTGCAAACAAAACCTAAGGGGTAAGAGTCAAGGTGGAAGAAACACCATAGTCAGCATTAATGATGTTGTCAAGGAGTGTAGTAGGTGGTATTGGATGAGGAACCGATGACATAGGTAGAGAATAGACTGCTTGGGGTGATGAAGAGTGTGTTAGAAGTAGTGATAGAGGTGAGGGAGATGGATTTTTTGAAGAAGACTATGAGGAAAACTTAGAGAGTGGTATAAGACATTAATGTGAGTGAGGTAAATAGTGCGATAAGTCTATTGATTAGCCTTGGGGTGTTGTAGAAAAAGTTAATGAAAGAGGAGGGGGTGGATTGAGTGTAGTGGAGCCACTATTAGAGACAGAGGGAGGAATGTAGGAAACAAGTGAGGCAGAGGACTTACAGAAAATGTTGTCCATAGAGAGACTCTGGGAGGATAATGCAGAGAAAGAAGTTGCATTTTTGCTATGATTAATGGAGAAAGCTCATGAGGATGGAGTGAAAACAAAAGGGAAGTGGCTCTAGGTAGTGGTGAATTTAGAACGAGATCGAGTGCGATCATCAGAAATAGAACTATGAGTGGAATAGTCATGAGTAAAGGGAAATGATGCGGATCTATAGGAAAAGTGATCACAAGCACAAAGATTATAGGAGTAAATGAGGATGGCACAAGTGGGTTTGGAAAGCACACAAAATGAACTAATATTATTGCAAGCACAATCTAAGTCATTTAGGGAGGAAATCACAAAATTGAACACCCTATAGCTACAAGAGTGGTTAGAATTGAGTGAGTCAAAGGTGAGGCAGTTATAGCAGTGATTGAGTGAAGAAAAAGTGGATATGGAGCACTGGAGAATCATGACTAATCAAATGTAACAAGAGTGGGATGTAACCTAATGAGTGATCAATGTACTAGGAACAAACAAGTTGGTGGAGAATGTGTTTTTGGATATGCAACAGACTATGAGGGTGCACTGAGAAGCTACTTATTATATGGGGCTTTATCATCAGTCACTCCCCAAGGAGAAGTGATGAGAGACTCAATTTGTAGATAGGGAATTTACACAACTACTAAATGCTTAATTGCACAGTGGGAAATTTTCAATTCCCATGAATGCAGTGTGGGTACAAGGAGGATTGACATTAGGGGCCTCATCCTCCAAGACTGGTTCTATGGAAATGTCCCTAATCGGACACCTTGTCCTACCACCTCCTCAAGGGAGGCCAAAATAAATGATCTTCCAGATGTTATTTGAATGTCATATTGTGTTGCCATTGTAATAGAATAAAAAGTGTGTTTGTGTTTGCGACAAGCAAAAGGGTTGACTGGTGCTCATGATGGAAAAATTGTGGATATATGATGGCATTCCTATTTTTTCTATTTCCTAGATATGTTTTAGATGATTTTGGAATTTTGAGGAATATGTGGATGTTTTTGGAATTTTTGATAAATATTTGAATAATTTTGGATGTGTTCATAAATATTTGAATTTTTTGGAATTTTTGCAACTATTTGGAAGGTTGTCAATCTCCATAAAAGAGGGAACAATAGGATATGTAGAGGAAGATTGACCTTCACTTATGTGAGGTAATTGAATACTAGTGTGGGCTCTCAATGAAAGATGAGTACAAATGTGTGTTTCATTTGGAGATTCATAACGCTTAAGCTGGAAAAAGTAGGAAATGGTAAACCACAAATTATAAGGCAAAATTATGTATATATTGATAGCCTTTATAGACAAGCTTAAGACCAAAGTTGGGAATTTTCTCTAGGTGTGTTCTGAGATGGATACTCATGAGGCCTATGAAAAGGTGTTTGAGCCTATGGGAGGCTTTGATGGCTGAAAGAGGCATAAGAGGGGCCTTGAAAAAGGCATTTAGGGGTCCGAGAAGGACGTTTGGGCCTTGAAAAAGGCACATGGGGCCTAAAAAGGTGCTTGAGGGCTGAAAATGGCCCTTGAGGCTCTAAAAAGTTACTTTGGAGCCCTAAAAGGGTGAAACATGTCCTTGAAGAAGGCATTTGGGCCTTAAAAGGTGCTTGAGGGGCATAAAAAGGTGAAATAAGGCCTTGAAAAAGGTGTTTGGACCTAAAAAGGCACTTGAGGGGCCTAAAAAGGTGAAATAGGGCCTTGAGAAATGCATTTGGGCCTAAAAAGGCACTTGAAGGGCATTGAAAGGTGAGGAGATGTTGTGATCTCTCAAATGTACACTTACTTATTTTGTGCCCTTTGATTAGGTGACAATGAAAGAGTCTGACGAATATTTGGGCCAATCGAGATAACATTGATATATTTGTTGAAAGGTTGTTGGGTTAATCGTGGGCTCTACAACATATATAAGACTGATAATTCAGTGGGAATTGTTGTTCTTGATAGGGGGAAGGAAAAGGGACTCTACCAGAGCCTTTTCTACTATTCACCTTGTGGCAATTTTTTTTTTTTTTGCTAGAGCCATAAAACCTGCCATAAAATATTTAAATGTTTTTCAATATAGTGGGCCTCATCATTAATTTCATATAAAATCATTCATGGTATGTAAACTTGTCCTAAAGGAGCAACAATTATAGACGGACACCAGTTCAACATGAAATCAATGGATCATCAATTTGAAAAATACAAAAAAATAAATATGCAAAAATTAATTAGCTTGTTTTAGATGAGTTTGGGCTGATTTTTGACTATTTTTGAGATTTTTCAACTATTTTGAAGATTTTGGAGGATTTTTTAATGTTTTGATGATTTTTGAATATTTTTGATAATTTTTGAATGTTTTTAACCATTTTGGAATTGGTGGATGTGGAATGAGGATGTGAGTGAGATTTGTTAGAATATGGAGATAACTGGGGCTTGTTGGAGCACATAAAAAGTGAAGGAGACCAAAAGTGAGCCAAAAGGCTAAAAGCAGGTTTGGAGAGCTATGTGTGAGACAATGGAGGCAAACAAGTATTTTTGGGACTTGAAATGGATTTTAAGAAGGCTAAAATGGATATTGGGTACAATTGCCCATGGCATATATTTGAGATGTGCACTGATTTACCTGCAATTCATGTATGTGATATCTTAGAACGTAATTGGACTCCAAGTTTCCTCTGAGTTTCCTGTCATCCTGTTGTTGTTGTTTTGTTGGTTGTCTCCACTGCTGCGAATTGTGTTTGATGCCCAGAAACCACTAGATTATAACCCACAAGTGTTTCTCAGTTGGGTATTTGTAAAATTAACTCAACTATGAGAGGGCTAAAAACAAGCAAAATTTGTCTCAAAGAGAGTTTCTTGTGTCATGCCTTGTTGTCTTTCAGCATTGAAGTACTTGTGTTGTTTAGGGAATTCCAAAGGTGCTATCTCTTGCTCCTTTTAAACCAAAGGTGGTATTTCTCATTCCTTTTGTAACAAATTTTTTTAAAATGTTTTTTGGTGTTTTTTTATTGTTTTTGGGTATTTTAGGTGATGAGGTGTTTCATCAAAGCTTTAGACATAAAACCTTTTGAGATGGATGTTGTTGATGGGCTCTGCTACTTTTTCTCTGTCACAATTTGAAAGTCTATAGGTACCAGTCCTAAAGGATTATGTGATAATGTAATGACCAATACAATTGGGCTCCCATTTTTATTTCTTCTCCCTAGTTGCTTGATTTTTAGGGTTTTCATAGAGGGCTAAGTCACCAATTTGAAAAACATGGGGTTTGACCTTTTTGTTGTAGTGTCTAGATAACCTATTGTGATACACTTTGAGGTGCTCATGCATTGTACACTAATGTTCTTCTAATATTTCTAGTTTCTCTAGATAGGCCACTCTGTAGTCTTCATCTGATTGGATATCATGAAGAGTAACTCTCAAGGATGAGATCTCAACCTCTAAAGGAAGAATGGCTTCACAACCATAAACCAAGGAGAAGGGTGTAGCACCTGTAGGTGTCCTAACACTTATTCTATAGGCCTAGAGGGTGGGATTTAGTTGTAGATGCCAATCTCTACCAATATCATTGACGGTCCTTTTAAGAATATCGATAATGGTCTTGTTGGTGGCTTCTACTTGGCCATTGCCTTGGGCACAATAGATTGATGAGGAATGGTGTATAATGCAGAATTTTTTACATAATTCATCAATTGTTTGATTTTTAAAGTACAAGGCATTGTCTGTTAGGATGGCATGAGGAATGCCAAACTGAAAAATGATATGGTTTAGAATGAAGGAAGAGATTTGGTTTCCTGTAGAGTTGGCAAGTGGCACCACCTCAACCCACTTAATGAAGTATTCTATTGTTTTGATAATCCCTTTATGTCCATTAGAGGAAGGTGGGTGGATGGCTCCAATTTAATCAAAGCCCTAATGATAAAAAGGCCATGGTGTGGCCAAAGGGTTGAGCTCTTGGACTAGTGCATGAAGAATGTTACCATGGATTTGACACTTCTTGCAATTTTTAGCATAGTTGATAAAATCCTTTTCCATGGTTGGCCAAAAACTAACCCATCCTAAGAATTTTCTTTGCTAGTGTAAACCCGTTGGAGTGTGACCCACAAATGCCTACATGGACTTCTTGTAGATTGACTCTCTACTCATCCTTTTCAAGACATCTAAACAAAGTACCATCAAGACCTTTCCTATATAGCATGTCAGCTACCAAAGTGTAGCATGAGGTCTGTTGAATGAAATTACATCTTTGGTTTCATGAGAGATTAGAGGGCGTGGTGTTAATACGGAGGTAGGTGATGATGAAGTTATATAGAGGGAGTTGAGGGTGTCTAAATGGAAAAAAATGAGGGAATTAGATTGAGTAAATGTAGATTGAACCACCTCTTCTACTAAGAACTCATATCACTCATGTTGCTCTAGTAATTAAAGTAAGGAGGTGAAGGTGGCCATGGCATCTGCTACTCTGTTCTTATCTCTAGGAATTTGTTCAAAAGTAATGTGAACAAAGTATGCCTTAAGTGTGTCAACCATATGTTTGTAAGGAAATAACTTTTCATCCTTGGTCTGATATGTGTTGGTGACTTGATTGATGATTAGCTGAGAATCTCCATAAACTTCTAGCATTGTTAAGTTCTATTCTAAGGCTAGTTCGAGGCCTAAGACCAAGGCTTCATATTCTTCCATGTTCTTTGTGTAGAGGAAACATGGTTTGTAGGACTTGGGGATGGTAATGCCCAAAGGCATAATGAACAAAATACTAATGCCTGAACCATGGTGTGTATAAGAACCATCAAAGTAGAACTTCTAAGTGACTAGCTCTATTTGAAGAATGTGCATATCTAGAAAATCAGCTGAGATGGGATTCAAGTTCTCTATGGGTCCATCTACCAACTAGTCAAAAATGGATTATCCTTTTATTTCTTTCCTATCAACATACTCAATATCAAACTTGCTTAGGATTATTACCCACTTGGCCAATCTAGCTATTAATTTTGTCTTGTTGAGAAGATACTTGAGGGGAATAATCTTGGAGATTAGTTTAACATTATGTGTCAAAAGATAATGGCATAGCTTTTATGAAGAAAAAAATATGGCCAAACAAGATTTTTCAATAAAGGTGTAATTGAGGTCATAGTTGACCAGGGTGCGACTGATGTAATAAATGGCCCTTTCTTTTCCCTAGCCATTTTCATGTGCCAAGAGGGCTCTAATTGATTTATCTATTAGGAAAATATATAGTAAAAAAGGTCTGTATAATAATGGAGATACCAATATAGGTGGATTCATCAAGTAGTTTTTAAGTAAATCAAAGGCTATCTGACATTGATCATCCCATTTAAAAATTATGTCCTTGTGGAGAAGGTGGGTGAAAGGCACACACTTTTTTACTAACTGAGAGATGAAGCAATAGACTAATTGAAGTCTTCCTTGAAGAGAATGTAATTGACTCAAGTTCTTTCGAGGTTGCATGTTGATTATAGTTTTACCTTTTTGAGATCAACTTCAATCCCTTTGGCTAAAACTATGTACCCTAGGAGTTTGCTAGATTTT
This sequence comes from Cupressus sempervirens, assembly GCA_028749045.1. Taxonomy (NCBI): domain Eukaryota; kingdom Viridiplantae; phylum Streptophyta; class Pinopsida; order Cupressales; family Cupressaceae; genus Cupressus; species Cupressus sempervirens. The sequence continues at coordinate 556,334,049 of CM053786.1, read as the reverse complement.
ATACCAAAAGTGCATTTTTTAGGATTTAGCCTAACTTTTGATGCTTCTAGGTGGTAAATATATTGTCCAAGATGGGAAGATGATCTTCTCAGGTATGAGATTTGGCAAGGATATCATTAACATAATCTTCCATAACAATGTGCATCATGTCATGAAAGATAGTAGTCATGGCCTACTGATAGGTGGCCCCTACATTCTTGAGGCAAAAAGGTATGACATTCCAACAAAATTTTCCCCATGCACACTTAAAAGTTGTTTTCTCTTGATCCTCTAGCACTATTTGAATTGGGTTGTACCCTAAAAATCCATCCATGAGTGAAAACATGGAATGACCCATTTTCAAATCTATAATTGTGTTGATGTTGGGAAGGGGGATATCATCTATACGACATGCTTTACTTACATCCTGAAAATCAATACTAATGTATATGCTACCATATTTCTTGGATATAGGTACAATATTTGATATCCATGATGCATAAGTTAAGGGTCGGATGAAGTTGGTGCTAAGAAATTTCTCCAGTTCTATTTTAACTAGCAAGGCTATGTGGGGATGCATCTTTCTTAGCTTTTGCTTAACTAGCTTGGCCTCTAGAGAAATGTTAAGGTGATAAAGGATTAGAGTTGGATCTAGCCTAGGCATGTCCATATAAGACCATGCAAAGTTTATTTTCCTCTCTTTGAATAAGAGAATGAATGTGCTTCTTTCTTCTATTTTTAAAGAATGTGCCAAATGGATGATCCTTGGTTTCTGATCTGTTCCAATGTTGATTTTTTTAGTAGTTTCAATAAGAATGGATGATCTTTCCTCTAAGTTCTTGGGTAGGGTATAAATCATCTCATCTGTGGGTGCCATAGCTGGGTTTTCACCATTGGATGCCTTATTTCTATTTATTTTGATTTTTTCTCAAGATCAACTACAACCTAGTGGTGGTTATGAATTCTTTGATGTGCTTGGCCCATTCTGGTATGATTGAGATGATTGATATTAGACCCATATGTGTGCATTAATGTTCTTTTTTAATGAGATGGTTCAACTATGTTAAGGTAGATAAAAATGTTGTGGTTAGTGGTAAAATTGGGAATATGATGAGGGTCGGTTGTATACTAGCTACTGAGCTCGGGATGGACTAAGGAGAGTGGTTCATTATATGGATAGGATTCAGTAGGATTTAAATACATGGCCTCATTTGACTATTCATATTCCATATTAGTTAGGTCTATGATGTGTGCTTCCTCTAAAGTATCAGGAAAAGTAGAGCTCACAAGTGGCTCATAGTATTCATCTTCGACTTCTGCTGGAAAGAAGTTAGAAAATAAAATTTGAAAATAAAACCCATCAATAAATTCATCATCTTCATTTGATGTGATGTTTCTATTCTATGTCAGCCTCTAAGTGTTCTAATGTGTGTTGGATCTTGGTGAAGTAAAGTCTGAATGAGAGGTTGATCCTTGTGCAATGAAACTATTGTATGCAGGAATGCGAACATAATCACATTCTTTATCATGAATGGACTCTTCAGATAATGATTCAAATTCTCACTTGGTGAAATCATCATTATATTTATTATTAGAGGTTTTCATGAATTATTCATTTGTAAGATTTAGATCTAGGATGGATAGGTTTGCATTCTTGTTGTCAATTGTTGTTTGGTTGTTGCCATCTTTTTCTTTGGGTACCCATACCAAGATGAAAGAGGAGGAATCATTGTGTATGGAACGAGACCTAGAAGTAGTTTGTGCATTGTCTTGTTCACTATACCCTACCCCTATTTTTGATCTATTAAACCTAAACTATGTCATTAGGGGTTTGATGATGCATTTCCCTTTCCCCAAAGGGCCATCACCTGTATGTCCCACTTTTTTCATTAAATCAAATCCTTTTTCATATAAGTGAGGTGAGATGTCAATTTTTTTATTTGTTTACTAGTTTCCTCTGTGGAACCTGAAGATACACCAATATCTTTGAAAAAATGTGCACGATAAGGCCTAGTGGTGGATGATGGTTTGTCATGAGATCTCAAAGAGAGTAGGGGATCAAATAATGAGACTAAGTAATCGCCTACCCATTTGCACTATAGTTTGCACTTTCTATCAAACTCCTTCATTAACCTATCAATTTCCTCATAATGTAATTGTTTAGAGTTTCTTAATGATGATGGTGAAGGAATGGAAAATTTTGAACAACCAACTTTCTCTTTGCCCTTATTTGATGTAGATAAGTGGTTGTTGTCTCAGCTGGTGCAACATGACATATCTATTGATATGGACCAGTTGATGTCATCCACCAAGCTGTCAATTTCTTCCTTGTTATGAGGAAAAAGGGAATTGCAATATTGGGTAAGGTTTTGATCTCCAAGTATGGTCACCTCTTAACCCATGTATGGAAATTTGAGACCTTCATGGTAAGTGGAAGGAACAACTTTCATGTCATGGATCCATGACCTTCCTAACAAGATATTGTAAGTTAATTTTAAGTCCAAGACTTGACAAATAGTTTCTTTTCCCACTGGACTTACCCTAATTGGTAGAATAACCATGCCCTTGGAGGATCTCTCCTCATCATCATAAGCCTTAATGGTGATTTTCTTCTTTGGATCAACAACATCCTCTATATATCCTAGGATTTTTACCAAATTCAATGTGCAAATGTTTAGGTCAGCCCCACTATCAACCAAGGCTCTCTTGACTCTATTTCGATGGATAAAGACTTCAATGTGCAATAAATTTTTTTGCAGATGGATGACAAAAATATCATATTGAGCTAAAAAAGATACACAATGAGAGGCAACAAGGTTACTTACCATGTTTTGAAGTTTTCTAACATCAAGGTCATTTGGCACTAAGGCTATGGTAAGGATGTCTTTATGCTCATGGGAGATTTGCAACAACTCAAAAATAGGGATATGGGCAGGAGTCTTGAGTAACTAGTTGACCAAGCTATATTTGGGTAAGGTGGAACTTGTATTTGCATGATCGAAACCCATTATGGGTCTTGGTAGGATGAATTTAGAGGCTTGACCTTAGGTAACAATGTTTGATGATTGTTTCTTATTTTTATCTTTAATTATGATAACATTTATGGTGTCATCAAATCTAGAGATCATATTGATGGTATTATTGTAATGATGATCATAATTAACCTTGTCATGGGAAGGTGTGTTCTAGTTTTTCCTGGAGAATCCACCCTTCTCATGGCTCATGAAAGGTTTTTTGAAGGCCATGTAGTCTTCATTGTTGTAGAGATTATTTACTTCATTAGTTCCATCATCGATCATTTTTTGTACAACCCTTTTAAGGGTGTGGTAGTTGTTGGTTAAGTGTCCCTTGTTTTGGTGGTAGGTACAAATATGCTTGTCACTCTACCACTTTGGTTTAACTTGTGGTTCATAAGGCTTGGCCTGAAGGAGAATAATGAGTTCATGAGCTAAGAGTGTTTGTAATGCACTCTCATAAGACACCCCAATAGATGTATATTCTTTAGGTATATCCAAAGATTGGTATCCTCTTGGGGGAGGAGCTTGATTATAGGCTACTTGTTAATTAGACATTGAAGGAGTAGTCAGATTGCATCGGTAAAATGGATGAACATCATCCTTTCTAGATGGGTTTTGTCTAGTGTTCACATTGGTGTTATTGACAATAGGATACTATTATTTTGGATGGGGTTGAGTTTGTGGATTAACATGGTTAGCTTCAACCACCCCATCATTGACTATATTTTTTATGTTGTTTCTCCACCATGAATTTTATTTGTTGGTAGACCAATTAGATGTATTGTGAGTCTATGAGGACTTGTTTGAGAAGTCTTTACCATCTTTTGATAGCTTGATGATATCATTATTTTCAGGGGTCTCTTCTACTTTGGCTACATTTTCTAATGTAGTTTTAAAGTCCTTAGGATCTCAGAGTTGCATCCAATAATTCATCAGTTTGGAGAGGCTATTAACGAATATGTCCATTTTTTCTTTATCCAGGATGTTGCAATGATATTTGGAAAAGGTATGCCTCCATCTTTGTAGGAACATTTTGAAGGATCCTCCTGGCAATTTTTTGGTGTTACATAGGTTGATCATGGTGGTCTCCCTTTCAATGGTATAATAGTACTATGTGATAAACACAGTAGCTAGTTGATCAAGTGATTTGATGTTGGAGGGCAGTTTTGAAAACCACTCCATGGCTTGTCCTCCTAGGCTTCTAGGAAATAGCTACATTAGGTAAGTTGTGACATGAAAAAATTACACTTAGAGTATAGAATTGTGTAAGGTGATCATGAGGAGGATGTACCAAAATACTTATCATATTTTGGTAGTTGCACATTCTATGTGAAAGGTGTAAAGGTGATGCTCTTGTCAAAAGGTAGGGGACACACCTTCTCCAGGCTAAATTCTACAGGTTGGATTTTGCCTCTTTTCATCCTTTCCATTTCTAATTATAACTCTTGTAGTTTTTGTGTAACAACATCTAATGGTGATTCCTCTAACTCTTATGTATTTTAACAATATGAGGGTTTCTAGAGATTGTGGTTCATTTTGAGTAACAAGCTAAGTTTGAAAAGGTATTTGATACTATTGATAGCAGTGAGCTCACTTTTGTAGAGTCAAGTAGGGAACAGATGTGTGCCTTCCATCATTTCTAGCTTTATACCCGAGGTGAAACAAAATATAACTAGTAGATTAAGAATCTCTGGATGGAACTTGCAATGTTGCTTGTTTCAAGAATGGTTATGGTCAATTTCAGAATCTCCTAGTCTTGGAAAATATCAATGAGGAAAAAGGGTATCCAAATATATTGTTTGTGTCCAAGCCTTTGTTTTAGGTTTTCTCTCAGATGCATTATAGAAGGTCTTAAATGTGTTATTTCAAAGGGTGTATGCACTATTTCATTGTTCACGAGGCACTATTTTGCAGAGAAAATGCACCATTTCAATCTTCAAATGCATTATTTTTTAGTCAAATGCACTATAATAGAGGTCAAATACATCATAGAATGAGTCAAATGCATTGTTTTAAGTAGTAAATGTGCTATTTTAGGGTATTTAGTAGCATTCTTGTTTGAGCTTGGTTTCACATGAGTTTGTAGTCACGTCTTTGTGGAAGGTGTTGTGGTCCGAACTAAAGTTTATTATTAAGTTTTAAAACATGTCCAAGCATAGTAGTAGTAGAAATGAAAATGAAATAAAATAACACACCCCTAGAAAATGGAAGAAAAGGGATTCCTAGCAAGGTTGTCTAGAGCTGGTGACAAGTGGGTTTTAGTGTTTAACCAAGAATGTTTGAAATTACCTCTGTTGTAATAGAGAGCTTCCTGCCAATGCTAAGGAGGTTTGGCATAATCCCTTGTAGGAATACTAGAGGAAGGCTATATTTTGAACATGGTTGGATTTCATTCAATTAGGAATGTAGTATTAGAAGGTGTTCCCTCTCACCGACCCTATTAAGGAAAATCTCTAGAGGTAGCCTTTCTACGGCTGAATAAACCTACCTAGTAGAAAGCAAGAAAAATAGAAATTAAAAACAAGTTTTGGAATTCGATCACTCTAGAAGAGTGAGAGCATATCCCTACTATCTTGACCTCCCAAACACAACAGACATGGTTGTTCAATTACAATCCCTTAACTACAGAAGACAAGGGGCTCCTAATTAGGCTAGGTGTTGGTTCATTTCCAATTTGATTGTAACTAATCTTTACAAAAGGTCTAGCATTTTGGTCAACTCATAGGCCTACTTCTATTTAGGTCAATGAGATCAAATGTTCTATTAAACTAGGTTTTGAACTTATAAATTATGCACTTTAATTGGAAAAGAGGTGAGGTCTACTTACCTATTTTGAAGATAGAAAAGGCTAGGTACATTTCTGAGGGTCTTCATTCCTGTCATGTGTTGTCAGTGACCTAAGAGTTCTTGTTAGTTTAGAAGAGACTTGTAAGCAACCAATAATCAGATTTGCAAGTTAGATTCAACAATTTGTGATTTTGATCAATTGTGCTATAAAAAGTTGCAAATGCACTACAAAAATCTTTAAGAGTGTTATAGAACACTTCAAATGTATTAAAAGATTGGTCTGAAGTGTTAAAATAGTGCTTAACAACACTGCAGCATCAAGAAAATGATAGATCCAATCTTTGTGAGCTTGGGAACATCTTTGAAAGTCTATTGATCTTGTTATGAAACTTCCCAAGTGTTGTAGAACCTACAATAGGTTAGATCTGCACCAAAAACTAGAGAAAAACATAGATCTAACATAAAAAAGAAAAGATTAGCAAGAAAACTTGAAGAATAGAGAGACTTTAAGATGAAGCCCCACAGTGGATGTCAATCTGTACACAGTGGATTTTCATATTAATGAGACCTTAGAGAAGAGTGCAAATAGAATGACAATAAACTAATCTAAACTCAAAAAATCATTTTCAAATAGAGACTCTATGAACATCCCATGTTTCTCCAACTATAACCGCTAAGATTTCTCTTAGACCAACATCTCAATGACAGTTCTAGAAAGGGAGTATGCCATGAATGCAGATCTACAAAGATGTATGCAAGATCTATGTGAAAATGCAGGTTACATGAGTATAATAACCCTAGAATGTTATAATATGAGCATGCAATAGACTAAACATGTGTTAATGATACTAAATAACATTGAAAGAATGCTAAAATTCTATCAAATTGATATAAAATTGCTATAATAACAATAGTAACATGATAACTCTAAATGTGCCTATAGTGCTATCACCTAAAACTTGGGTCCCTTTGCTCTTGAATTTCCCTACTATTTATAGGATTTTAGAAGGGGTTGGGGTAAAGATCAGGATTTCACTTTTGACTGGAGGGTAATGGTGAAATTGTAACTATCACATAAGCCACCAAGAGGAAGAGTCCAACAGACTTAGTTTGTGAAGATTAAAGAGGATTTCTCAATTCTTTTTAATGTAAAAAGGAGGATTTTCACTTTTGTGAGGATAAATGGATTTATTGATTTAATAAATTTTCCATTTATTTTCAACTTTTGTATTTTCCTTTTTCATTTTTTATTTTATTTTATGATTTTGTGAATTGTTTTTCCCCTTTTTAAAAGTTGATTTAGGTTCGTTTTAATTTGATAGATGATTTGATTGATTAATGACCTGATGTGATGATTGATTTGAAAGTCTGTCGATTTCCTCCAATTTTATCCTTAATTTTACGTCATTTGATTAAAATTACACTATTTTAGGTCTTTGCCAATTTTTGGGTGTCTACAAGTCCATTACCCAATCTAAGAGATAAGGAAATGATCCACATAAGCTTTAAGATAATCTAAGGCTTATACCCCCAAAATCAAAGTACAAAGATGTCGTAAGGCCACACAAAGCATAATGCCTAAAATGAAATCACAAGGAAAATGGACAACCATAGGCAAAAGTAGAGTTAGGGATTCAACCAAATCTAGGTGAGTATCATCATACATTCCTCTTATTTGGGATCATTCACATAAGCCGAAGACCATTTTTCCACATAGAATGTCTCCTCCCTGAGTACTCCAACAAGATATGTTTAGACCAATAGTGTTGGGATCATTCACATGAGTGAGGGATTGATGACCTACATAGGATATTACCTCTCTAACTAATTCAACACTATCCCTCTCCAAGTACTCCAAAACTACATGTTTCTTAGTCTTGATTAATATGAATTCTCAAACCCCCATAACCAATTAATTGTATTAATGTTTCCACTTGATTACAAAAATGCACATGTAGAGACAATCTACACAAGGCATTGATCTCTAACACACAAGATCCTCTGGCATCCACTTTTGGGCCCCAACAGCTATGATGATCTACTCACCTAGGGCTTCTATCCTACTCACAAATGCAAAACCAAATCATAGAAGAGTTTAGGGAGTGACATTCGTAGGGTCCCATACCCCTAATTTAAACAAAACCCTAACTCATCATATAAGGATCACAACACATAAAACATCATAAGGAACAAAGAATATAACAATATATATTTACAATCATCAATTGTATACATCAGATAGAAATTTGACATGCCTCTGGTGTCTTAAACAATAATTGGGAACATGAAAATCCAAGCATGAGGTCAACTAGTTAAAAATCCCCTAAATCAAGTACATATAATTTGAAAAAATTATAATAAAAACATGTAGTATATAAAAGAAAGTATAGATAAGAATACATGATAGATATCATAATACAATATTTCTTTCCTTTAGTTGCCAAAAACCCTCAACATAAGCTAACATATCTCCAAAAAATAGTGGCTAAATACCATAGGAAAACACATAGCTATCTTCACAAAAAGGAAATCAAAAACTTTAAATAACTATAAGAATTGAATATAAAAATATAACACATCATGAGAACATATAAATAGACATATTTTTACCAGATAAATAATGCAATCAATAAGTTCAATCCATACCTCCAGTCCTATGAAGATTCAGTGAAAGCCAGAGCAAGGAGACAAATAGAGTAAAATAAATTCACTTGAGATTCATCATTCAAACCTAGTCCAATTTCAAAAACCTCCATGGTTGAAGAAGAATCAATTCCACATACATAAGTCCCTCTCTCAGCTATTTAAACTCTCCCATATAAATCTCTCTCCAAAAGGAAATAAACTTACAAATCCTTAAAGAATTATACTCATAAACTCTCCGTCACATATCATTAGTTTTTCTCCATAAAAATATTCATAAATAGTACAACTAATCTCTCTTCTACCTTTTAGTCATCCTCCCCCTCCATATTTACATTTTTCACTTTATATATATATATATATATATGTATTCTTAAATAGCTTTCACACCTCTTTAGGGGAAAAGACACCATCATTTTAAACAAAAATATTTCCAAAACCCAAAATTTCCCTATTTTATGTAATTAACTACAATTTTACAAGTTGTTTAGGAATATTAGGGGTAAAGTAAGGCTATTCTAGGGGTATATAATGAATAAATTGTCCAAAAATGATGTAAATACTTTTTCTAGTGCTTTGTAACCCATTGTTGTGTGTGTGTGTGTGTGTGCGCGCGCGCACATGCATGTGTGTGTACACCCATATATGCTTATATAAATATACAAACAAATATTGTAGATAATTTATATGAAGATACATACATTTCAATCATGAACACATACTTACAAACACTAGAATCCACTGATCAATCCATAAAAAGAACTGATAAAAACATTATCCTCAGACTAGGTGACTAAATTCCTATTAGATTTCTAAGGATATAAGGAGGCATATATACATATCATGGTTCCATCTCCTTTTTAACAACAACTAGTTCAAGGATTTCAAGGCATGCTAAAACCTATGTAACTAGGTGGAGTTGATGCTTGGTAGCTACATCACCAACCAACAAGATATAACACACACACACACACACACACACACACACACACACACACACACAACACAAAAAAAAAATAACAAACATGGAAGGAGGAGTTCAACATCATCTAGATCTCCTAAAGAAGTGACTATGAATCCCTCCCCTCATCCAAAAATACACCAAGAAGAGTAAACATACACATATATATAAGACATCATGGGTATGTTTGCAATATGGTCAGATAGATGTCCTGATGGTTGATATTTATGGAAACATATATTCAGCATTTCATTTGTGCATTTAAAGATAGAAAATTGTGTAAGTGTTAGATAGTTTGTAGTAACACAAGGAAAATATGTCATGTGTACCGATGAATCATTGAGAGTTAGCTCATGCATAGTTGAGGAAATCTCTATGACAGTTTCATGATGATCTATACCAATACGCAGATGTGTATGGATAGTATGGTGCAAGATATTATTGAAATACTAGTACAGGTATTTAACAGAGCAAAATAGAGCATAGCAAAAAATTGTATTATACAACTTGAGGAATCATTTTGGAAACAAAATAATTATTGTCATGATGAGCCAACTATGTGGATATTATTCCATAAGTTACTTCATATTATGCCAAGCGTGTGAAAGCATGAAGATCGACTAAGTAGAGATTTATGAATATGAGAGGTATAAGTAAAGATATTATCTTGTGAAAATAAGTAAGTGATGTATGATGAACTATGCAACATATATATGATCTATGCAAGATTTTTGATTGATGATATACGAACTATATATGATGTTTGATAAAAAAAAGTGTAAAATGCAATAGACAAAAAGTATTGTATGTATATCTATTCTTGTGAAAAACTAAATTTTATAATTGCATGTTAGGGAAATGGGCTCTTCTTGCATACATTTTATTTGATCCACCAACTCCTAATAGGGTTAAAGAAACTCCTAACAAGGTTGAGGCTTCTAATAAGGCCTAGTCCTCTAACAAGGACTCGAGGCACTATATGTGCTTCATAGAGTCCTAACAAGGTCAATATCCTTAATAGGATCCTATTATTTAATGAATCATCTAGTGGGTATTATCCCCAGTGGGGTGTTCCCTTAGCTAGGGTTTTCCTAGTTAACAAATAATGGTGTTATGAGTTCTCTATGTGCATGATTATATTTACTATTTAGAATTGTTGGTTTACTTTCATATGAAAGTTATAAAGTAATTAACAATATTCAGTTGTGGGAAAAAGTTTTTAGAATATTGATTCATCCCCAACTCTTAGTATTATCTATTTCTAACAATTGCTTGAGTAAGATCCCTATAGATATGGAATAGTTGAAGAAAAACCTTGAAGAATCTCTTGAATAGATTGACCTTCTTATTGAAAAAACAGACAACCTAAAAGATAGATATGAATATACAAATATTTTCATTGGTAAACTGAAAGACAAGATTGATGATCTAAAATCTAGCAAGGAATCTATTGCGCAGACTAGTGACAATGATGAAGTAGGAAATCTACAGAAAGAAAATGAGATTTTGAAACATGAACTAAAAATTGTTGAACTTGAGTCTTAAGAAAGATGGTGGCAAGAATGAACCAGAACTGAAAACTAAGAATGTAGACTTTAGATCCTAGTTAAGTCAACTTAAATTTGAACTAGATACTATCAAGATTGAGCATGTAGAATTAGAGAAGTACAATATCATTGTGAAAGGAGAACTAACACAAGCCAAGAAATAGTTAGAGAAACTTTATTCTAGTAGTGAGAAGATAGATCAATAGAAAATTCACCAAAGACCTTCTTATGACAAGACATGACTTGAATATTTGATTGGAGAGAAACTAGCCAAGAAAGTTGAAATCAGAAGAGAATCAGATCTATTATTAAATCCCCTAAGGAATTTGATTTGAGTAAGGTTGAATCAAGCACATCTACTAGAGTATCAAAGGAAGTAGAATTAATTGATTTATTAGAGAAACATGGAAAACCAAAGATAACAAAGCAAGTTGATAAACCTAAGAAAGATGAACCACCAAAGGAAGTAAAACATGAGTTTAGAGGTAGATGCTTCATACGTAATGAAGTTTCACATATGAAAAGAGATTACACAAGTATTTTAAATGTATTACTAATTTCTATTATTATTATTTGTCATGGTTATGGACATAAAGTAATAGAATGCAAGAAACCTAAGTTTGATGGTAATAATGCAAATAGCAGAATGTTTAGGAATACTAACCCTATAGGTAATGAAAGAGGAAGATCATAGAATAGATCCAATGATGGAGAGAAATCTAATGGAGAGAAGAATCACTTTGTGTGTTACAAGTGTAACAATACTAGACACATTGCAAGAAATTGTAGAGCACTTGAGAATCAAAATGGAACTAATCAAAGAAGAAATACACCTATATGTCAATTATGTAATAACTTCAAACACTACGAGATATTGTAGAATGGATAGAAGGAACTTTAATAGGAATCTTAATAACATAAGGAACAACCAAAAAAATGACAGAAGGCATGATAATGGTAGTGACAACAATAAGAAGCAAGCAATTAAGGAACATGTTGATGAATTCAAAGAAGCATTTGTGAAAGCTAAGGATACAGAAAGATCTTATAATTTTTTGTAGGAATAGTATTTCGATGTACCTAATAAGACATTGAAGTCATAGATTGTTTGTGACTCATCCTACCTAAATTAAGTAGTTTTAGAAGGGGCAGTGCATCAACTGGCCAGAATTGATGTTAAAGAGAGAGTTGGAAGTTGCATAGTTAATAGTAGGTTAAGAACATAGAGAGAAAGCTACCATCAATTGTGCACTATACAAGTCTAGATATGATCTTAGTGAGCAGGAATCTAGAAAACAAGCTTACTAGTAAAAAAAGAGAGAGTATTTGAATTTATGGTGGATAGGCATTAAATACACAGTGTGATATGAGATGATTTAAGGATTGTAAGCAAGATTGTATGTACCATTTGTTCATGTGAAGTATCATGAGTGAATCGAAGAGTGATTTGATAGTGAATTGAAATGCGAAGAGAAATCTATGAAGTACAAAGTTGCAAAATCCCTAAATTGCATTTTTAAGGTATTTTATAGAATTTGAATCCATTTTTTCAGTGTTTACAGTTATAGTTTCAATGGATAGTTAGACTTTGTATGATGTAAGTGATAGACCATGATACATTTAAGAAACATCCATTTGTTTCACTTTTGGATGATCCGTTGGGCACATTTTTGTAAATTCCAAAGAATGTGCTTTGTGTTGAGGATATCATAAGCTATATTCACTACAAGATAGAAAATATTGGTGATGATGATATCCATCAAGATTTGGGGAAAATGTGTAACAATGACCTAACCTTGAAGTCTGAGTATGTGCACTTAGATGGCTTAAATCTAGTAAAGTATATGTTTTATAAAGAGTTTGATAATCATGATCAGACGCAAAATAATTCAAAGTAGGGTACACAATGATATGTTGTGGCTAGGTGATGTGCAGATAGTTATTGATAATGACCTAATTCATAAGGTCACAGGATTGAGTAATGAAGGCTATAATCCTATTAATGAGAAGAATGTCAGGAAGATGATTGAGATAATCTTGAATACAAGGTTTCATGGAAGAAACATGAAGATAGACTCCATTCAAGACAAAGGAGTAAAGATACTCAGCACTTGATATTAGGGTAAAATTTCAACTATGGATCAAGGGTTTCCTTAGTATACCAGCTGGATTTTTACATGTAGCTTATGTAATGAAAATTCAAGGGAGAAAAGTTAATCTATGTGAGATTATCATATTGTAATTGTTGGATAACATTGCAAAGTTGAAGAAGACAAAGAGCACAATTTTTAGATTTGAGTCCCTACTAAGCCATTTATTCTTCTATGTTGCAAAGAAGTTTCATGGAATGAAAAATTGGGATAGCAACAAGTGCGTAATGAAGATGGTGACTCAATGTTACAAATCAAAGTTAGAGAATGTCAGAGATAAAGACGTAGATAGTATGATGAAGAATTTTTAGACATAAATGAAACATAGGTATAGAATACCTCCCTCCATGGTGGTAAAATATAAAGATGAAATATGCTTTATGGTGGAGACATATAACACTTGTATGGAAGCTGTAGTATCAAGGGTAATGTTCATAGAGCCCATGGGATATGAGATGAGTGTTGATCTCATAGAAGGGTATGTGTAAATCATACTCCAGTTAGAGGACATAGAGTGCCCTAGATGGGGAACTTATGAGGAGAAAATGAGAATAATTCACTTTTAACTACACTACAAGGAAAGCAAGAAGAAAGTGGAGAAAGTAATTGATCCCATCCTTAAGGAATCAGGAATGACTCGAGAGGAATTCAATGAGGTAAAAGGCATTGCACTAGAGATGCAAGCAAGAAAATAATCTAAGATGTTAGCAGCAACCCCAATTGTTGTAGTAGAACCTTTAAAAGGTGTGATAATAGCAGAACCATGGGCGTAGGCACCCATTGAACCTTATGCCATAGTAGCACAAGTGAAACCTATAAAGACAAGAAGTGAGTAGCCAAGGAGGTAGCAAGAGGTGGAAGCACCTACAACATAGAGGAAATTAGACAGATTGGTCAAGGTGAAGCAAGAACTTGAACCTTCACCAAAGAAAAGGGTCAAGCAAACCACCAGTGGACTAGGCAAGAGGAGAAAGATGATGCAAGCAAACAAATCTTACAGTTCTAAGGATGAAGCTAGAGATAGACTAGTAGTGCAAGATGCACAGGAAGGCATAATTGTAGTTGGAAAAAGAGCATGGAAACCAAAGGTATAGAACATTAACATACAACTAATACACATTTAAATAAGTATTATAACTTGTATAGTAATATGGATAGAAGGTGGTTAGAAAATTTCATAGTGAGAAATATGATTTTGAGGAATAAGAAATTTGAGAATATACAGAATAAGATACTAGAAGAACTATATAATAGGGTAATAAACAAGAAGAAGAGAGTATTAGAAGAAGATTTGAATTTGAGGATTACTATGATAAATAAACTCTATGAAGTTGACTCTAAGGAGGACTCAAACAAAATTTTGAAGGATATTGAGCCCTTGCTGAGGAACAAAAGAAGAGAAATTATTCTAATGGGAAGCAATTATGAAGATGTTAGAAAATAAATAGAGGATGCAATTGTAAAACAAATGACCATAGTACCAGAGGTAAGTGCACAAAGTACACTTTCTAGTGAAGAGGAAGAAGTAGTGGAGACACAATAGACACTTTCACCATTGCACATTGTTATGGGTATTGAATCCATGCAACTGGATAGTACACACATAACTATGGACACAAAAGAAAATCAATTTGTAGCCTAAGGCCAAAATTGGCAATATTACAGCTTACTCCAACTTAGATGATGATGGAGAAGAAGATAAGAAGAAAGAAGTGGAGGAGTAGAAGAAAAAGGAAGAAGATGAGAAGAGAAAGGAAGCACAAAAGAAAAAGAAAGAAGAAGAGGAGAAGAAAAAGAAGATTCTAAACTTAATCATAAATAGAAGATTGTAATGCAAGAATCAACATTCTTGTGCAATCTAAAACATGTGGAGTTAGAAATTGGAAAGGTAGTGTTCCAACATGAGGCTGACATATCTTATGTATCCCCAACAACTATATCTATTGTAGTACCAATAGCTAGCCCATCAGTAGTAGTATCAGATGATGAAGATCATAAAGGATTGATGAGCTCACTAAGCAACTTGTTTGAGAAGAACAAATTAGTAAAGTCTTTTGAGAAGGCATTAACTAAAGTCTTAGATATAATGTAGAAGATAGTTACTACAACTATATCAAATCAATACTTGTAGTCTAAGGCCAAGGAATTGGTGAAAACCTTTGATGAGGAATTCACAACTCTAGCAGATATAGTTTCAATGCAAGCACATGCTAAACATGATGCAACACTATTTAATATAGTATGCACTAATGTGAGGAATGATCTAAAGACACTTGATGGAAGAATCAAGGATTCAAGAAAGCACATTGATGAAGGAAAAAGGTTGTATGAATAGTGTGCACTATCATACAAGTACCTAACTAATTTCAAGAGCCAAATAAAGGGTAAGTTGAGTGAACTTGAAACACTCGCTGCTAAGTTACAACTCTTAGAGACTAGTATTGAGGACTGTGGAGGTGAAGTTGTGATTATACATGATGTAATTAGAGGCTTGGAATTTGATAAGGAGAAGGAAGAAAAGAGATTCTCTAGTCTTAGAGATTTTTTTCCAAAAAAGATCAACCTTCAACAGAGGTAATTGGAGGAATGTCTTGTAGCAAAGACTTCCTATGAAAAATTTGTCCATACTAACTTAAGCACAGTTGCATTGACATCTTATGCACTATGTGCACTAATTAGTATCTCGGATACAATGAAGGAGAACTAGAAGCGGGAAGTAGAAAGACTGAAACTTGTATATGCAGATTGTTTTTCCAGAATATCAAGTTGATGAGTAGAAGATCACCCAGTTTTTGTTGATATAATTTTTGACACCTTTGCCACTAATGTCAAAGGGGGAGTAATATGTAAAAGAAAATTTCATAGTTGTAAGTTGTATATTGTATATGTAAGGGGGAGTACGCTTATGTATCAATGTAAATGAATGAGAAGAAATGTAATGATCCATCAAAACATGAATAAAATTGTTATGTTTTGAAGGCAGTTTTGTGTACTTACTTTTATTTATTTTTTACTATGTATGACATCATTTTGGGACTTAGTCAGTTTTCCCAAATGTTGCCATCAATGTCAAAGGGGGGGATTTTTGGCAATATGGTCAGATAGATGTCATGATGTTTTTCATTTATGGCAACATAGATTCAACATTTCATTTGTGCATTTAAAGATATAAAATTGTCTAAGCATTAGCCAGTTGCATTAACATAGAGAATAGATGTAATGTGTACCGATGTCTCATTGATATTTATCTCATGCATAGTTGAGGAAAGCTCTATGACAATGTCATGATGATGTATACCAGTGTGTAGATGCATATGGACATTACGACGTGAGATATAATTGAAATACCAGTACGGGTATTTAACAGAGCATAATAGAGAATTGAATTGTGTGACTTGAGAAATTATTTTGGTAACAAAATAATTACTAAGTCATGATGAGCTCACTATGTGGATATTATTCCATAAGTTACTTCATATTATGCCAAGCATGTGAAAGAATTAAGGCCGACTAAGCAGAGATTTATGAATATGAGAGGTACAAGTAAAGATCTTATCTTGTGAAAATAAATGTGCAATGTATGATGAACTATGTGACATATATGATCTATGTGAGATTTGTGCTGATGATATGAGAACTACATCTAATGTTTGATCAAAGCAAGTGTAAAATATAAAAAATAGAGAGTATTGTATGTATATCTATTCTTGTGAAGACCTAAATTGTATAATTGCATGTTAGGGAAATGGGCTCTTCTTGTATACATTGTAGTTGATGCACCAATTCCTAATAGGTTTGAGGCTTCTAACAAGGCCTAGTCCTCTAACAAGGACTCGAGACACTATATGTACTTCATAGACTCCTAACATGGTCAATATCCTTAATGAGATCCTATTATTTAGTGAATCATCTAGTGGGTATCATCCCCACTGAGCTTTTCCCTTGGCCAAGGTTTCCCTAGTTAACAAATAATGGTGTTATGAGTTCTCTATGTGCATTGTTATATTTATTATTCAAAATTATTTGTTTACTTTCATATGCAAGTTATAAAGTAATTAACAATAATCAATTGTAGGTAAAAAAAAATAGAATATTGATTCACCCCCCTCCCAAGTATTATTTATTTCTAATAGGGTTAGCCCAGCTAGCTTAAGAAAAACTAATTATAAGATTATTAAAAATAGGGTATTGAAAACATAAATAATAAATAAATTTAGAATAACATATAAAGCATGATACAATTCAAACATATAGTCAATCTCTTAAAGACATTATATAGAACATGAACAAGTGTCTAATGTAATGAGGAGCTTCTTCACTTTAGAGCTTCCTTTCTCAACCAAGGCTACTCCTACCCTACTTAGGGTTTCTATTTAAAACCCCAACCTATAGGAATCCTTCCCAATCCCCTTTCACCAAGATACTCACCCAATAATTCAAGTTTCCTTCATCCACCTTCAGCTCACCAACTATGCACTATTTGACCTAGAGTGCCAATGTTTGACCCAATGCACTTAAAATTCCAAATTAAAGTTTGAACCATCATTATGAGGTTCTTGACACATTTCCTACCATTCTACATCATTCTTTTGAGTTTTACACACCCACAACTTCAAATTGCTTTGTTTATCCTTATAGCCCTAAGAGGCCCTATTAACCCTCCTAAAAACAAGGAACAAGCTATAACTACCAAAAACTCATAACAAGGCCACTTGGTATCTTAAGGAATTTTCTTTTGAATGACCTAAGCTTGGATATTTTCTAGGCCTTAGGTCTCTAAGGTGGCCATACAGTATGGTTCCAGAAAACCCTTACTTTAAGGGTTTTAAAGGCAATGACAATGAATCCTTCACAAATGGTTTCAAACTCTACTTCCAATCTCCTCCTTTGAGTTATGAACCCTTAAAATCATACTCCTTCATTTCCTAAACAATATTGGCACATGCTAATCCACTATTATCACCAAAACTTTGATTCAAGCTTTCATTACACCTTACCAAGCCTTCACTACTTGCTTAGGACTTGCTTGAACAATTAAATTCTTGACTTGCACAGACCCAAAACATTTATATACATTACTTATAGGGGCTATTTCTTGATTTCCAAGATCCATGGCTTTTTAACCTAAGAAGTTCCAGCCATAGCCATTTGAATGCTGGTAACACAAAATTGGACAACAGGGATAAAAACTTAAGTAATTTTTAAAACCTTATAAAATGAATTCTTGAAACAAAAAAAACTATGCATGGATTCAAAGTATGTTCCCAAGACATTGAAACATTAAAAATAGTAGGTTATTCAATCCACTTTCTTTATTGAATCCTCCAAACCACATTTTATGTCACTCCATATAATTTAACATCCAAACCCTGGAAATGAGTTGGAAGGTGTTAAAGTAGGCTACCTCTTCGATCTTGGACCTTGGTTTGAGCCATAACTACCCATTTAGTTCTTTCTTCAAAACTGTGCAAAAATTTGCTATGCAAAATTGCAAAGTTGTCAATGCAACTTTTTGACAACTTTTGCAATTTTTCAAGTTGAGCCTTCAAACTTGACTGGTTTGTAATCAAACCTTATAAAATGAACCTAAAACACCTAGGTTCCACTTTTGAACACATCTTTCCCCCTTTTAGGTTGTTTTTCCAAATTTTGCCTTATTGAGCAATTCTAAGCAATTTTTGCCTAGCTGGTCCTAATTGACATGACAATTACATTCCAAATCCTACCTACTCAAACCTCTTAAAATTACCTTGGGACTTTACTCCTAGTCCTTATTTCCCCAATGGTTGGTTAGAACATTTACAAACCAAAAATACATTAGGGTTTCACCTTTACCCCTAGGTGCTTCTACACCATTCTCCCTCGACAAGAAAAAACTAAGGTACTATTAGAGAGAGGAATTCTTTGCTAATGCCATGATTCTTGGAATCAATCATAGAAATCCATGTGGCCTTAGCTTCAAGTGTATTCAACCACTTTACTAGATTTTCCTTGTAGGCCTTATTTCTTATATTCTTCTTCACTCTAGAATCCAAATCCTCTATACTTGTGGTTGCTTTCTTTTATGCACTTGTAGGTTTTAGACATCCTTGCTTAGCTCTTCCTAATACTCTACTTCATCCATCTTAAGACCCTTCTAATTTATTAGGCCTTTGACATTAAATATAGGAGAGATAGCCATGTCCTTGAATAATTCTATCTTGTAGGCATTGGGTCCATACTTCTCAAGTACCTTGCATGGCGCTATCCTCTTCATATGAAACTTACTTGGGATGCCCTTTTGCAACTTGGCTTTTTTTAGATAAATCATTACCAAGTATCCCACTTCAAACTACAACTCTCTTCTCCCCTCATCCTTCTTCTCCTTCAATTTCTAATTATCCTCCATCAAGGTTTTCTTATCATGATCATGCACTTCTTTCATGGATTGAACAAAGTCATTAGCATGCACACTAATGTTGGCTTGGCCCAGTAAGTCTCTTAGCTCCATGATGCCCATTGGATGAGTCCCATACACTATTTGGCAATGGCTCAACCTTGTTGTTATGTTTTTAATAAGATAAATAGGTTTTGCATGGATCCTAAAACCCAAAAGTTAAAACATATCAAAAGGTTGACAAGAAGTAGTTAAACCAAAGAATGAAAGCCAACCAAGGGCCTAGTACAACAGACAGAAAAAAAGCCAACTAACCAAAAATCTATAGTAGTCTAATAGTCCCAAAGATAGGAAAATAAAAACCAAAGTTAATCCTTTATCTTTCTCTTGATCTCCTGCATCATTTATGCTGCTTCATAGGCTTTGTTAATCTCCTCAACCATCTACTCCTGCTTCTTCTAACCATCCTAAACCATGCTACTGAAGGTAATTTCAGTCATCACTTCCTCTTTGATTATGGCTCTTTCTCTATCCTTTTCCTCATTTTCATCTGGAAGACCTTTGGCTTTCAACATTCTAGTAAGGGACAAGATATTATCATTGATAGAAGTTAGAAACAATATCATCTGATTAGCCAGATTATGATTATAGTTTTCAAAATTTTGGATTCTCTTCTCAACCAAAATGGGTCTATCCCCCTATTCATTCAAATTTCCACAATCTGGAATCTTCCTTTTATTTTCCAACTGGCCTATTTTTTCTCTGAATTCCTTTAATTCATGGTAAAACTTTTTGATTGACCTAAAATTGTCAATCATACCATTTCTAGCATTATTAAGCAAATTCATGCTAGTTTGCCTTACATTATCCATAATAGCCACCATTTTCGGATCAATGAGATCCTCTAACTAGAGGTGACCCTATTTTTCTTCTAGAATTTGTGGGTTCATACAATACCCATTTTGGAAGTTCTTACATTAAAATTTCTCCAGGCCATGCGCCTATCCTTAATTACCACCTCTCCTCCCTCACCATCTTTCTTCTCCTTGTCCTATTCCTAGGGGTGAGTAGGGGAAAGAGGAATGGCAAAGATCTTTGACCCAAAATTCAAAATCCCCTTTGCATCCTTTTCTTTAGACCTCTGCTATTTTTAAGCCACCAGCTCCTCTTTCTTAGTTTCCACCTCCTCATCAATCTCTTCATCAATTTTCATATCCTCCCCTTCCTCCTTGTACTCTTCATCTCCTTGGCCTAAAGCTTTAGACCCTATGTCCTCTACAGCTCTTCCTGTACAGGGTTTTAATTGATGAGGGTGATTTCTTCTCTAAATCCTTAGCCTTCTTTCCAAGAAAAATGTTTTCTTCACCCTTTGAACTAATACTTTGGACATCCTCTATATCAAACGAGAAGTTAGAACTTCCCATATCCATAGATGCATCCACATCTTGCAGGGGGGTTTTTCTTATCATCTAAGCCTTGAAATGCTCATAAATTAGAAGTAATAACCCCTCATGCAGGGCCAAATTTGCAGAAGGTTTCTTCTTGTGCCCAGAAATACCCTTACACATTGAAGTATATAAATAAAAAGGGAACAAAATCTTGACACCATAACAAAAGTAATTGAGTAAAATAAAATGGTGTGTTCTTACTCTATCAAATCTAGTGTCCGAAGAAATATACTCTATAATAGCCTGTAAAACATACCTCCATAGCTTCTTGATTTTGTAGTAAGTTTCACACTTTACTAGTTCGTTTCTCTCCTTAGTATTCTTTGTAAAATCCTTCAAAGCATTAGTTGAGACCTTCTTATCTTTTTAAAACTTCAACCCCTCTACCAAAATTTTAGTTACAAGAGAAATGACTTCCTCTATGACCTAAAATGAAACCATGTCCACTTTAACACTCTCGTCTTTCCATGAATTAACCATATTGTTATTGATCATAGGGTTGAAACCATGAATTTTAGCAATATAGTTGGCTATACTACCCTTCTCTAACTTTTACCAGACTTTAGTCCTTTGTTTCCATTTATCTACTTCACCAACAAGTTCCTTCCTACTTCTTTCCCCCACCATTTCTATATTTTCAACACTGACTATTCTCATAAACTCTAACCTCTAATATCCCTTCTCCAACCTTTAAAAATTTCGATGGTCTCCTCTTCAATAATCACTGGTATGTCTTTCTTTACCCCAAAAATGGTAATGGAATAGAAAAAATTGACCTAAGAAATGTGTCAATTTGACACTAATAACCTCATCTGACTGTGTTTTCTGTAAATGCCATAATTACAAATACTCAAACCCAAACTCTAATTAATAACCATTATTATGATTACATATCCATCATACCTCCTTGGATTTTTTCTAGCTCGATTAGGCTTTTCACTTCTTATAGGATATTCTTGCCCAAATTCCAAATCATCACCTTATCTTGCCTAACTACTTCGTTGGCAAACTAGTCTGCCATAGAATTTGCCTCGCTATATTCATGGGTGATGTGGACACTTTTGAAATTGCTAAGAAAGGAGCAAGTCTCTTCAATGATATTAGCTATGGATCATAATGGTCGAGTGACCCCTTTAATGCACCTCATGATGTTATTTGAACCCCCCTCCAACCATAATTTTTTAACTCCCATGTCCAAAGCTAGTTTCACCGTGTGGTATGCAGCACTGGCTTCTGCATAATGGTTTGTCTGATAACCCAAAGGGTGGGAAAAAATTGCCACCCCTCCACCATAGCTATTTCTAATGATACCTCCAGAACGCAAAGGTCTAGGGTGTCCTTTAGTTGCACCATCAAAATTTGATTTATGTCATCCCTCAAGAAGGAGTAGCCATTTCACCTCTTGTCTTTTAGTCCCCCTATCCTTATCTTTCTCCTTCTTATTACCACCATTTTCAATGTCTCCCCCCTTTCTAATTTGGTAATTCTCTTTTAAGTTTCTATATATCTTTTTTGCTAGAACAAAAGCAGGTTCCTCTCTATCTCTGAAGATGTTATTGTTTCTTTCCTTCTAGACTCCCCAATAGAAATGAGGCAAAGACCATGTACTTAAATCTTGCAAATTTGAGCCTTTAAACACACTATTCCATTGACAAAAGAAATCCACTACATTACTTGGCTTGCACCAACTTACACCAAGGTTCTTGGTTAAGCGATCCCAAACCTCCCTTGAATAAAGACAATGGATAAACATATGATTAGTCGATTCCATTTGATGTTTACACAATATACATCTATTAGGCATATATGTCATATTTTGATTAAATTATCTTGGGTAAAAATTTTCTCTTGTAAATCCAGCTAGAAAAATATATTAAACTTTGGGGTAAGACCAGGTAACCAGGCTTTAGCCCAAGGGGTCTTCTCATTCAAGCTCCAAAGCGAGTTATATCTTGATGCAATTGAGTAAAAATCATTAGGGTTGTGTCCCCATATTAATTCATCCCTCTTGTTATTAAAAATCATAGAGTTCAGCATTATCATAACCACTTGAGGTCATTAGAAATGAAAGACAAGTCTCTCCAACCCTGGTCTATTCTATAATCACTAACTTTCAAACCAAATCGCTTAATAAAAATATTTGACCAATTTTCAAAGATAGGATTATTTATAAGGGAGCCTTGAATCAACCAATTACCATGCTAGAAGATAATTTCATCACCATTACCTACTTTTCACTTAATCTTAGCTTTGGCCAGGTCCCTTGCCTTTAGGATACCATTCCAAATGACAGACTCATTTGGGATGTCTTCATTACTGAGAAAGAACTGAATAGTAGGTCTTCTGACATACTTATTAACAAAAATATCTCTCCATTCTCCTATACTATTAAAGATGTGCCAAATCTATTTTTCTAGAAGAGCCTTATTAAGATGTTTTAATTTCCTAATTCCCAAGCCCCCATAGCTCTTAGGAAGATAGAAATTATCCCAAGCCACAAGGGTATATCTTTTCCAACCCTCAAGTCCAAACCAAAGAAAATCTCTCTAGAACATTTCCATTTTTGTTAGCAAACTTAACTGGTATCCTGAATAGACTCAGGGCATACATCAGAAGATTCTAAAGAGTGGATTTAACCAAAAGACACTTGCCTACTTGACTAAGAGAATCCCCTGTCCACCACAGTAGCTTCTTGCTAAACCTGTCAAGAATCCCATTCCAGAAAGAATCAAGAGGCTTAGTACCCATATGGAGACCAGGGTAAGTAGAAGGGAGCTTCCCCAATCCACACCCAAGAATCCTCGCAATTTTCCTTTGTCTACCCTCTGGACTATTAATGAAGAAAAAAAAGCTTTTCTCCCAATTAATAAGTTGTCCTAATCCTCTGATATATATATCTAGAATATCCTTCATCACTTTTGCCTCCTTAATAGATGCCTCCCCTCCCATAATAGTATCATCTACAAACTATTGATGAGAAAAAGAAGCACTCCTCGAAGACGATTTGGTCCCTCTAAGTCTCCCTTCTTGTTTATTCTTCTCAATCAACCTTCCAATACATTCAGCCATGATAATGAACAAAACTAGAGAGAGAGGGTCCCCCTGTCTTAACCCTCTCAAAGGTTTGAAAAAAATTGAGGGAGCCCCATTTACCAAAATTGCAAGAGAAGAAATAGAAATAAGTTGAGAAATAAGCTTGCAAACTTTTTGATCAAAGCCAAAAGCCTGAAGCACCAAACCAAGGAAAGTCTAGTCCACTTGATCATAGGCTTTAGAAAAATCTAGCTTAAGAAGCATACCTTCTCATTTTCCTACTTCCATGGAATGAATCACTTCATGAACCATCATGATAGAATCCAATATCTGTCTTCCAGGGACAAAACCCATTTGTTGTTGAGATATAATCAAAGGGAGAATTTTAAGAATTATAGAAGTTAACACCTTTGAGATAATCTTGTAGAAAGAGTTACCAAGACTAATAGGTCTAAATTTATCCAAAGAATCAGCCCCAGGAACTTTAGGAATGAGGACCAAGAAAGTAGAATTGATCTCTTTTAGAATGCTTCTTGCTCCAAAAAATTCCTAAATAGCCTTCATCACATCTTCCATAACCACCACCCCATAAGTTTGGAAAAGGAAAGTTGGAAAACCATTTAGTCCAGGGGATTTGTCAATAGGCAAAGAAAAAAAATCTTCTCTAACTTCCTGTGCTTTTGGGATCACCCTCAACATTTTGTTACGATGGGTTGAATAATCTATGGGAGACAAGAGATAATTTCATTCTGATCCACCTCTAATAACAAGGGATCCTAGGACAGAAAAGAAGAGAAATAAGAAACAACCTCAATAGAAATATCATTCTCTCTAGTCAAAAGATCCTGCCCCTTTTTTAAGCCTAATATTCTATTATTTGCTATATGATTAAGAGTAGAAATATGAAAAAACCTGGTGTTTTGATCCCCCTCTTTAAGTTAATTGATTCTTGATCTTTACTTCTAGAACTTCTCTTCTTTACTAATAATATTGTGCAAGTCAATTAGAATAGGAATCTCAACATTCATATTCAAATCATTAAACCCATCTTGTTGAATAGTGTCCTGAATTGAAGTGAGCTTGACTGACAACAACCCTGTTGTTATGTTCTTAATATCATTATAGGAAAATTTATCTTGAGGGATGACTTGTTCCCAACTTTTCCCATACTTTTTGATAAGACATCTTAATAGATTGCCTGAGACCCTATTGATGATCTCTATTTGCCCATTTGTTTGGGGATGGTAGGCAAAATTATGAGCTAGATTTGTTCTAGCCTTTTCCATTTCTTCCAAAAGTTCCCCATAAATTTGACATCTTTGTCAGCAACTATACTCCTTGGTAAGCCATGTATCCTAACCACCTCCTTGAAGAATAGATTGGTAATATTTCTTGCATCATGTGTTGTCTTGCATGGGATGAAATGACTCATCTTGTTGAACCTATCTACCACCAAAGACACATTGTCTAACCCTATCCTAGTCCTTGGTAATCCCACAATGAGGTCCATGTTGATGCATTCCCATGGCCCATTAGGGATAGGTAGGGGTTGGTAGAGTCCTACATTTAATGAAGTGCCCTTTGCCTTTTGACATATGCCACACTACTCCACATACCTCCTTACATCCCTTTGCATCTTAGGCCAATAATAGAACCTCTCCACGAGGTCTAAAGTATTGTTAAGACCAAAGTTCCCACTCATGCTCCCATTTTACTTCTCTTGTATGAGATTTTCCCTCATTGATCCCATTGGGATGCACAACTATTGACCCTTGAACAATAACCCATTATGCAAGGTGTATTCAACAAAGTCACTATGAAAATGATTAGTAAAGTTAGTACATCCCTTGTAGGCCTCTAAAAGTTAGTATCCTCCTCATATAGTTCCTTGAATCCGTCCAATCCTATGCTCTACAACTTGACCTCTTGTACTATTAGTAACCTCCTACTCAAAGCATCTACCACCTTGTTATTTGTCCCCTTTTTGTGCTTGTTGGTGAAAGTGTAGGATGGCAAGAACCCCATCCATTTTATGTGCCTCAAACTTAGCTTCTCCTATAAGTTAATAAAGCTTAGGGCTTGGTTATCTATGAAGATCACAAAATCCTTAGGCAATAGGTTATGCCTCCAATTCTTCAGGGCTTGGACAAGTGCATACAGCTCCAAGTCATATGTTGAATACTTTGTCTTAGCTTCATTATGCCTCTCACTAAAAAATGCTATTGGTCTTCCCCCTTGGCTCAAAAATTCCCCAACTACTATGTTGCTAGCATCACACTCCACCACAAATGGCTTCTCAAAACCAGGAAAAACCAATATTGGTTGTGTTGCCACTTCTTTCTTCAACCTCTCAAAACTTGCATATGTTGCCTTGGTCCATGTGAACTTGTTCTTCATGCCTCCTTTGATGGTGTCATTCATTGGTGCACAAATTTCACTAAACCTTCTTACAAATTTCCTATAGAATTGTGCTAGGCTATGGAAACTTTTGACCTTGGTAGCAAATCTAGGGGTAGGAAAACTCAAGACTACCTCCACCTTGTCCTTGTCCAACTTCAAATTGCCTTGGGATACTACAAACCCCAAATACACTAGCTCCTCCTTCATGAACTCACTCTTTTCTAGGTTTATTGTCAACTTTTCCTCTTGAAGTTTCATCAACACCATTTCTATGTGCTTCATATGCTCCTCCTTTGTCTTACTAAAGATGAGGATGCCATCTAAGTATACAACAACAAACACTCATATGTAGTTTTTGAAGACCTCATTCATGACTCTCATGAAGGTACTTGGTGCATTGGTAAGACCAAATGACATTACCAACCACTCATAAATTCCCTCAGTAGTCTTAAATGAAAACTTCCACTCATCACCCTCCTTCATCCTAATCTTCTAATAGCCACTCTTAAGATCAATCTTGGAAAAGTACCTAGCCCCACCTAGACAATCCATTAAATCTTCTATTCTAGGAATAGGAAATTTCTACCTAATTATGATTCTATTGATTGTCCTATAATAGATGCACATCCTCCACTTACCTCCCTTTTTAGCTGCTAGGACAACTTGTATGACACATGGACTAATGTTCTTCCTAATTAGCCCCTAATCAAGCAACTCTTGGACTTGCCTTACAATCTCCTCATTCTTCCCTAGAGTCATCTTGTATGTAGCTTTGTTTGGTAGTGATGCTCCTAGGATGATATCAATTTGATGACTCATGGCTCTCTTTGGAGGTAATGTTGGTGCTGCTCCATCACAAATTATATCCTTGAACTGATCCAATAGGTTTTGTACCTCTCCAAGTATAGGTTTTTGTGAATATGGCTTCTCCTTCTTGAGCTTCACTATGATGGCATACCCTACTCCTTCACCCTCCTTCAAGTCCTTAAGGAACTCTTTTCCACTCATCAACAAACTCTTGGCAATAGCCTTCTCCACCATATGTTCTTAAATTATAGAGTGTATCCTATAGGTGACCCCATCTTTCTTGAAAGAGTACTTGTTTTCCTTCACATGATGCACTGCATCCCTGTCATACTACCAAGGTGCTCCTAATAGTAGGTGGCAAGCATCTGTGGGAATCACATCACATAGGATCTTGTCCTGATACTTACCAATGGTGATGTCTACCCACACTTGTTCATTAACTAGGATATTTTGCCCTTTGTTCAAACAAGTCAGTCTATAAGGACACACATGTGGTATCTTTTTTAGTCCAAGTTTTCATATTTCTTCTTCTAACATTAAATTTTCAATAGACCCTAAGTCTATAATCACTTTGCATACCTTACCTAGTATCTTGCAAGTAGTTATAAATAGTGCTCTTCTCTACTTGGGTTCCTCCTTTATTGGTTCCTTAACCAAGACTCTCCTCAACATGAGGCTTTCTCCCTTCTCTATGTCTAGGTTTGCTTCACCTACCTTCTGATTATCTTCCTCTTGAATGCATGTGATTTTCTTCTCTCCATATGACAATGTTGCCTTCTCTAGACATTTGCAAGCAAGGTGCGCCAACTTACCACAGTTGTAACACTTCATATTACTAAAGTGTGAGCCTTTGTTTCTATTCCCATATCTACCTCCGCCACCATTTTTGGATCCTCTTCCTCTACTAGAGCCTCCCCTTTGACTAGTCTCACTAGCCTTATCATTTCACTTGGAATCTCCATAGCTTCTTTGTTCATTAGTCCTCCCACTAGGGCCACCTCTGAATTCTTTACCTTTTCCTCTATTTTTGTAGCTTGAGTCCCCTTTCTTGCTCAATTTATCTTCCAATTACCTAACCATTTGAAAACAACTCTACAATGTGGTGAGACTAAACAAACTCAACTCTTCCTAAATAGACCACTTTAGGCCATTTAGATACCTGACCACCTTGATTATCTCTTCCTCTTCTACCCTTGACCGTAGAGCCAACTTTTGAAACTCCTTAGTATAGGTAGCCACATCAAGATACTTCTGCTTTAGATTCTACCTCTGCTTGTGAATCTAAATCTCATAGTCTTCTAGAAAGTAGGTTTCTTTTATGTTTTACACAATAACCTTCCAATTAGCTATAGGTTTCTTCCCTTCACTCTCTCTTTCCTCTTGAACAAACTTCCACCATGTCAATGCTTGACCTTTCAATCTAGATTTTTCAAATCTCATCTTTTGGGCCTCTATTTTTCCCTCACACTCAAAGTAGTTTTCAATTATTTAAATCCATTCCAGGACCACGTCTACATCCATCTTGCCATGGAATAGTGAGACATTTTCTACACTCTTTCCTCCAAAAGCCTTGAAGGCTTTGAGGAATGGTTTTTGTTCACCAAGTGGAGGATTTGGTTTAGGTATCTCATCCTCCAAACTCATCTTTTGTTAGATAATGGTGATTGATCAGGGAAGTATTGTACATTCTCCATAATTCCTCGGTGGGGTTTGGGGCTAGGGTGAGCCATGAGTGGGGTTTTGGGGGTGTTAGCCCCAATATAGCTGGGGTCAACAGGCCATGGCTGTCTGGGGGTTCGGGGGTGGACCCCCCAAGAAAAAAAATTGGGCCCTATTTTATTGGGATTTTGGGCTAACATGTAATTATTAATTATAATCCTAGAGTAGTAAAAATACTTGTATAAAAGGGCTTAGGGTTAGGGATTGTTTCATTGTGGGTGATGCAAAAATTGGTTCTTGCAGTGGTATTGAGCTATAAGGGATTATGGATTTTAATGAAGTTGTAATCATCAGATTGTAATAATATTGGACTTTCTATTCTATGTACATGGCCTAGGGATTGGGTGAACCACGTTAAATCTTGGTGCCTTGAGCTCTTTTCTTTGTGATCTATTATTTTCTAATATTGTTTATATTTCCATGTAGTTGTTATTTTTGTATGTGGTTTAATCCTAACAAGTGGTATTAGAGCTAGGTTATTTTTTAGTTATCCTCTCGAGGAAAGTCTCATGATTGAGTGGGAGCAATGGTAGAAGAGGGTAAGTTGATGGTTGACAAGATTAGTAGGTAGAACTTTTAGTTATGGAAGATGCAAATGGAAGACTCTCTTTATCAAAAATATTTATGGAAGCCATTGGAAGGAAAAATGAAGAATCAGGGTCTATGACAAATGATGAATGGGATCTTTTAGGCAGAAAGGTACTTGGAAGCATTCAATTATGCCTAGCACCATTAGTGGTATTTAATATTACAAAAGCAAAGACAACAGAAGAGTTGATGGAAACCCTAGTGAAATTGTATGAAAAGCCCTCTACTTCAGACAAGGTATTTCTCATGAAGCATTTATTTAATATGAAAATGGTAGAAGGTGGATCTATTGTGGATCATTTAAATGAGTTTAATACTGTTACTAGTCAATTATCTTCTGTGGGTATTAATTTTGATGAATAAATTTGGGCTCTCTTGATTTTGTTTTCTTTGCCTGAAAGTTGGAATGGCTTGGTAATGGTTGTGAGTAATTCCATTTTTGGATCTAATACTCTAAAATATGATGATGTGATTGGTGTTATTTTGAGTGAGGAAACTCGTAGGAAACCTTAAGGTGGATCTAAATCTGGAAGTGCTTTAAACACAAAAAGTCAAGGCAAAACGACTAAGAGAGGAAGTAATTCCAAAAATCATGGGAAATCAAGAGGAAAGTCAAAAGGGAAGAGGTCTCAATTGAGAGGACCAAATCACTATTAGTACTATGAGAAACCAAGGTATAAAAAAGAAAGATTGCTAGACTCGAAATAAAAATGAATGGGAAAAGCAAGATGGAGACAAGGAGGCAAATGTGGTAAGTAACAAATCCGAAGAGGATGCTTTGCTTCTATCTTTAGAAATTTTTGATGATTCATGGGTTTTAGATTCTAGTGCTTCATTTCATGCTACACCTCATAGAGGTTATTCTATTGATTATGTCCAAGGGGATTTTGGGCTTGTTTATTTGGGGGATAATGAACCCTAATAGATTGTTTGAAAGGGTAAAGTTAAGATTAAGTTTCTAAATGGGAATCATTGGCTACTACATGAGGTAAAACATGTTCCAAGGCTGAGTAGGAATTTAATTTCAGTAGGGCAACTCGGAGATGAGGTTTTTGTAGTTACTTTTAATGACAAAAATTGGAAGGTTTCAAAAGATTCCCTTGTAGTAGCAAAAGGTGTGAAAGTAGGCACCTTATATCTTTGTATAGGTCATATTGTTCCTTCCACTTTGATTGTTTCAGAGAAAAATGAATGTTTAGGAACAGTTGTTGTAGTTCAGTAGGGAGAAAAAATAGTTGTCATAGATTTTGATACAGTGTTGTGGCACAATAGACTTGGGAACATGAGTGAGAAAGTTATGAAAGTACTTCATTCAAAGAAAGTTTTACCACTTCTAAAATGTGTTAATATGGATTTATGTGAAATTTGTGTGTATGAAAAATAGAAGGGAGTGAGTTTTGTGAAGACTGGGAAGGAAAACAAAAGGGAGAAAATAGAGCTTGTACATACAGATGTATGGGGACCAGTTTAGGTATCTTCCCTTGGTGGCTCTAATTATTATATTACATTTATTTATGATGCAACTAGAAAAGTATGGATTTATTTACTTAGACAAAAATATGATATATTTCAAAATTTTAAGAAATGGAAATGCTTGGTTGAAAATGAGACCGATAAGAAATTAAAATGTCTCATATCTAATAATGGTGGTGAGTATTGTAGTCATGAATTAGAAGAGTATTGCTCCACTAATGGTATTTGTAGACAAAAAATTATTCCAAGGACTCCACAAGAAAATGGAGTGGTTGAACGCATGAACAAGATTATAATGGAGCATGCAAGGAGCATAGGGTTACATGTTGGGTTGCCCTTAAACATGTGGGTAGAGGTTGTTAATATTGTTGTATATTTGATTAATCGAGGTCCCTCTACTCATTTGGGTTGTGGTATTCTAGAGGAAGCATGTACTAGTAAGAAGGTGAGTTATTCTTTTTTCAAAACCTTAAGTTGTGAAGCATTTGCTCATATAGATTCTAAAAATAGAACCAAGCTGGAAGCTAAGTCAAAGAAATGTGTATTTTTTGGATATGGCATTAATGAATTTGGTTATAGGCTTTGAGATTTTAAAGATCATAAAATTGTAAGAAGCAGGGATATCATATTCAATGAGAAAGTGTTGTACAAAGATCCATTGCAGCAACATGACAAAAAAGAAGATGATTATGTAGTGTTGGATGATACTCCAAAAGATGATGTTCCAACAATTCCTCATGATGTGAAATAACTGCAACAACAAATACCACACATACTAGTGATTGTTAGATGATCAATAAGGCTAATTAGACCTCCAGAAAGATTTTCTCCCTCTTTGTATTCTATTTTACTAACTGATGCTGGTGAACTTGAATGTTATGATGAAGCTATGTAGGTGGATACTAAGATTCAGTGGGAGTCTACTATGAAAGATGAAATGGACTCTTTGCTGAAAAATAAGACTTGGGATTTATGCCAATTGTCTGTAGGTAAAAGGGCTTTACAGAATAAATGGGTTTATAGGTCAAAATAAGAGGGTGGAGGTAAGCAAAGATTTAAAGCCAGGTTAGTTGTAAAAGGATTTTCATAGAAAAAAGGCATTGATTTTGATGAGATATTCACTCTTGTTGTTAAAATGACTTCTATCCATACTATTTTAAGTATTGTGGCTACTGAAGATTTGCATTTGGAGCAACTTGATGTTAAAAAAACCTTTCTTCATGGTTATTTAGATGAAGAGATATATATGGCTCAGCCATAGGGATTTGAGATCAAAGGTAAGGAGAACTTAGCATGCAGATTGAAGAAAAGTTTATATGGCTTGAAGCAAGCACCCTGGCAATGGTATCTTAAATTTGATAGGTTTATGCATGAGCATGGATACAATAGGTGTCATTCAAGTCATTGTGTTTATTTTAAGAGGTTGGATGATGATAGCTACATTATTTTATGTTTATTTGTTGATGATATGCTTGTAGTTGGGTCTAACATTAATCATACTAAGGGGTTGAAATGCCAGTTAGCACATGCATTTGCTATGAAGGATTTAGGGGCGAAAAAAAAAATCCTTGGTATGAAGATTTGTAGCGATAGGAAGAACAAGAAATTTACTTTATCTCAGGCTAATTATAGTGAGAAGGTGTTGCAATGTTTCTCTATGGAGAATGCTAAAGCTTTCAGCACACCTTTACCTAGTCATTTGAAGTTGACTAAGGAGATGTGTCCAAAGACACAAGAAGAGGAGGACAAGATGTTCAAGGTACCTTATGCTTCAGCTGTAGGAAGCTTAATGTATGCTATAGTATGTACAAGGCCAGATATTGCACATGCAACGAGAGTTGTTAATCAGTATATGAGTCATCCAAGAATTAAGTACTGGAATGCAATCAAATGGATTCTCAGATATTTGAGAGGAACATTCAATAATTGTTTACATTTTTGGGGCTCTACTATTAATTTATAGGGATATGTTGACTTGGATTTGGTAGGGGATATTAATACCAAGTGAAGTACTACAAGTTATGAATTTACATTAGTGGGGCAACTGTGAGTGGGGTTTCTAGGTTACAGAAGGTTAATGCTTTATTTGCTATAGAGGCAGAGTATATTGCTGCTACAAAGGTAGCCAAAGAGATGATATGGCTTTAGTTATTCTTGGAAGAATTAGGACACCCTTAGAGGGATAATTATTTGTTTATGGATAGCCAGACTGCCATTTATCTTGCAAAAAATTCAACTCTACATTCAAAGACAAAACACATTCAGTTGTGGTACCATTTCATTCAGTTAGTTTTGGATGATGGACAATTAAAGTTGGACAAGATACATTCAAATGATAATCCTATGGATATGTTTACAAAGGTAGTAACAATGGAGAAGCTAAATTCCTCTTTGGCTTTAGTTGGTCTTCTAGACTAAACAGGAATAAAAGCACAACAGAGTCCAGGGTGGTTTGATCCAGTGGGAGCCTCATGGAATAGTGGCATAACTACAGCATCAATCTCCAAGTGGGAGAGTTGTTTTTAGTGTGGAGCCTAATCAATCCCCAAGTGGGAGATTGATGTTTAATGTGGAGCCTAATCAGTCCCCATGTGGGAGATTTTTAGATTATGGTGACTATTCAGGGAAGTATCGTATGTACTCCATAATTCCTTGATGGGGTTTGGGGCCAGGGTAGGCCCCAAGAAGGGGTTTGGGAATGGAAGCCCCTAATATAATTGAGGCCATCAAGCCATGGCTATATGAAAAAAAAATTGGGCCCTATTTTATCAAGATTTTGGGCTGACATGTAATTATTAATTCTAACCCTAAAGAGGTAAAAATACTCGTATAAAAGGGCTTAGGGTTAGGGATTGTTTCATTGTGGGTGATGCAAAAATTGGTTCTTATGAAATTATTGAGCTATAAGGGATTATAGATTATAATCAGGTTGTAATCATTGGACCATAATAATATTGGACTTTTTGTTTGGTGGATATAGCCCAGGGATCGAGTGAACCACATTAAATCTTGGTGCCTTGTGTTCTTTACTATGTGATCTATTATTATCTAATATTGTTTATATTTGCATGTAATTGTTATATATTTCCATGGTTTAATCCTAACACCTTTTCTTTACCCTTGTTGAATTCTTCATCTTACTTAGCTTGGGTTGCATCTTCCATCTCCTTTAACTTATCTTGCATCTCCTCTATGGCCTCATCAAGAAGCCTAGTCTTCTCTTCCATGATCTTTTTTTCCTCGTCTACCTACTTTTCCAACTCTACATTGCTAACCATCTTTGAAGATCAACTTGAGTCAATGGAATACAACATACCACCACAAGCCACAATCTTATGGCTCTGATCCAACTTTGATGGGGAGCTTCTTCACTTTAGAGTTTCCTCGATCTACCAAGGGTACTCCTAGTCTACTTAGGGTTTCTATTTCACACCCTAACCTAGAGGACTCCTTCTTAATCCCCTTTCACCAAGAAACTCACCCAAAAATTCAAGTTTTCTTTCTCCACCTTCCGTTCACCAACTATGCACCATTTGACCTAGTGTGCTAAGATTCCACCCAGTGCACCAAAAAGGTTAAAATCAAGTTTGAACCATCATTATGAGGTTCTTGACACATTTCCTATGATTTTGCATCATTCTTTTGAGTTTCACATGCCCACAATTTCAAATTGCCATGTTTACCCTTATAGCCTGAAAGGCCCCTATTAGCCCTCCTAAAAATAAGGAAAACGCTATAAATACCAAAAAATATTAACAAGGCCACTTGGTATATTTAGGAATTTTCTTCCTAATGACCTAGGCTATGAGATTTTCTAGGCCATAGGTCTCTAAGGTGACCATATAGTATGGTTCCAGAAAATTAAACTTTCAAGGGTTTCAAAGGCAATGATAATGAATCCTTTGCCAATGGTTTCAAACTCAACTTCCAACCTCCTCCTCTAATTTATGAACCCTTAACATCCTACTCCTTCATTTCCTAAACAAGATTGGCACATGTCAATCCACTATTATCACCAAAACTCTAATTCAAGCTTTCATTGCACCTTGTTAAGCCTTCACTGCTTGCCTAGGGCTCGCTTGAACAACTAAATCC
Source organism: Cupressus sempervirens (assembly GCA_028749045.1). Taxonomy (NCBI): domain Eukaryota; kingdom Viridiplantae; phylum Streptophyta; class Pinopsida; order Cupressales; family Cupressaceae; genus Cupressus; species Cupressus sempervirens. The sequence goes on along the minus strand of CM053786.1, from coordinate 556,299,026 downwards.
TTGGCTTATACAAACCCAAAAATAATTATGTACATTATTTATAAGGGATATTTCTTGATTTTCAAGATCCATGGTGTTTTGACCAAGGAAGTTCAAGCCATAGCCATTTGAATGCTAGTAACACAAAACTTAAGTAATTTTTAAAACCTAATAAAATGATTTTTTGAGACAAAAAAAAAACTATGCATAGATTCAAAGAATTGTCCTAAGAAACTACTCCATTCAAAACAACATGTTATTCAATCCTTTAAACCACATTTTCTATCACACAAACTCTCCTTCAGAATCTATTGTCCATATAACTTAGCATCCAACCCCTGGAAATGAGTTGGAAGGTGTTTAAGTAGGCTCCCTCTTCCATCTTGGCCTTTTTTTTGATCCATAGCTACCCATGTACTTTTTTCTTCAAAACTATGCAAAAAGTTGCTATGCAATTTTGCAAAAATTGCAATATTGTTAATGCAACTTTTTGACAACTTTTGCAATTTTCCAAGTTGAGCCTTCAAACTTGACCAATTTGTTATCAAACCTTATAAAATGAATCTACAACACCTAAGTGACACTTTTGAACTCATCTTTCCCCCTTCTAGGCCTTTTTTCCACATTTTGCATTATTGAGCAATTCTAAGCAATTTTTGCCTATCAGGACCTTATTGACAAGACTTGACTCACATTCCAAATCCTGCCTACTCAAACCTCCTAAACTTACCTTGGGACTTTGTTCCTATTCCTTATTTCCCCAATGGTTGGTTATATTATTTACAAACCAAAAATGCATCATGGTTTCACCTTTTCCCCCTAGGTGCTCCTGCACCATAATGCAAACGAATATCTAATATCATAAGCATGAAATAATGTGTATGATATGTATAAACATATTATAGTATAAGAACCTAGTTGATTATTAGTTTTTGAGTAGATAGGTACCATTTGTTTGTGTTAATAATGTGAGATGTTATCTTATAGCTTTAAACCTATGCATGAATTTGTAAAGTTGTGAAATCAAGGAGTACTAGAAGTAACCTCATCTCCTAACCTAGTCCAAGTGTACTTATACTATCTTCAAAACCCTACTAATACTTGTTAAGATAATAAGGATGTTACAATTAGCTAGTCAAGTGCAAGCATAAACAACAATGCAACACTTGTGATTAAAAATCTTCACCTATGGTGAAACCCATCAAAAGATATTTGAACTAAAACATTGCACAAACCATCTAACCATCTCCACTAAACCACATATCTTAAGATTCCAATGAAAAGCAATACAAAGTGTTCTCTAAGCCTATCCAGTCCTTCTTGAAAACTATCCATACTATCAACCAATTAGTGCATCATAGAAAAGTCAACACTTCTAGCTTTAAATATTCTTTCCTTCATATTCTTTTTCATCACTCTTCTATCTTGTAGATATACCACAAACACTCAATGCCTACCTTCGTTCATCATATTTCAAAGAAATAAAATCATCAATAATTTAGCAATCAATAGTATTTCAAGAGCCTCAACAACTAGTTTTCAAATCATATTCATCAATAAATATGACTTCCTCAACAAAATTTCATCCTTAGCAAGATGACATCAATTCCACACTAGAAGTTGACATCAATGACAACACAAAAATATAATGCTAACAATTCCAAACTTCATTGAAATCAAAGAGGTATAAAGTCAAATCTCATTGAAATAGGCATAAATTAATTAATCCCCAAATAATAAGTGAGACTTTACTTAACACACAAACAAGAGATGACTCTTCCTAAAGAAATCCCTAGTAGTGATGAATTTCAAACAACACTATTTAGGATATTTTTCAAATTGCAATTTTTTGAAGAGTCAAAAGAAACCAAAAAGATAACACACCACAAGGTACTAGAAGAATTTTTAAAGATTATATTCTTTTCTAAGGTAACTTCTTTCTTCTTATCAAAGACACAAGATGCATATATTTTTAGTAAACTTTCTCTCAAATAGATAGGTATGAATATCTCGTTATTGAAGAGTCTTTCAACCATGTCAATCAATTTACAAATTTCAAAGTAGTGTGTGCTTTGATGTCGATTCTACTTTATATTTATTATATTCAATAGTTAAAAATCAATTATGTCTTCAATGCACAAACATATAATCTGCAATATTTACTAAACTCTCAATGTAAGTGCAAAATGTATTCCTAGCCCTTCCCTCTCAATCTCATATGGTGCCTCTTTTTGTCATTTTTTTTGTAAATGGCATACATGTTCATGTTTGGATAATCTAAGAAAATTAATTGTAAATATTTAATCAAAATGGAATATTAGGTTTATACATGAACCCCATTTTTTATTAATTGTGTTTAAATAGAGCCTAAAACATATGCAAAAATCCATTGTAAACATTGAAAGAAATCATAATCTAAAATTATATTTAATTCTCCACACATAATAACATACCCAAAATATCCTACTCTTACACCATATTATACTCGTTTAATGGTTTTACATAACCATCATAGTACTATAAGCATGGTTTACTTTAGTGGCGAATATTCACCAAATGGTGAATCGCATTCATCGAGGACCCTGAATTTGGCAAATTTTTTTGCACTTTTGGGGTGGCAACGTTGCCTGCAATTTATGAAAAATGGGTCCCATGCTCAAACCAATCGCCAATAATAATACATTATCATTTTTATTTTGATGATGACATTGCCAATGGAATCTAATCTTTCCACATGGTAAATTAATTATTTTCGCTCACAATTTTTGAGACATAGATGGTCACGTTTGCCAATCTATAGTAAAATTTGAAGTCAAGTTATATGTAAAGTACATAGATTTGACAAGTGTCTCTATTCCAGAGACTTTCTAAGAAACTTTTTATCCTTCTAATCTTTAGTCCAAAATAGATTATATTGTGGACTAGTGTCATTATTTTGAAAACTTTCTTTGAAACATGTTGTACTTTAACTTTTTAGCCTGAAATAGGATGTATATTGCTGATTTAGGATCATCTAACGGTCATTAAAAATGGTCATTGTAGCTTAGATGATACAAATTTATGGTTTCTAAATATTTTTTCTTTTGGTCATGATTTTTTGAAATAATTAAAGATTCGCCACGATTTTACAAAAAAATTATATGACAGAAAAAAATTGCCAATACAAATTATTCTTTTGCCCCTAAAGTAATGTTGTATTTGCCATGATTTTATACATTTTTCCAAAGGTGGGTTTCTTAAAGTTATCCCTGACTATAAAGCCTAAATCCTTGGACAGAGACATTTTGAACTAAGTAGAGATGTGATATTTGAAGAAGAAATTTTATTTAAAAGATCCAAAGATGAAAATGAAATAAATGGTGAAGATTCTCAAAAGAAACACTCTCTTGAGATTCAGAGGGAGACTCAAGATATTTGTTATACAATGAATGCAATTATTTAGTTCATGTGTGAACCAAAGAAATTACACTTAATAGAAACTAAACACATGTTAAGGTATCTCCATGGTACAATCATATATGGTTTAAGATACAATGATGTAGATCTTAGCTTGCATGGGTGCACTAATCCAAACTGGGCTAGAAATTTGGTGGGTTGACAAAGCACCTCAAGATATTGCTTAACTTTAGGATTAGCTATGATAACCTAGCTCAGAAGAAAGAAATCATTAGTAGCTCAAGGTTCCATAGAAGAAGAGTACATTGCAACATCTATGGGAGTACGAGAAGTAGTATGGTTAAGAAAACTTCTAGTTGGATTATTTGGAAACCTCTAGACCCTATCATCATCTACTGTAACAACTAGAGTTTTATAAAACTCTCCGTAAACCCATTGTTTCATAACATATCTAAAAATGTTGAGATACCATATCACTTCATCATAGACATGGTGGAGAAGAATGTAATTGAGCTTAACTATGTTATTACCAATAACCAAGACAACAAACATCCTCATCAAACCTCTTACTAAAATGAAGGTGGAATACTTTAGAGGTAAACATGGTATGGTTGTAATTACTAAGAATGAGTCTCAACATCTTTGATTATTGTACCAATAAAATACTTCTATTTTATCATGAGTGTTACTTCAAGATTCCTTGGGCCCTATATACATCATGACTTGATGACTTCTAAATGATTATCACTTGTGTTTTGAGAAGTTATCACAAGATGGTAATCTTACAATAACCAAATCTTCTATCATGATGGATATCATATGTTTGATATTTAAGTAGATCATGATATATTATATCTTATAAATCAATATCAAACGAGAGATAGATATCGTCACACGATATCTACAAGCTGCATTGTATAGATGTATCATAGGGGATTACTATCCATGAATAAACCATGATTATAATGTTCCTATGGTAAGTATCACATGGGTGATGTGTGCACACATACCTTGTGGAAATCTTGAGTACTTAGTGAATTTCACGAGACTTGATATTTGTAGGCGGTTGCTCATAATATCATGAGATGGTATCATTTTGGTGAATATCACAAGACTTGATGTTCGTAGACCATTATTGTGAGTACTTGGTAAATATCATGAGATTTGATATTTGTAGGCCATTACTCTTGATATCATGAGATGATATCAATATGATGGATATCTCCTAATCAAACATATCATTATTTTTGATGCTACTCTTTTTATCCTCCATAGCTAAGATGGAATGTTAATATTTTTGTAGCTTCAATTGAATACTATCATTGTAGATCTATATTGAGTATTATATAAGATATAATAAAGAATGATCCTTTATTTATTTATATATAATATATGTAATAAAGAAATTAATATAAATAACTATATATAAATATCATTCATTGTTTATTTTTATATAATATTTTTAATGAAGAAATAAATATAAATAATGATATATATATATATATATATATATATATATATATATAAAATCTTCATTATCAAATATATTAATCTTACTAGTTAAAAATTGATCAATCATAGTTTGTGATTTAACAACACATTATTAGCAGTGTTAGTTTAGGGCATATGCACCGAGTTGTGGTGCCAAAAAGGTGACAACGAATTTTTTTTTTCCTATTTTAAACAGCGCGTACCGCTATAGCGCGCACACAGTATAGCGCGTGCGCGCTATAGTGTGTATGCGCTATAGCACATACGCACTTTCTAAAAAATAAAAAGTATGCATGATGGGTTGCAAACCCATAGCCCATCATTTTCATTACCATTTTCTTTTACTCCTACAGCGAGCAGCGCGTACGTGAGTTGAAGACTCAACATTTGCACCACCATTTGCCAAAATACCTCCTTGTCGATGAAATCCAAGACCACAAGCGCACCCACGACGACGCCGTAAGTGATATAAACCTAACTTTGCATTGTTTGATATATTTTTCATATTGTTTTGTAAGTTTTTTATATTCTTTTGTAGGGTTTTTACAAATTTCATTTAGATTTGTTTATTTATTTGAATTTCAATTGATTTTTTATCAAGAAATGTTCATAATCAACTAGAAAATCCACAAGAACATCAAAACCCTCAAGAACCCCAAAACCAAAACCCTCCTCAAGAAGAAGAACAAATTCCACAACCCAAACCAATTGCAAGACCTCCACCAGGCACACAAGAAAATCTAAGAAATGAAATAGAGAGAGGCAAAACTGAATTAGAAGGAATCATTGCTCGGTTGAAAGAATCTGGACAAACCAATCCAATGAGGGCTCAATTGGCATCATCCCTCGAATCCATTAACACTCAAATAGCCTCAGTTAGTGGTCAGTTAGATATTTGGCGAGCTAAGAGGGATGAACAAAAAAGATTTTATGCAAATAAATTGTCATATGAAGATGTTAAAAAAAAGGAAATACCAAAAGGTAGTATATGTGCATTATTTAGAAAACCCGGTGAGAAAAATACTGTTAGAGAGGGTACTAAATGATTCCCCATCCATTGGTGCATACATGATGCTATTAGAAATAATTTTTGGGAAAGATGGTGGATGGTTTTTGATGCCCCTCCTTGCAACAATCACGAGTTCCCCATGTATTTTTTGAAGAAATTATATTGTGAGTTTTTCCTTGGGGAGATCCCCAATTATTTTGATATGTTAGACTCCCAGGGTAGAGGTGGGGGGTCGTCATTTGAGAGGCCTGGAGCACGTCGTGACCCTAATGTAGTTAGGGCACCCGTGGTCGATCCACAACGTGAGCATGTGATTATTCCTTCAGTTGTGAAGGAACATGTAGAGGCCAACACTCTAGGGGCCATTAATGCTTTGACACAGACCCTCATCCATTCCACGAGCCCATTAGTTGAGGGGGAGCCTTCTATACATCGTGGTCACATGTGCCCTTCATGTGGATCCCTATGCACATTTGGCACTCATGTCAGAGATGGTGCAGATGATGGGCTTGTCACCGATCATTTCCTAAATGAGACATTTGGCATTGACACATAGGTAAATTACTAATTTGATCACATTTCATACGTATAGTGAATGATTAATTAATTAGGATTTATTGACATTGTTCAAAATTTAGGGTCAAAGTGTTCCTGGGCCTAGCAGTGATCCTCCAAGCCCATTTTTTGTCCCTTCGACGAGTCCTGAGGTATGTATCAATTTAATCATTTTAATTAATACATATATTTATTACGTAATCATATTAAGGATTGACCAAAAAAAATATGCATGTGCATCAGTTCTCCACAGGACCCTCAACCTTTACCACAAACGCAGAGCAGAGACATCATACGAGCTTCACACAGGTACAGTTGTTTCATGTTAATTTAATTCATTTGATTATATTTATTCCATGTTTCATGTTAGATATAACATGTATTGTATGACGTGCAGCTCATGATGTCGGACACACCTCCTCATCTGCGATAGTCTGTTGATAGTGGAGTGGTCGTAGCTGTGGCTAGCTCACAGCCACTGACGGAGGTATGAAAGAATTTTCTTCATTTTAGTTGTTGTTTATAATAGTTGATCTCAAAATTTCTAATGTTATTTATAAGTGATTATATTTATTGAATTATTGTAGGGTCTTGTCACGCCTGATCGTCCACAAGCATTTGAGGTGGACTTACAGAGTGACTATTTGTTGGCAGTAAGAAAATAATTGATTTTGTGAGTACATATATTTGATTTCAACGTATAATAAATATTGATTCATATCTACTTTATTTGTATTATTTGGACCTGGAGAAGAGCCTCAACAAGAGGTCAAGTGAGCGTGTTAGGAAGGCCTCGTCATCTCCACTGTCTCCCTCCACATGACGGCAGAGGATGTCGAGAGACTTGTTTCCTTCCCATGATATTTGATACATATATATAGTTCAGATATAGATGTAGTTGAGATATTTGATACATATATATAGAGACTTGTTTCCTTCCCCATGTATATATATAGGCATCTGAGAGACATATTCGATACACATTTGATGTACATATGACATTCTATATTTGATGTATGACATATTTGATGTATGACATTATTGGTTAATATATGATATGTTTGTTCATATACGACATTATTGGTTATCATAATATATTATTTTTTTGTTAATGTATATGACATTATTGGTTATCATTTTATATTATATGTTTGTTCATGTATGACGTTAAATTAGATATGTTCATGTATGACATTAAATTAGATATGTGCATGTATGAAATTAAATTCAATTGCTAGAGAGTTGCCATTATGTCTACCAACTAGTAGATGTTCTTTTTTGCTTTATTAGTATTTCTCAAAAACTACAAAGAAGTTGTTTCTGGTAGTATCTACTATAGTCCTACTCAAATATGTTTTCAAAAATACTTAGTATGGCAAAGAAATGTCTATGGAAAGCTTGTCAAATAGGATATTAAAGAACTAAATGTGGATAATCATTAGTACCCATCAATAAGAACACAAACATCTTTCTCAAGCAAGCCATATGACATTAGCAAGTAATTTATAAATTTCCTTTGCAAATAACTAGAAGATGCTATGAATCTTAATACAGAGTTAATCATGAACTCATTATTCCATCCAAGAAGCATTTATCACCCTAAGCCAATTAACCGACAGGATAAAAATTAATTCAATTTCAACAAAATTTTGAGTATAACAAGCATCTTAGGGATTCTTACAAGAATTAACAGGATGTTCACAAGAGCATTACAAGTTCTTGTAATGCTATTTCACATATTGTAATCATATTCAGTTTTGAATGGCCATTTGTGTTACTAGCATAAATGTTCTTTAAGGTCTTTTAATTCTAGACATGAATTTTATTATGAAGCTTTTTTATGACAACCCACTCAATGCATATATTGTTGTTCCACATTATGCTAATTTGACTTTCATTGGTTGATTTGGGTCTAGACATGACGTTATTCACTACCTTTTTTATATATTATTTTTTTGTAGTGAGGTTCTGGCCTGAATGAATGTATTAATCATCGAAGTTGTGAACCTTGGTCGAGATCCTTACAAATATATTTTCAAATGGGACCTCAAATAGTTTTCTCAGTCACCCCCTATACACAGATACTGAAATTGTAGTTAATTACAAAATTAATACTGAATTAACACAAGTTTAATTGAGAAGTATTATGTACCTCAATAGGCTAGATTATTATTGACCGGGAAGCTTTATCTTAGAGCAGTTGGTTTCCTAAATCTTTAGCGCAATGATAGTCTTATGGAATGTGGAATCAGGTCTGCTAGCTAAGGAACGTTCTTTAAAAGGTAGAGGAAACTCAAGACTCACATGTTTCCAATCAATATAAATGTTTAAATCGCTTCTCTAATTTTTTCTATTTATGATCTTCTTCAAACTTAACTTTCTAAATGCATTGATGGGGAAATAAAGATCTTCTAGGAACTAAAGGCTAATCATGTTTAATACTTACAATTCTCTGTTTTTATCTAATAATTTAAAAAAGATTGTACAAGTGTTTTCAAAGAGCAACACTTGTCACTAACATCATAAGAAGGAATATCCAAGGAGTCTTACCACTGATCCCCCACCACCGAATTTAAGAGAAAACAAAATTCCACTACTAAAGAGATAGTAACAATGATCATCCCTAGTCTCTCCCTTATCACAAAATGATTACCATCAAAATTTGCATTTCCAATTGCGTCATGTGCGTTGAAGTGATAGTAACATTTTCACTCTCTTACCTAATGTCTCCCATTTCTGAAACTCCTGGGGAAGGGCAAGGCCATCTTCTCAGTAATTCAAAATACAACGAGTTCCATTTTTTCACATATTGATAATCATTGACTTAAAGTATAGTCAAAGTATTGACAGCCCATAGATATGCCCCGTCAAAGATCGCAGTCCTGTTTCATTTAGTGACCCTTAGGGACATTCTGGTTCAACGTGCCTGAGAACGTTCGAGCACTGAAGGGGATAGGAAGAGGTTGGGGATAGGGTTTACCCGACCACCCAGAGCTAATGGAGCAGACAGTTTGATCCCATGACGAAAGATGAGAGAGATTTGGCAGTTGGCAACTTTGTACTGGCCAACACTACAAGTTTCAGCATCACCCGAGATGGCATTGTAGAATGAAAACGAAATGTGATCTCCAAAAAGTGAGAGAGGTTATTGTAGGTCTCTGCAACACAGTCCTATAGGAATTAGAATCTCATCCATATCTTGCACGAGCTCCGAGATATGCCCTGTCAAAGATTGTAGCCCTGTGGCATTTAGTGACCCTTAGGGACATTCTGGTTCGGCGTTACTGAGAACATTCAAGAATTGAAGGGGACAAGACAAGGTTGGGGATAGGTTTTACCTGGCCACCCAGAGCTAATGGAGCAGACAGTTTGATCCCATGATGAAAGATGAGAGAGATTTGGCAGTTGGCAACTTTGTACTAGCCAACACTACAAGTTTCAGCATCACCCAAGATGGTGTTGTAAAATGAAAACAGAATGTGATCTCCAAAAAGCGAGAGAGGTTATTGTAGGTCTCCGCAACACAATCCTGTAGGAACTAGAATCACATCCATACCTCGCACAAGCTCTGAGATATACCCCGTCAAAGATCGCAGCCCTATGGCATTTAGTGACCCTTGGGGACATTCCGGATTGGCGTGCCTAAGAACGTTCGAGCACTAAAGGGGATAGGATGAGGTTGGGGATAGGATTTACCCGGCCACTCAGAGCTAACAGAGCAGACAGTTCGATCCCAAGATGAAAGGTGAGAGAGATTTGGCAGTTGGCAACTTTGTACTGGCCCACACTGCAAGTTTCAGCATCACCCGAGATGGCATTGTAAAACAAAAATGAAGTGTGATCTCCAAAAAGTGAGAGAGGTTATTGTAGGTCTCCGCAACACGGTCCTGTAGGAACTAGAATTGCATCCATACCTCACACGAGCTCCAAGATATGCCCCGTCAAAGATCGCAGCCCTGTGGCATTTAGTGACCCTTAGGGACATTCTAGTTCAGCGTGCCTGAGAACGTTCGAGCACTAAAGGGGAAAAGAAGAGGTTGGGGATAAGGTTTACTCGGCCACTTGGAGCTAATGGAGTAGACAATTTGATCCCACGATGAAAGATGAGAGAGATTTGGCAGTTGGCAACTTTGTACTGGCCAACACTACAAGTTTCAGCATCACCCAAGATGGCATTGTAGAATGAAAACGGAATGTGATCTCCAAAAAGAGAGAGAGGTTATTGTAGGTCTCTACAACATAGTCCTGTAGGAATTGGAATCTCATCCATATCTTGCACGAGCTTCGAGATATGCCCCGTCAAAGATCGCAGCCCTATGGCATTTAGTGACCCTTAAGGACATTCTGGTTCGGCGTGCCTGAGAACATTCAAGCATTGAAGGGGACAAGACAAGGTTGGGGATAGGTTTTACCCAGCCACCTGGAGCTAATGGAGCAGATAGTTTGATCCCATGATGAAAGATGAGAGAGATTTGGCAGTTGGCAACTTTGTACTGGCCAACACTACAAGTTTCAGGATCACCCGAGATGGCATTGTAGAATGAAAATAGAATGTGATCTCCAAAAAGTGAGAGAGGTTATTGTAGGTCTCTGCAACACAGTCCTGTAGGAATTAGAATCTCATCCATATCTTGCATGAGCTTTGAGATATGCCCCGTCAAAGATCGCAACCCTGTGGCATTTAGTGACCCTTAGGGACATTCAGGTTTGGTGTGCCTGAGAACATTCAAGCATTGAAGGGGAAAAGACAAGGTTGGGGATAGGTTTTACCCAGCCACCCAGAGCTAATGGAGCAAACAGTTTGATCCCATGACGAAAGATGAGAGAGATTTGGCAATTGGCAACTTTGTACTGGCCAACACTACAAGTTTCAGCATCACCCGAGATGGTGTTGTAAAATGAAAACAGAATGTGATCTCCAAAAAGCGAGAGAGGTTATTTTAGGTCTCCACAACACGGTTCTGTAGGAACTAGAATCGCATCCATACCTCACACGAGCTTTGAGATATGCCCCGTCAAAGATCGCAGACCTATGGCATTTAGTGACCCTTGGGGACATTCTGGATTGGTGTGCCTGAGAACGTTTGAGCACTAAAGGGGATAGGACGAGGTTGGGGATAGGGTTTACCCGGCCACTCGAAGCTAATGAATCAGACAGTTCGATCCCACGACGAAAGGTGAGAGAGATTTGGCAGTTGGCAACTTTGTACTGGCCCACACTGCAAGTTTCAGCATCACCCGACATGGCGTTTTAAAACAAAAATGGAGTGTGATCTCCAAAAAGTGAGAGAGGTTATTGTAGGTCTCCGCAACACGGTCCTGTAGGAACTGGAATTGCATCCATACCTCACACGAGCTTCGAGATATGCCCTATCAAAGATCGCAGCCCTGTGGCATTTAGTGACCCTTAGGGACATTCTGGTTCAGTGTGCCTAAGAACGTTCGAGCACTGAAGGGGACAGGAAGAGGTTGGGGATAAGGTTTACCCGGCCACCTGGAGCTAATGGAGGAGACAGTTTGATCCCACAACAAAAGATGAGAGAGATTTGGCAGTTGGCAACTTTGTATTGGCCAACACTACAAGTTTCAGCATCACCCGAGATGGCATTGTAAAATGAAAATAGAATGTGATCTCCAAAAAGCGAGAGAGTTTATTGTAGGTCTCTGCAAAACGGTCCTGTAGGAACTAGAATCCCATCCATACCTCGCACGAGCTCCGAGATATGCCTCGTCAAAGATCGCAGCCCTATGGCATTTAGTGACAATAAGAAAATATGAAAAATATTGTTCTAGCTTTAAAAAAATTGGAGACATCAAAACATAAAATCTAGATTCTAAACAAATCAAAACATAAAATCTATGATTTAAACTAAATCTCATCACTTACGCATCATAACAATACGGTCCACCTTATTCATGTGGACAGTCTTGGGGAAGAGGTTGCAACAATGTATTTGGATCCAGTTGATCACTCTTTCTCTCTCTCCCTCTCTCTGTATTCAATCTAATGAGCCAACTGGATCTGCTCGACATTTTAATGTCTCAAGTATTGCCTCGTGGTCTGACTCGCAAACTCTCCAAAGATTCTTACTATGTGGTTTTCCACCATAATTTATCAAGTGGACATTTGATGCGACAACAAGATTTGAATAATGAAGAATCTTCCTCTCTGTTTGCCAATCCTCGAATAACCACAAGTTAGGGTTCTTCATAGAATATCGTCTAAGCCATGTGCCGGTTACAACCACCGCATTGACATGGTACTCTAAACCTTCACCATCTATAACCGAGTGATCCAATTTTTGTTTGGCTTGAACACAATGACACAAATAATAATCTGTCCCTTCTTCATTATCTTCAGGTGCAATAACAGCAAAAACATGGCCTGCAGTGACAAATGTACAAAATGCGGTCATTAATTCAGAAAATACTTGCGTAAAAGTTATAAAGTTACATATTGAAATTACAAAGATATATAAATATATATATTACCAAGTTGCACTAGATCAGACAAGCGGTCAAAGTCAATAGACGATTCCATCTGTACCATTTCTAGTGCTTGTGGGGGACAATAGGTGTCAATTGGGTCCAAAACCCATATATCCCATTTGTCCACCCATTCAATCGACTCACAGTCGTCCCAATTTTCCTCTGCACATGATGGACAATAGCATGCCATTTTTCATGTGTGGATACTCCATGAACCTGCATCAGAGCTTCTAAAAGAGTGCAACTCACTAGATCCTGTTAGTGTGCAACAATCCTGATATGGTGCAATGTTAGTATTATCTATCAACCAAAAAAATCTACGAACCGTAGACTCACCTTCCTTACCTGGACCCATTGTAGCATTACACCACTGGACGATGGATTTTGCATCTGTCAATATTGCTCCATCTTTGTACTTTAGTTCTTCACGAGTTAAGGCTCTTTTGATGCATGCGCCTGCACCATCGTGCTCTCCCTTTCCATGACCAGCCTCTGTGAAATTCCACATGTATTGAATTCTACACAACTTGTGCATCCTGCTCAACCAATAGAACATCCGTACATTCTTGAATTGAGATGCACAATTGTCTGACCAAATAATGTGATGACGATATGTGATGCCCCTGTTAGCCAAATCTCTATAAAATAGTTGAAAACAACCATGTACGAACTCCGTAGAATGTGATCGATCATCGCTGATGTAAAAATGGTACTCCCTAAAAATCTTCCTGTCATCCTCTGTACTTGTAGGTGAATGCATGAATGTTATGTGAACAAATATGGAAACCTATCGAGAAGTATAATACTTTGCTTGCACCTCATTTTGTGGTTGTAGTGTGTAGTTCTCTGCGAAATCTACAACTGAAACAATGGTATCCAGTGGAAACGTATCCTTACACAACTTGAATTGCAAATCCAGCCATCAAGCTCTATGGGTATGCCTTGCATACTCGTAAATAATGTTTTCACGAAAAATCTTCATGAACTCATACACTAGAATCTTTTCAATGACTAAATCACATCTTTTACCATGTTTCCCATCTTTTAGAGCATATGTCACTGTCTTAAATTTTCCATAATCTACTATTTCATTTCCAATTGCATGTGTACTATCCATATGTTGACAAGTTGATAAAAGTTGCAAAGAACCACAAAATAAGCACGTACCATCCAAGCATGATGTCTTGTAAAATTGTTGGCCGTCTCTTATTTCACATAAAATGTTGGATATGAATTCCCTTGAAGATCTTGGTGGCTCATTTATGTCACAATCCTGCAAAACAAACTGAGAATGCAAAATTATGCATATATGCCTAAAAACATCAAAATGGTTAGAAAATTCAATATGTATCCTACAACAACAAGTTGTGTGTGTGTGATTTATCTTCACATAAAAAGGTTTACCCATCTCAAAAAATCTTTGACTTATTCGAATTTGAGAATACATACCAATAAATTTTGCAAAAAATTGTGTCTGAGTTGTGTCCAAAAAATTTTTTGCATGTGGCTCGCGATTTTGGCTACCAATCCTCCTTCTTACAACATCTCTTTGATTAGGGGAAACACGTGTGTTATTTTTCCAAAAATCTTCGATCAATGATTTCAAGGCTTCACTAATTTCTTTATCCTTTCACGGTAGTCTACCGCTAAATGTCCATAACTCATTTTTTGTTGGATCTTCCAATCTCTCACGCCTTAGGATGGCTCTCCTTAGAGTACCTCTACCAATTTTTAATGTTTTGCTTGTCTTTCTCATGAGTTGAGCTTTCTTCATTTGGCTACTTACTATTGTCGATGTAAGTACTCATCTTGCGATATTACTATCTTTGGTGCGTGATTTAGAACCCACTTTGTCATAAGCATTCATTAGATTCTTTACAATGTTTTTTTCATTTGAATCATCCATCATTCTTAGCCCAAGAATCTTCATGATAGGCCTAAATTTTAAATTCCTCATCATTTCAACAAATAATTGGCATTGACCTGTAATATTTAATTCATCAAAAAATAATCTCCACATACGATTAACTTTTTTTTGACAAGTACGCTTGCTAATCTTGTCAGGCATTGATTTCAAAATGTTACTATCAATATCAATCAAATATTTTGGTCTTCTAAAATGAATTCTAGAAGGTGTTATAATCTCTTCAATTCTCTCAACATTTTGAACATCAGCATAAGGTTGAGTGTATTGCATACCTTGAACCGAAGATGATGTGCCTTGGCAATAAGATGCAAAAGATGGAATATCACCTACTTGATGTGTTGATGTTGTGCCTTCAACATGACATGATGGAGTGTGTATATCGTCGGATCTAAAAATCGGTGTCTCTTCAACATGAGAGGACGATATGACTTCAACATTGGAAGATGGTGTAGTGGACGATATGACTCCAACATTAGAAGATGGTGTAGCTTCACAATTCAATTGTCTTCTTGAGCGTAACAGTCTCATTCATTCTCTTTGTCTTTCCAATTCTTCCTCTTTGTTTCTTGGTACCGGTGGTTCTTGATCCTCTTCGAAAGTCAATTCTTCATTATTGCTTTGCAATTTTCTTTGCTCACGTAGTAATTTCATTTTATCTCTTTTAATTGCCAAATCTCTCTCCCTATCTTCATTTGTTTGATTTTTTGGTTTCTTCCTTGGCATGATGATGATTTCTACATGTCAAATTATTCAAACATTTGAATTACTTAAAATGTGTAAATTACAAATTATTCAAATACATATAAAAATTATAATTATTTGAATGAATACACAATATATTTATAAAATGACTTGTCAAATTTCTAACCATTTCGAAATAACATTTCATTGAAACATACAAATTTCAATGAATTCACTATATATTAAACAACATGTCAAATTATAATCAAATTTGTATCTATATATCAACAAACAATATTTAAAATAGATTGCACTAACCTTTTCTATACAAGGAATATTCAAAAAGTCTTCAAATCATGTATCCAATGATTGAATTTGGTGTTTGTTAGCTTCCAAAAGTGTTTGCCACCTTGAAATAGTGTTTGTTAGCTTGAAATAGTGTTTGCCACTTTGAAAGAATGTTTTCTGTGTTGAAACCCGCGATTTCTGTCGGGATAACAAAGTGAAAAATAGAACAAAAGAAGAGAATGAATGAAACGAGCCCCAAAGTTGATTTTTGACCTTTTTAGGTGATTTCACATAGTGCATACGCGCTATAGCGCATACGCACTATATTAGAACACATCACTCTCCACCCTCCCTACTCTCTCTCTCTCCCTACTCTCTCTCTCTTCTTGCTCGCTCTCCCCTCTCCCATCCCCTACACTCTCTCTCTCTCTCTCCCCTCTCCCATCCTTTACTCTTTAGATCTCTCACACACACTCCCATCCTCCCTCTCCCACTTCTTACTCTCTCTCTCTTTGCCACCTCCTACTCTCTCTCACACTCTCTCCCATCCCCTACTCTCTCTTACACACACTCCCATCCACTACTCTCTCTCTCCCCTCTCCCATCTCCTAAACTCTCTCTTTTGCAGATACACACTCTCATCCCCCTCTCTCTCCCCTCTCCCATCCCTTACTCTCTAGATCGCTCACACGCACTCCCATCCCTCTCTCTCCTCCTCTCCCACTCCCTCTCCCACCACCTACTATCTCTCTCTCTCTCAAGTTCTCTCTCTCCCTCTCTACTCTCTCTCTCTCCCATCCCCTACTCTTTCTCTCTCTCTCCAATCCCCAACTCTCTCTCACACTCTCTCCCATCCCCTACTCTCTCTGACACTCTCTCTCATCCTTTCACTCTGTCTCTCTCATCTCGTACTCTCTCTCTCTCTGTCACCTCCTACTCTCTCTCACACTCTTTCCCATCCTTTCACTCTATCTCTCCCATCTCGTACTCTCTCTTTGCCACCCCCTACTCTCTCTCACACTCTCTCCTATCCCCTACTCTCTCTCTTTCACAGACACACACACACACTCACACTCCCATCCCCCCTCTCTCTTCTCTCCCAGCCCATACTCTCTAGATTTGTCACACGCACTCCCATCCCTCTCTCTCCTCCTCTCCCACTCCCTCTCCCAGGTCACCTATTATTTCTCTCTCTCAAGTTCTCTCTCTCCCTCTCTACTCTCTCTCTCCCATCCCCTACTCTTACTCTCTCTCTCTCCCATTCCCAACTCTCTCTCACACTCTCTCCCATCCTTTCACTCTGTCTCTCCCATCTCGTACTCTCTCTTTGCCACCCCCTACTCTCTCTCACACTCTCTCCTATCCCCTACTCTCTCTCTTTCACAGACACACACACACACTCACACTCCCACCCCCTCTCTCTTCTCTCCCATCCCCTACTCTCTAGATTTGTCACACGCACTCCCATCCCTCTCTCTCCTCCTCTCCCACTCCCTCTCCCAGGTCACCTACTATTTCTCTCTCGCAAGTTCTCTCTCTCCCTCTCTACTCTCTCTCTCCCATCCCCTACTCTTACTCTCTCTCTCTCCCATTCCCAACTCTCTCTCACACTCTCTCCCATCCCCTACTCTCTCTCTCACACTCTCTCCCATCCTTTCACTCTGTCTCTCCCATCCCGTACTCTCTCTCTCTCTCTCTGTCGCCCCCTACTCTCTCTCTCACTCTCTCCCATCCTTTCACTCTATCTCTCCCATCCTTTCACTCTGTCTCTCCCATCTCGTACTCTCTCTCTACCACCCCCTACTCTCTCTCACACTCTCACACTCTCTCCCATCCCCTACTCTCTCTCTTTCACAGACACACACACTCTTATCCCCCCACTCTCTTCTCTCTCATCCCCTACTCTCTACATTTGTCACGCACACTCCCATCCCCCCTATCTCTCTCCCTCTCCCTCTCCTACCACCTACTAGATCTCTCTCTCAAGTTCTCTCTCTCCCTCTCTACTCTCTCTCTCTCTCCCATCCCATCCCTTACTCTCACTCTCTCTCTCTCCCATCCCCTACTCTCTCTCACACTCCCATCCCCTAATCTCACTCTCTCTCTCCCATCCCATACGAGCTCTCTCTGCCACCACCTACTCTCTCTCACACTCTCACACTCTCTCCCATCCCCTACTCTGTCTCTCTTACACACATTCCCATTCCCCCTCTCTCTCTCTCCCTCTCCCACTCCCTCTCCCCCATCCCCTACTCTCTCTCTCCCCTCTCCCATCCCCTACTCTCTCTCTCTTTCATAGACATGCACTCCCATCCCCCCCCCCTCTCTCTCCTCTCCCATCCCCTACTCTCTAGATTTGTCACACACACTCCCATCCCCCCTCTCTCTCCCTCTCCCACTCCCTCTTGCACCACCTACTATCTCTCTCTCTCTCTCAAGTACTCTCTTTCCCTCTTTACTTTCTCTCTCCCATCCCCTACTATCACTCTCTCTCTTCCATCCCCTACTCTCTCTCATACTCTCTCTCTCTCTCTCTCTCTCTCTCTCACCCCCATCCTATACAAGCTCTCTCTACCACCCCCTACTCTCTCTCAAACTCTCACACTCTGTCACATCCCCTACTCTATCTCTCTTATACACAGTCCCATTCCCCCCCCCCTCTCTCTCTCACTCCCTCTCCCATTGCCTACTCTCTCCCATCCCCAACTCTATCTCTCTTACACACTTCCATTCCCCCTCTCCCTCTCCCTCCCATTCCCTCTCCCATCGCCTACTATCTCTCTCCCTCTCCCATCCCCTACTCTCACTCTCTCTCTCTTTGCCACCCCTACTCTCTCTCACACTCTCTCCCATCCCCTACTTTCTCTCTTACACACACTTCCATCCCCCCTCTCTCTCCCTCTCCCACTCCCTCTACCATTGCCTAATCTCTTTCTCCTCCATCCACCCTCTCTCTCCCTCTCCCACTCCCTCTGCCATTGCCTACTCTCTTTCTATCCCATCCCCTACTCTCTCTATCTCTCTCTCCCCTCTCTCATTCCCTACTCTCTCTCTTTCACACACACCCATCCCCCCTCTCTTCTCTCCCATCCTCTACTTTTTCTCTCACTCACTCTCCCTCTCCCACTGCCTACTCTCACTCTCTCATTCTCTCTCTCTCTCACTCACTCACTCTCTCTCTCTCTCTCTCTCTCTCTCTCTCTCTCTCTCTCTCTCTCTCTCTCTCTCTCTCTCTCTACTCTCTCTCTGCTACCCCCTACCCTCTCTCACATTTTCACACTCTCTCTCTTTCTCTCTTACACACATTTCCATCCCCCCTCTCTCTCTCCCTCTCCCACTCCCTCTCCCATCACCTACTCTCTCTTCCATCCCCTACTCTCTCTCAAGCTACTCTATCTTCCCCCTCTCCCATTCCCTACTCTCTCTCTTTCACACACATGCACTCCCATCCTCCTCTCTCTTGCTCTTCCTCTCCCACTCCATCTCCCACCACCTACTCTCTCTCTCCCCCATCCCCTACTCTCAATCTCTCTCTCCCAACTTGTACTCTCTCACACTTCCTCTCTCTCCCATCCCCTACTTTCAATCTCTCTCCCCCATCCCATACTCTCTCTTTGCCACCTCTACTCTCTCTCTCACACTTCCTCTCTCTTGCATCTTGTACTCTCTTTGCCACCCCTACTCTCTCACATTTCCTCTATCTCCTATCCTATACTCTCTCTACCACCCCTACTCTTTCTCACTTCCTCTCTCCCCTCTCCCATCCCCTACTTTCTCTCTATCTCTCTCACACACACAAATAGCCATTCCCTCGCCCCACCCCCCCAGCTCTCTCTTGGTTTTGGTTTGCAATTTAGGTCTCAATAGTGTGTGCGCACTATAGCGCATGCGCACTACCTCGAATTCAATAGCATTTTAATAGGGCGTGCGCGCTATAGGGTGCACGCGCTATTCAAAGCTTTGCATTAAAACCAAGCCTAAGGCTTGGTTTTGCCTTGGAGATCCAACCCAAAGGTTTGGAGTTTATAAACAGGTCTGAGACGTGTTTTCCAGCAAACATACAAAAAATGATTGATTTTTCTTGTGTGCTCCCCTTCAAGATTCTTCGTGGTTGGGTATCGATAAGATCAGGTTACATAACATTATAGGTCTCTGTGTTAGCTATCTAACCATATAATTTATTTTTAATTTGAACTATTTTAAGTCTTTCATCTATAATTTCTTTTGAATGTATGTTCATTTTTTGTCAAAAACCACCATGTACTAATTGGGCTGTAGATTTTAGCTCATTCATCGAATTTTGTAACAACTTAGTTTTTTAGAAACTAGACTCCATTCTACACACTTTGAAAAAAAGAAGTTTTGATTTTAGATTAGTTTTCAATCATTTCTAGGGGGAGCACACAGATATTTCACATTTTTGGGATGGGTCTAATTTAAAAATTCATTAAAAAAAAAATACACATTATAAAATTACCCGAAAAATCTGGGATAAACTACATAGTGTTAGGTAACTTTTGACCAGAGCGATTAAAGAATTTCAAAAAAAAAGTTAAAATTTTAGGGGGGCCACACTTTGTACTATGTTATGTTTTTTTGGAATAAACAGTACCACTTTCTGTGGCCCCCTTTTTTGAGGACCTAAAACTAAACCATTTTGAAAAAAAATTAGTAGTTTAGAAACTAGATTCAAAGGACTACGAATTTTGTTTTTGTCATATCTTAAAATTTTGAGCGTAACTATCTTCAAATTCTTGTTGAAGTCCAGAATTTGCTGATTTCAGGAAAAAGGTGTCCACTTGTACCCCCCTTTTGGCACCACAACTTTGTGCACTTACCCTTTATCAATCTGGTCACTTAAGTCTTAGGTCATGGAGTTGTGTCCACAAAGGAACGTGAATCCACATATCATGGGGTCAAGATCCTTTGTCGACATGAATCCACAACCACATATTTCATCACTACTAATTTACATAGTCCAAAGCAGAGTTTGTATCATCACAAACACATCCATCACCTAGACCTCAAGTTATAGACTCATGGTAAATACATTTAATAAGTTTTTCTCTATACAAAGTATATTCTATTCTCATAGAAATAGAACAAATTTATCATTAAAGGAATAACGATTAAAATTAAGAAATTATTCCAAATTATTATTGGCACAAATTTATCAAATTAATTTTTTAACAACAAATTCATCTGGTCATATTGTAGACCTATGCTTCTCAAGTGTGTCTTCTCCAAATACTCAATGACCCCTTTAATACTTCTCTCATTGGAAAACCAATGACTGAGATTTAACCTCAATCAATGACTAAGATAAATTAAATTACAATAACCCTAACTAATCAATTATTAAGTATCCCTAAAATAGTCACCTAAATAATAATTATTTTTAATAAAATTTTGAGAAAAAACTACTATTGTCTAATCCTTGGGTGTGAATGAACAATTATCCAAGCTACCCAAACTCTTCTCAAGTGTGTCTTCTCCAAATACTCAATGACTCCTCTCATTGGAAAACCAGGGACTGAGATTTAACCTCGATCAATGACTAAGATAAATTAAACTACAATAGCCCTAACTAATCAATTATTAAGTATCCCTAAAAGTATCAATTAAATAATAATAATATTTAATAAAATTTTGAGAAAAAACTACTGTTGTCTAATTCTTGGGTGTGAATGAATAATTATCCAAGCTACCCAAACTAACATTTAATAGGTAGAAGGTGGTTCATCTTGCATGATTAACAACAAGATATTTGAAATAAATTTCGTAAGAATAGTTATCTGTATCTACATTACTTCTCATGCATGTGCAATAATGGATTCACTTTCCTTCAAAGGAGAAGGATCATTTTCCTATGTATAACCCTTTCATGCTCAATTTTGAAGAAGATGTGCAAGATATTGAGCTAGAGATTGAACATCTTTCAGATCATGTTGTGGTTTGTTGATTCCATGGTCTTTGGTCAAGTCTCTCAAACTTGCATGTGTGGATTTCCAAAGAGTGGAAACCAATTTTATGTGATACAATCTGTTAGGATAAACCACGGACAGAAATTAAAAAACTACATGCAAATATAACCAATAACTAAAATAATAGATCATAGAAATGAATAGAAGGCACCAAGATTTAACGTGGTTCACCCAATCCCTGGGCTACGTCCACCAAACAGCAAGTCCGGTCTTATTACAATCCAGTGATTACAACCTGATTACAATCTGTAACCCTTACAGTTCAATATCGCTACAAGAACCAATTTCACATCACAACATAATAAAAAATACCTAACCCTAAACCCTTTTATACAAGTATTTTATTCATTTTAGGGTTACAACATGTCGGCCATATGTCGGCTACCATGTCGACCATGGCCCACAAAATTTTTCTGGGGCGATGCCACGAACCCCACTATTTATGAAGTATGTACAGTACTTTCCTAATCAGTCACCATAATCTAACAATCTCCCACTTGGGGACTGATCAGGCTCCACACGAAACAACAATCTCCCACTTGAAGACTAATCATGTACCAATACCACTACCACATGGGGCTCCCATTGGATCAAACCATCCTGGACTCTGTTGTTCTTTTATTCGTGGTCAGTCTAAATGACCAACCGAAGCTGAAGAGGAGTTTAGCTTCTCCCTTGTTACAACCTTTGTCAACATATCTACTAGATTTTCATTGGTATGTATCTTCTCCAGCTTTAACTGTCCATCCTCCAAAACTGACCGAATGAAATGGTACCACAACTATATGTCTTTGGTCTTAGAACGCAGAGCTGAATTCTTAGCAAGATGAATGGCACTCTGACTATCTGTGAACAAATAATTATCCTTCTAAGGATTTCTCAATTCTTCCAAGAAGAACTGAAGCCATATCATCTCCTTGGCTGCCTCTGTAGCAGCAACATATTCTGCCTCTATAGTGGATAGAGCATTAATCTTTTGTAACCTAGAAACCCAGCTCATAGCTGCCCCACCAACAGTAAAGACATAAGCTATAGTACTCCACTTGGTATCAATATCCCCTGCCAAGTCTGAGTCAACATAGCCCTATAAATCAGTAGTAGAGCCCCCAAAGTGTAAACACTTATTGGATGTTCCTCTCAAATATCAGAGAATCCACTTAATAGCATTCCAATGCTCAAATCCTGGATGACTCATATACCTTTTAACGACTCCCACTGCATGTGTAATATCTAGCCTAGTGCATACCATAGCATACATCAAGATTCCTATAGCTGAAGCATAGGGTACCTTGGACATCTTATCCTCCTCTTCTTGTGTCTTGGGACACATCACCTTAGTCAATTTCAAATCACCAGGTAAAGGTGTGCTGACAACTTTAGCATTCTCCATAGAGAAATGTTGCAACACCTTCTCAACATAATCAGCCTGAGATAGCATCAAGGTTCTGTTCTTCCTATCTCTGCAAATCTTCATACCAAGGATTTTTTTTGTTGCCCCCAAATCCTTCATAGCAAATGTATGTGCTAACTAGCATTTGAGCCCCTTAATATGATCCATGTTAGACCCAGCTACAAGCATATCATCAACATATAAACATAAAATAATGTAGCTATCATCATCTAACCTCTTAAAATAAATACATTAATCTGAATGACACCTATTATATCCATGCTCATGCATAAAACTATCAAATTTTAGATACCATTGCCGAGGTGCTTGCTTCAAGCCATATAAACTTTTATTCAATTTTCACACTAAGTTCTCCTTACCTTTGACCTCAAAACCCTGTGGCTAAGCCATATTTATTTCTTCATCCAAATCACCATGAAGAAAGGTTGTTTTAACATCCAACTGCTCTAAATGCAAATCTTCATTAGCCACAAGACTTAAAACAGTATAGATAGAAGTCATTTTAACAACAGGAGAAAATATCTCATCAAAATCAATGCCCTTTTTCTGTGCAAATCCTTTTACAACTAACCTGGCCTTAAATCTTTTCTTACCTCCTTCCTCTTCTTTCAAGCTGTAAACCCACTTATTCGGTAAAGCCTTTTTACTTGCAGGCAACTTGCACAAATCCCATGTCTTATTTTTCAGCAAAGAGTCCATTTCATCTTTCATTGCAGATTCCCACTAAATCTTAGTATCCACCTACACAACTTCATCATAACTTTCAGGTTCACCAGCATCAGTAAGTAAAATAGAATACAAAGAGGGAGAAAACCTTTGTGGAGGTCTAATTTGCCTCGTTGACCATCTAACATTTACTGGTGTGTGTGGTATTTCTTGTTGCAGTTGTTGCACATCATGAGGAATGGTTGGAACATCAGCTTTTGGAGTATCATCCAGCACTACATAATCATCTTCTTTCTTCTCATGTTGCTGCAACAGATCTTTGTACAACACTTTCTCATTGAATATGACATCCCGACTTCTAACAATTTTAAGATTTTCAAAATCCCAAAGCCTATAACCAAATTCATTAATGCCATATCCAAAAAAGACACATTTCTTTGATTTATCTTATAGCTTGGTTCTATTTTCAGAGTCCATATGAGCAAAAGCTTAACAACCGAAGGTCTTGAGAAAAGAATAATTCACCTTCTTACCAGTCCATGCTTCCTCTAGAATACCACAGCCCAAAGGAGTAGAGGGACCTCTATTAATCAAATATATTGCAGTATTGATAGCCTCCACCCACATGTGTAAAGGCAACCCAGCATGCAACCTCATTCTCCTTACGCGCTCCATTATAGTCCTGTTCATGCGTTCAGCCACTCCATTTTCCTGTGGAGTCCTTGGAATAGTTTTCTGTCTACAAATACCATTAGTGGAGCAATAATCTTCAAATTCATGACTGCAATACTCACCACCATTATCAGATCTGAGACATTTTAATTTCTTACCAATCTCATTTTCAACCAAGCATTTTCGTTTCTTAAAAGTTTGAAATACATCAGATTTCTGTCTAAGGAAATAAACCCATACTTTTCTAGTTGCATCATCAATAAATGTAACATAATAATGAGAGCCACCAAGGGAAGATACCTGAGCTGGTCCCTATATATCTGTATGCACAAGCTCTAAATTCTCCTTTTTGTTTTCCTTCCCTATCTTTACAAAACTCACTCTCTTTTGTTTTCCATACACGCAACTTTCACAAAAATCCATATTCACACATTTTAGACCTAGCAAAACTTTCTTTGAATGAAGTACTTTCATACCTTTCTCACGCATGTGCCCAAGTCTATTGTGCCACAGTGCTGTATCAAAATCTACAACAACTATTTGTTCTCCCTGCTCAACTGCAACAATTGTTCCTGAACATTCATTTTTCTCTAAAACAATCAAAGTAGAAGGAACAATATGACCTATACAAAGATATAAGGTTCCTACTTTCACACCTTTTGCTACTACAAGGGAACCTTTTGAAACCTTCCAATTTTTATCATTAAAAGTAACTACACAACCCTCATCACTGAGTTGCCCCGCTGAAATTAAATTTCTACTCAGTCTTGGAACATGTTTTACCTCATGTAGTAGCCAATGATTCCCATTCTGCAACTTAATCTTAATTTTTCCCTTTCCAACAATCTGACAGGGTTCATTATCCCCCAAATAAACAAGCCCAAAATCCCCTTGGACATAATCAATGAAATAACATCTATGAGGTGTAGCATGAAATGAAGCACCAGAATCTAAAACCCATGAATCATCAACACTCTCTAAAGACAGAAGCAAAGCATCCTCTTCGAATTTGTTACTTACCACATTTGCCTCCTTGTCTCCATCTGATTTATCTCCTTCATTTTTCTTTCAATTCCAACAATCTTTCTTTTTGTGCCCTAGTTTCCCATACTACCAGCAATCATTTGGTCCTCTCGATTGAGACCTCCTCCCCTCTGACTTTCCTCTTGATTTCCCACGATTTCTAGAGTTATTTCCTCTCTCAGTTGTTCTGCCCCTACTTTGTGCATTCAAAGCACTTCTTGATGTAGATCCACCTGAGGATTTTCAACGAGTTTCCTCACTTAAAATAACACCGATCACATCATCATATTTTAGGGTACTAGATCTAGGAACAGAATTACTCACCGCCATTACCAAGCCATTCCAGCTTTCAGGAAAAGAACACAAAATCAAGAGAGCCCTAATTTCTTCATCAAAATTGATACCCACAAAAGATAACTGACTAGTAATAGTATTAAACTCATTTAAATGATCTGCAACAGATCCACCTTTTGTCATTTTCATATTAAATAAACGCTTCATGAGAAATACCTTGTTTGAAGTGGAGGGCTTTTCATACAATGTTGCTAGGGTTTTCATCAAATCTTTTGTCGTCTTTGCTTTTGTAATATTAAATGCCACCAATGGTTCCAAGCATAACCGAATGCTTCCAAGTGCCTTTCTGTCCAAAAGATCCCATTCAACCTCTGACATAGTTCCCTGATTCTTGGCTTTGCCTTCCAATGGCTTCCATAAATCCTTCTGATATAGATAGTCTTCCATTTGCATCTTCCATAACTGGAAGTTCTGCCCATTAAACCTATCAACCCTCAGCTTACCCTCATCTTCCATCGCTCCCACTCAACCGTGAGACTTTCTTGCAGAGGATAACTGAAAGACAACCTCGCTCTGATACCACTTGTCAGGATAAACCACAGACAGAAATTAAAAACTACATGCAAATATAACCAATAACAAAAATAATAGATCACAGAAATGAACAGAAGGCACCAAGATTTAACGTGGTTCACCCAATCCCTAGGCTACATCCACCAAATAGCAAGTTCGATCTTATTACAATCCAGTGATTACAACCTGATTACAATTCGTAATCCCTTACAGCTCAATACCGCCGCAAGAACCAATTTTGCATCACAACATAATAAAAAATACCTAACCCTAAACCCTTTTATACAAGTATTTTATTCATTTTAGGGTTACAACATGTCAGCCATATGTTGTCCATAATATGTATAGTACTTTCCTGATCAATCACCATAATCTAACACAATCCACCTTTTATCCATGGATAAGGGGTTTTTCATTGCCAAGTTTGATAAAACTGAGAATCAAAAGATGATCCTTTGTGGCCCTTCTTTTGTCTAGAGCCAAATCAAAACCACTCGTTGATGGTGAAAATGTGGCAACCCAATTTTTTCCTACTACTGAAACTTTCTCTAAGTTTTTAATTTGGGCTTGTCTCCCATACCTTCCTCTTCATATTTGGGTTGGTTCCCTATTGGAAGTGATAGGAGATGTTATTGGTGATTTCTTGGTGGTTGACAAAGAATCATTGAATATTTTGTACTCCACTAACACAAGAATCCTTGTTGAGGTGGACATTGATGAAGGTTTACCTAAAAAATTCAATGTTGGGCTTCCTAATGGGAGAAGCTAGATTCAAACTCTAGATTATGAAGGAATTCCCTTTAGATGTTAAAAATACTACAATATTGGGCATTTTTTGCCTCTTTGAAGTCTTCAAAAGCCAAAGAATAATGAGGCTTCTTCGTAGTGGAAGGAAGCTTCTTTTGAACAGTACAATGTTTCTAAGAAACTTTCTCAAGCTTCTCCCAAGTTGAGATTTATTTTCATGTTACTCATATCCCTATGCATGTTTTGATTGTTGCTACTTGTGTTATTGTGGGTGGTGAAGTGACTGGTTTGGATGTTATTCTAGATTCCCTTGCATTGGCAGAGGCTATTAATGTTGAGGTCCCTAATAGAGTTGGATCTGTTGTTGCAGGTCCTCCAACTAGAACTGTTACTATTGACTATATCTATGTCTCTTCAGAGGGAACTATTATGACATTTTTTTTTTTAAAAATGGAATCACAAGTGGCGGTTTCATTGGTTGAGGAGGGGTAATCACATGGTAAGAAGTCCTCTCCTTGTTTCAACATGAAGCTTCACTCCTAAAAGAAGGGAGGCACAACAAGTTCTAGTGTTTTCCTTTTTTTATTTGGTTGAGGGTTTCTTTCTCTCAAGGAAGATTGAGACTTCACTCTTTTATTTTTAATTCTCCAGTCCCTTTTGACCCTCTTTTGTAGGGCTGCTCTTTGGCCTATGTTTCATGTTGTTGCAAAATCTTGGTAGCTGGTCTTTTTGGTTATGCTTAGTTGACTGTCTCCTGGTCGAGAAGTTTTAAAGGGTTTTAGGGTCTCTTCAAAACATACTTTTACAATTAATCAAAAAATAATGGATTCACTTACATTCCTATGTCACCTTTATTATGTGTTATAGGTAAATGGAACATAAATTAGGACAATGTCATTGAAGAGCCTTAGTTTGCATTAGTTTAATAAATTGGTATAGGTCAATTTATCATAATTAGAATCATATTTATTTCATTTTGTGACTTCTTCTAGAATGATATTGGTGTAATTATATATAAAGTGAGTAACTTTTCTTTTAATTTTGGTTATCATATATCCACAGTGTATCCTCAAATCTAACTAATCATTGTAAATTGTTGAGCCATCTAAGTGCAAGCACAAAAAAAAATACAGTACTTGTGATAACAAATATTCACCTATGGAGCAAATTGTTAGATAAATAAGAGGGGGGAAGGGGGATGGGGTTAATCAATTTTGTTCAATTATCATGCAGTCTCTTCATTTCAATACCAATAAAACATCATAAATTTCAACAAAAATCACTCAATACAAACTTTAATCAACTTTGTCAAACACTTTAATCCAAATTGTTAACTCATTGTTCTTTACATTATCGAGTATCAACAAACTTACTTAGTTATTATCAAGTTGCAATAGACTATAAAAAATATGTAAAAAAAACTTGCAACACAAATAAAATTCACACATTTGACACCATAATTTTAAAGTGGAAACCTTGTGAAGGAAAAAATCACCTGGGACCGACAACCCAAAAAATTCCCTCTTTTGAAGTGAGCTCTTCTAGGAGCGAACGTTGTTAAAGGTTACACACGCATTGCTAATGTGACCTTGTCAGAGGATTTTACCAAAAGACCATCTAGACCTTATCAGTCCCTGTGCCTGACTAAAAAGAGACTTGATTTAAAGGACTTACAAACGCCACTAATCGATGTTATCATATAGGATTTCATGGACTTGTTAGGTCCACTTGGTACTTTCAAGATTTTTTGCTACAATGGTTGAATAATTAATAGTATAAAAATGATTTGTTAAGAATAGAAACTACCTTTTCTTGTTTAGATCTATGTTCTTGCTCTTATCTCTGACTAATCTCTCTCTCTCTCTTGGATCCTCTTTCACTCTATACTCTAACTTGGTTGAATAACTTCTTCTCTTTCTCCTTCCAGTTTTCGGCTCTCCTTGCTCAACAACCTTCTTTCACCTTCTTCAAATTTGCACTCACAACAACTTAATACTCCAACATAATCAACTTGTAACTAGTAACATGAAATCAACAACCTAAACTATCTTGTCATTCTCCTTAAATAGTTTTGTTAATGCTTCCAGATTCTTTTTTCTTTTGTCGCTTAATCACCATCATTGATCTTAGGGTTATAACATAATTCCTTCATACAATGAATTTAGACACTTGAAAAAATATAACCTGTATATAATTTTGTGCACATCCTTATCATTCTTCAATTTCCTTCATCATATCCTTGTTGCATTTTCTCAATCATTGATCTTGAAACAAACTTTGACTCATGCCTTAGACCTCCTTGAACTTTCCAAATTTCCATCAAAATTCAACCTCGGATTCCACTTTTCCAAACTTGTGCATCCAACTGTCACTCGGTAAACATAACATTTACTTAGGTAACATAACACTCGATTAATGCTAACTTGCTCGAGCAATATTGCATTTTCCTTCTTTCTTTCCATTTGCTCGGACAATATTGTAGTCACTTGGTTAATACAGTTGAACCCTTCATTAACCTTGTCACTCGGTTATCTTTATGTTCTTCAATACTTTGAAACAATACATGATTGTAAAACAATCCAACCAATACTACATTGTCACTATCCAACTCATTCAAGTACCCATTGAATACCTTAAATATCACTTTTGTCTTCATCATACTTTCTTCAAATCTTCTTCATCAATCAAATGATATGGTACTCTACTAAGTTAGCTTAATGTTAAGCCAACTAAGACTTTAACATCAATGACAATTTAAAAATTGATGTGACTCTTTTACAAACATTCATAACATCATTAGCTAACAATCTCCCACTATCAATTACAATATCAGTTTGAGCTAACATAAATCATCAAAATATTTTTGAACTAAAATAATGCACAAACCATATGACCATGTCTACCAAACTACATACCATGAAGTCCCAGGAAGTCCCGGTGCTTCACCCCTGTGAGCATCACCTAGATCCAATGAGTGCTAAGTGTTTCATTTATTCTCATGAGAGATGGATTCGTGTTGAATCACTACTCATGAAACATGGGTCAATGATTTTGACTCAAAATTACATAGTTAAATCCTGATAGCAATATCACAATTTGACTTGCTGTGGAAATTATCTCCTACTTATCAAACTACATACCTTAAAATTCCACTACAAAGTAATACAAAGTGTTCTCCAAGCCTATCTAATCCTTCTTAACAACTATACATGCTATCAACCAACTAGGACATCATACCAAAGCTATAAATTGCTATCATCTCATGTGAAAAAATGCAGAACATTCTCCCTTAAGTTTTTCAAATACTCTTTCCTTTATATTGTTTCCCATCACACTTCCATACTCTAGATGTACCACAAATACTCGATGCCTACCTTCAACATATTTCAAAATACATTTAACAAACATTAGCAATCAATAGTATTTCAAGAGCCTCAACAGCTAGTCTTCATATCTTATTTGTTAATTAATATGGCCGCCTCAACAACTTTCCATCCTTACCAAGATGCCATAAATGTCACACTAGAAGTTAACATCAATGATAACATAAAGTATAATACTAGCAATTCTAACCTTGATTGAGGTTTCGTCTATAAAAGAGTTATAGAGTCAAATCTCATACAAGAAGTAGATAGAAATTGATTAATCCTCCAAATAATAAGTGAAATATTACTTAACCCACAAATAAAAAATGGTTATTCCTAATGAAATCCCTAGTAGTGATGAATTTGATAGAACGTTATTTAGGATTTTTTTTTAAATTGCAATCTTTTGAGGAGGCACATGAGATCAAGAAGGTAACATGCCACAAGGTACTAGAAGAAATTCTAAAGATCATATTTTTCTCTAAGGTAACTTCTTGCATCTTATAAAGCACTTAAGATGCATATGTTGTTTCAACAATGTCAATCAAACTACAAATTTTGCAAGCATTGTAAGCTTTGATGTTGAGTCTACTTTATATTTGTTGTATTCAATAGTCAACAATCAATTACATCTTCAATAAAAATAATCCACAATGTTTACTAAACTCTCAAAGTAAGTGCAAAATGTATTTCATTCCCTCCTCTCAATCTCACATGGTGTCTCTTTTTTGTTGTTTTTGTTTGTAAATGACATACATGTTTATGTTTGACTAAGTTAAGACCATCCATTGTAAAGATTCAATCAACATGGGATATTAGGTTTCTACACGAGCCCTATTTTAGATTACTTTTGTTTGTAAAGCTTAAAACCTTTGTAGAAGTCCATTGTAAATCTTGAAAAAAAAACAAATTTAAAATTATATTTATTCCTCCACTCATAATCATAATGAAGTTAGCCTACTCTTACATCCTATTATACTTGTTTAATAATTTTCCATAACCATAATAACACTATAAATATGTCAAATAGTGGAAGTCAGTCCAATAATGAACTTCAACTCATAAATCCTCCAATAGAGTATAACTATAATACAAATTGAATCTGCATAATTACAATACAAGAATGAATTAATTTGAAAATGAATATTACATCCCATTTCATTATATTAATTTAAATTTCAAACTTCATATGTATCAATTCTAGATAATTTAAACATAAGCACCATTTACTTAATGCAATAATAAATATATATTGATTAATCAAATTTGATATGCCATAAAAATACACACTATCAACATATACATACAAATCTAATATAAAACCATAGGGAGCCTAGAAATATGGCTAACAATTAATACACATTCATTTCATTTTTATATATATTGTACATTATTTATATATTATATAGTCATTTTCAAGGCTCTATTGAACAATCAATAAGAATAGATGAGATCAAGACATGAATCATAATATTATTTTTATATCCATTGACAATTTACATGAATAATTAATCCACGTAGAATGGTAAATATGACAAATTCATGATATACATGAATAATCTATGCAAGTATACCATCAAATATGATAAAAGAATTTATTTTAATTGATTTCTCCTCAAAATTAATTACTATACAACAATATAATCACTACATATAAAATTTAATATTTAATATAGTAAAATAAAATCAAATTGGTATACACTAATATAATCACTACGTATAAAATTTAATATAATACAATTAAAATCCTTAAAATAAATTGTTGTCACAATAGATACTAAATTGGTCAAAACAAAATTTTAAACTCAAAAGAAGGTTAAGTTCTAAAAAATCATTTAATAATAGACAAGAGACCATAACACAATAATTAAAATTCAAAAGAAGGTAAAGTTCTAAAAAATTATTTAATATTTTTTTTAAAAAATTGTGGAGGGTTCAAACTTGAGGCATGAGGCATGAGGTCTGCCCTTATAGGCCCTTATAGTGTCCGAACAAGACTTGACAAGAGCCCATAACACAATAATTAATTATTAATTAATATATTTAATAATAATAAAATGTTTCAACCCATTACCTATCAAAATGAAATAAAACAATGAAATAAAATTAATATTTAAGAACCTAACAAAGTAAAATAAAATTCCTAAAACAAGTAATTATTACTAGCTTATATATATATATATATATATATATGTATATATATATATATATATATATATATATATATATATATATATATATATATATATGTATATATATATATATATATATATATGTATGTATATATATGTGTATATATATGTATATATATGTGTATATATATGTATATATATGTGTATATATATGTGTATATATATGTATATATATGTGTATATATATGTATATATATGTGTATATATATGTATATATATGTATGTATATACATATATATATATACATATGTATATACATATATATGTATATGTATATATATGTATATGTATATATACATATACATATATATACATATACATATATATATATATACATATGTATATATATGTATATGTATATATACATATATATACATATATATATATATATATATATATATATGTATATGTATATATATATATATATGTATATGTATATGTATATATATATACATATACATGTATATATATATGTATATATATATATATATATATGGTATATATATATACCATAGGATTTGAATTAAATTAGGTGCCTCGAGAAGGATGACTCTCAACATATTATATATAAGCTAGTAGTAGTTGCCGCGCACCATGGAAGACATTTTTTTAAAAATCAAGATGGTTATAGTTAGGAGCAAGTTATTTTATTATTATTATATATAGTTGTATAAAGTTACTATAAAAATATTCTTCAACATCTTATATTTTAATTCTATTTACGGTGTTTTATTTGCACAACTTTGACTTGTTTTTATTTTAAAGATTTTGGTACTTAAAATGTTATAGTTAGGGGTAGAGTTATGATTAGGGTTAGGGTTAGAGTTAGGGTTAGTATTATGATTAAAATTAGGATTACGGATAGAGTTAAGATTACAGTTAGCGGTAAAGTTAGGGTTACAATTAGAGTTAGAGTTAGAATTAGAGTTAGGGTTAGGGTTAGGGTTAGAATTAGAGTCAGGTTAGAATTAGGGTTAGGGTTAGGGTTAGGGTTAGGGTTAGAGTTATAATTAGAGATAGAGATAGAATTCAATTAGGGTTAGGGTTAGGGCTCGGTTTAGAGTTAGAGTTAAGGTTAGGGTTATAATTAGGGTTTGAGTTAGAGTTAGAAAAAAGGTTAGAGTTAGAGTTAGAGTTAGAGTTAGGGTTAGAATCAGAGCTAGCATTAAGATTAGAATTAGAGCTAGGGTTAGAGTTAGAGTTAGAATTATGGTGAGAGTTAAGGTTAAAATTACAGTTAGCGTTGGAGTTAGGGTTAGGGTTAGTATTAGATCCAAAGTTAGGGTTAGGATTAGGGTTAGTGTTAGGCTAAAGATAGAGTTAGGATTAGGGTTAGGGTTAGGATTAGAGTTAGAGTTAGAATTAGGGTTAGAATTAGGGTTTGAGTTAGAGATAGAGTTACAATTAGAGCCAAAATTACAGTTAGAATTAGAGTTAGTATTAGAGTTAGAATTGGAATTAGGGTAAGGGTTAGAGTTAGGGTTACTATTAGGGCTATAGTTAAACTTTGGATTAGCATTAGGGTTAGGGCTACAATTAGAGTTAGAGTTATAGCTAGAGTATGAGTTACAGTTAGAGTTAGAGTTAGAATTTGAATTAGAGTTGCAACTAGTGTTAGAGTTAGAGTTATGGTTAGGGTTAGAGTTAAAGTTAAAGTTAGGGTTATGATTAGGGTTAGGGTTAGTATTAGAATTAGGGTGAAAAATTTAGAATTATACATAGGGTTAGGGGTAGAATTCTAGAGTTAGAGTTAGGGTTAGGGTTGGGGTTAGGGTTAGGGTTATAATTAGAGTTAAAGTTAGAGTTACAATTAGGGTTAGGGTTAGGGTTAGGGTTCAAGATAGAGTTAGGGTTAGAGTTAGTGTTAGAGTTAAGAGTTACAGTTAGGGTTAGGGTTAGGGTTAGGGTTAGGGTTAGAGTTAGAATTGGAGATAGAGTCAGGGTTAGGGTTAGGGTTAGGGTTAGAGTTAGAATTGGAGATAGAGTCAGGGTTAGGGTTAGAGTTAGGGTTAGGGTTAGAATTAGGGTTGTAATTAGGGTTATGGTTAGAATTATAGTTAGAGTTAGGGTTTGAATTAGAGTTGTAGTTATAGTTTGAGTTAGAGTTACAAATAGGGTTAGAGCTAGAGTTAGAATTACAGTTAGAGTTAGGGTTACAATCAGAGCTAGCATTAGGGTTAAAATTAGAGCTAGGATTAGAGTTAGAGTTAGAGTTAGGGTGAGAGTTAAGTTCAGAATTAGGGTTAGGGTTAGAGTTAGCGTTAGGATTAGATTTAGAGTTAGAGTTAGGGTTGGGATTATGGTTAAAGTCAGGGTTGCGTTAGGGTCAGGGTTAGGGTTAGATTAGGGTTAGGGTTAGACATAAAGTTAGCATTAAGGGTAAGGTAAGGATTAGAGTTAGAGTTCTAGGGTTCAAATTAGGGTTAGAGTTAGGGTTTGAGTTAGAGTTTGATTTAAAATTAGACTAGAGTTAGGGTTAGAATTAGAGTTGGGGGTAGAGTTAGAATTAGAGTTAGGGTTAGCATTAGGGCTATAGTTAAATTTTGGGTTAGCATTAGGGTTAGGGTTATAGTTAGAGTTAGAGTTAGAGTTATAATTTGAGTTAGAGTTAGAGTTAGAGTTAAAGTTAGGGTTAGAGTTAAGATTAGAATTAGTATTAGAGTTAGGGTTATATATAGGGTTACGGTTATGTATAGAATTAGAGTAAGAGTTAGTGTTAGGGTTAGGGTTAGAGTTAGGGTTAGGGTTAGTGTTAGAGGTAGGATTACAATTAGAGTTAGAGTTAGAGTAAGGGTTAGAGTTAGATTTTGGGTTAGGATTAGGGTTTGAATTAGAGTTAGAGTTAGAGTTAGAGTTAGAGAAAGAGATGGAGATGGAGTTCTAGGATGAGAATTATGGTTAGGGTTAAATTTAAGGTTAGAATTGGAATTAGGATTAGAATTAGTTTTAGGATTAGGGTTAGAATTTGAGTTAGAGTTAGAGTTATGGTTCAAGTTCAAGTTAGAGTTAGGGTTAGGGTTAGGGTTAGGCTTATAGTAAGCAGTAGAGTTAGAGTTAGAGTTAGGGTTAATCTTAGAATTAGGATCAGGGTTAGAATTAAGATTAGTGTTAGGTTTATATATAGGATTAGGGTTAGAATTAGGGGTAGAATTAGAGTTAGAGTTAAGGGTAGAGTTAGAGTTAGGGTTAGAATTAGAATTAGGGTTAGGGTTAGGGTTACAATTAGAGTTAGGTTTAGAATTAGAGTTAGATTTCTAAGGGTTTGTATTATTATTGTGGTTAATCTTATTTTTGGGTTTATTATTCATATCACAATTGATGTTAGTGCTATTATTACAATTTAAGTTAGTGTTATGGTAACTATTAGGTTAATAATTTATGTGGGTTATTCCTACTAAAATAATATCATTAGTGCTATTGTGACACGTATTATTATATATTTTTATAATGTACTCACTCCTTCTCCCATCCCTTCTCACTCTCTATAGATATTTCCTTTAATTACTGCTCTCTCTCTCTCTTTGATATCTAGATACACCCCATTATCTCTCTCTCCCTACTCTTTACATACACCCCATAATCTTTCTTTCCCTCCCAATACTCCCCCTACTCTCTCTCTCTCTCTCTCTCTCACACACACACACACACACACACACACACACACACACACACACACACACACACATATCTAAATACATCTCCCTCCCTCTCTCTAATATCTAGATACACCCAATTATCTCTCTTCCTACTCTTTAGATACACACCATAATCTCTCCCTCTCTCTCTCTAATATCTAGATACACCCAATTATCTCTATCTTCCTAATATGAGCCCCCTCTTGTCTCTAGATATGTCCCCTAATCTCTCTCTCTCTCTCTAATATCTAAATACACCCCATGATTTCTCTCTCCCTCCCAATACTCTCTCTCTCTCTCTCTCTCTCTCTCTCTCTCTCTCTCTCTCTCTATGTATTTCCATATTAAAAATTTAATATTATTTCTATTTAGTAGTAGATATAGGGTTAAGGTTAGGTATATAATCCACTAAATGCTTAGTGCAATCACATATAGAGTTAGGATCCAAGGTTTATAATTTCATTAATATGACACTTAGTGTTATGGTTAGGGTTGACAAGTGGTTAAATGTTACACTAAAACAAGGGACATTGGAAGTAGGAGATTTAGGTGTAGTGTTGAAGTATTATGAGTAGAACTATGGTCAAAACTGGGATATAAGTTTTTAAAATGACTCTAATAGTGGAATATTTCAAATTGTATCTCATTCATGAAAGTGAATTATGAGTCCCAACACAACTATTTAGATGATGTAAAAAGTGTGAAAAATACATAAGAATCAATTTTATGGAAAATATTTCTCCATGATGATGTAAGAACATTATATATTGTTGAATTTTTTATAATGCTAATGCAAGTTTTGTTGTAATGATTAAGAATTATAATCAATAAGCATGCCTATCATGAAGGACATCTATGTAGACTTATGATTTTATTTCTTGATTAACATATTTAGTAGCCACATCCATTGAAGATATCTTTTGTCAAAGTTTTTTTTTTTTTCTTGTTCTCTTCTTAATGAAAGTTACATAGAACAATGGCAAAATACAACTCATAATACAAGTAATTAGAAGAAGTAAAAGCCTAAAACCAAAGACAAGAACAATATACATAACATTTATCTATAATGGTGTAAATACATGTTACATTCTTCAATGATTAGGATTGTATTGCAACCTTCATTTGAACAATGATTGTTAAAGACTTCTTTCATCATCCACTTTTGCATATGTGTCACACATGAATTTTTGTGCATCTTTGATTTGCATTACTTCCATTTCCTCAACATAATCAATTGACAATATTGCATTCTCCACAACTTTAATTATATTTCTATGCGACATTTTAATTATTTTTCGACATTTATCAAACTTCGTATCCAAGAAATTATTTGACACCACTGAAGTAGTTAGGCTAGTATCAATAATGTTTGATTCTCCATTGAAGGCATCCATAACTCAAATATTAACTTGCAAATTTATAAAAAAAACATGAACATATAGAAATAATTAGAATAAAAAAGTATTAGAAATCAACATAAATTCTTTCAAATGAATAATGTTCAAAACAAGATAAATAAAACTCAAAACTATTTTGAATGAAACATTTAGATTGTAATGTTTGAAATATGGTGGCACTGCCTTCCAGTTTTCAAACATTATATACATTTTTTTTAAGATAAAAATATTTAAATAAAATACATATATTATCTAGTTTAATAATGAGAAAATAAAAACTAAATATGTGATTTATCTATTTTAAATAAATTATTAACTTTAATAAAATATAAATTTCATTGATATGGCAACATTGCCATCCACATTAATGATATCATTTAATTATGAAACATGAAAATATAAATTTTCTGAAACATGCAAATGTAAAACTACTATGAAACATACAAATCTAAAACATGCAAATCAAAACCATTTTGAAATATGTAAATCTAAAAACTAATATCAAACAGGAAAATCTAAAACTAATTTGAAACATGTACATTAAAAATATGCAAATGAAAAGTATTATAAAATATATAAATCAAATAGGTTTTGAATGCAATTCTAAATCTAAATCAAACATGCAAGGCTAAACTATTATATGAAAATTTTAACAATTTTGAATGCAATTCTAATTCTAAATGAAACTAACTGAAATTGAAATCTAAATCAAAGTAGAAATTACAAAGTAGAATATTACAACTAATTTTAAAAATAAATCAACATTTAAATCTAAATACATAACTAAATCTAAAACTAAATTAAAAATTAAAAAAATAAAATAAAAATCTCACCTGCAAAAAAAGTTCTTCCAAAACATCAACCAACTCCTCTTAAAAACTTCAATCTACTCCTCCAATAATCTCCACCTTTTCCTCCCTCCAAACATTTAATGGAAGTAAAGTGATGAGCCTTTTCTATAATTTGTGAGAGACTCCTCATATCCCCCAATAGATGTCTCTTCACATTCCACAAATTCGTTTAAAATTCCCCCCACTCCAAAAAAATATAAGCATGAATGTGCATGCAAAAATTAATTTTAAAAAATAATATTTAATATTTCAATTTTAAATGAAATTATTTAAGCCTTATTTTTTCGGCCCCTACTTTTTAAAGCCTAATATTCAACTTCATTTGGCTTCCTATTATTTTGGCCAGCCATAATTTCGGGCATACTTTGTAACCACTCCATTTTCTTTCTTATTGTCTATTTTAAATTGATTTATAAATATAAATTTCATTTGTAACTCTCACCAAATTTATTTGTTATTTCTATTTGTTAATAATTATGATTGCCAAATGGCATTTTCTATTTTAAATTGATTCTTAACACTATTGCAACTCCCATTAAATTTATTTTCTATTTCTATTTGTTAATAATTATAATTGCCAAATAGCATTCCATATTTTAATTTGGTTTTTTTTTAATGCAAAATGATATTTGTTATTTAAATTTATTTTTAAAAGTGAATTTGGTTTGTGACTCACCACATCTTTTTTTCTTACACGGATTACTCCTTGAAATATTCTCGTGTTGAAAATTGTTGCTCCCATTGTATATGCCTCTCAGCATATTAATATTTAAGAATCTAACCGTATTAAATTCATAATACTTATTACGAAAACTTAATATTTGAGAACTCTCTACCCTCTAACCCCTAAAAGATTGATGTGCTTTTCAAACTTTGGACAAGCTCACTAGATTCTTTAACTCACGTGCTTTTCAAACTTTCGACCAGCTCACTAGATTCTTTAACTCAATATTGAGAAGTTTGAGTAATTTAATATTATTATTTTATTTACAAACATTAAATAATTTCATTATTTTATTTCCAAACGTTACATAATTATTTGTTACTCAAATTCTCAAATATTAAATAATTACTTAATATTTGAGAAGACACTTCAAACATTATTTTACTTCTTACTCAAATTTAATTACTTAACTGCCTCAATTAAAATAGTGTTCGATTCTCAAATATTAAAATATTAAAATTGATTAATTTATTTTTTTATTTAAATTCATGCATATAACTTCAACTGTAGGAAATGCCAATAGGTATGTCCAATTAAATTGGTTATCATGAAGCTCCTGGACGTTAAAATACAAGAGATGCTTTTCCGCAATTCATCGCTCATGAAACCCATGCTGTAAATGTTGGCACGTACATACATAATCTGATTTAAGGCGAAATCCAGGAGAGGAGAGTTTCAGAGAGTACCTTGAATTTGAGCCGAACATGCTCAAATTGTCATACTTTATAAATAAATACAAGGTTAAGAGGGCATTTAGTTTATTCTTTCAATGTTCTACCCCTACTGCCAAAATGGGAGCTGTCGAACAGGGAATCGATTTCATCAAAGCACAAAGGATAAGAAAGGTTTTGTACAAGCACAGTGAAAGCAGGTAAACTGTTTGACAGAATTCCTCAAAAGGTTTTGGTCTCTTCACATCAGTAGAAATCCTAAAATTAACAATTGATGTGTCATGATAAATATTAATTCATATATTTGCACCTATAGATTTCCCAGTAACGTTTTGATGGCAATACTTACAGTTTAAATTATATGTATTAATTTAAATTAAAAAATAAAAATATTAAAACTAATTTTGCATACTCTATTCTTCCATAAAGCCAATCCATCCTCAAACAAATATAACAATAGCAATCCTTACCCAAAAAAAACCAATACATATCCAAACAATAATTATAATTATATCATAAACTGTCTTCTTGTTTATACCTTCAAATTACAGGAATTTTAAAAGACTAACAAACCCTCCTGTAACCAGTTGTTTCAAATTCTACGTTAGCTTTATGGCACTCTAGATATTGCCAATACCTTCAAAACAGAGAGAATTAAATTTCATTTTTTCTCAAGCTTGCTTCCCATATCAATACAACGCAAGTTATACACCGTGATTTAAGCATCTTGTTCTATCTATAGGATTTTTATTGAAACGCTAAAAGTTACCCTGCTGCTATCAACATTTGTTTCCACGTATGATTATTTGTCAGGACAGAACCCTGATGCCTGGCAGCCATCTTGACAAGGCATTAACTGCCAAACTTAAACAACGATAATCAAGAACTATGTGATTACAGCTCAAAAATAACACCCTGATCAAGAGTTCTGCCATTACAGCACAGAACCGACACCATCAACAGTAAAAATAAGGGGCCCAGTTCATACCTCTTTAAAATGTATAAACAATTCCCAAATGAAAAATACTATATGATCAAATGAATCAAATCACACTTCAACGAGGGATACAGACAGCCAGACACGATTCAGGAGGAAATAATTCGAACCCTGTTTTTCATTAGAACACGGTCTCTTCATTCTCTTTTTATGTACAGCAAACTCTATTTCACAACATTTGCTAAGAGCGAAAGGCAAAGAGTCGCATGTTCTTTCCGGTTTCATGCTATCCTTGCTCTGTCTTTCTTCCTACTTGTCCTCATCCTGTAAGCTATAATTTGTTCCTGGTTTTACAATTCAAACAAATGATGCAGTTTTTTCCTCTTACTTAAACATGTTACACTTCATATAACTCTAAATCTGGGCATACACAATCAAGATTTGCCAAAAAACATGGTACACTTCATATAACTCTAAATTGGACATAAACAATCAAGATTTGCCAAATCTAATCCTAAAACAAGAAATGCCCACTAACCTCTGACGTTGAACACCGCAGTCATAAGACACACAAGATAAACACTCTATAAATGTTATTATTAATTCATTATTGAAAGAAATGCATTATTACATATATCCTAAATTCAAATAAGAAGCACAAGAATAATATTGACATTATGGAAGTTCTTCTCTAATTCATTTCAATCTCCAACACAAACTTTTATCAACAGTGCCCTTGCCAACTCTGAGCCCAAATCCAAAGAAAAAACTTGAGAGCATATCTTCACTCTTGCTTCTGAGGATGCTTTTGTGCAGTGCATATATCCAGAGATGTACCATACTTTTTGAGAAGTGCTTCAATGCACCACCCATGGCCATCATCGACATTCGGCATTCTAACTTCAACATAAGGAATAACAGGGGTTTTAGACTCTGGCATTGTCACACCAGCAAAAACTCTCAGCACATTTGCTGCATCAACGTCCATGCACACATTAATCAATGGAACACCTCTGGGAGCAGGAGGAATTCCTGATAATTTAAAAAATCCCATGAGATGATTATCCCCCACTTTCCTCCCTTCACCTTCATAAACTACAATCAGAGCTTCAGACTGATTGTCATTACTTGTAGTGAAAAATGCATCCTTCCTCGCTGGAATAGTAGCATTCCTGTGAACAATAGGGACAACTTCAGTACCATCAGCCCTAACACCCAGGCTCAAAGGAGTTGCTTGAATCGTTAACAGCTCAAGGTTTGGATCAGAAACTCCAGATGCAATCGCCCCTTCTAGAGCAGCACCACACACTGCAGCCTCCAGTGGTTTCAAACCCTCATATACAGACTTCCCCTGGCAAAGCCTCAATACAATACTCCGAATCATTGGAATGTGAGAGCTACCGCCCACAA
This sequence comes from Cupressus sempervirens, assembly GCA_028749045.1. Classification (NCBI taxonomy): domain Eukaryota; kingdom Viridiplantae; phylum Streptophyta; class Pinopsida; order Cupressales; family Cupressaceae; genus Cupressus; species Cupressus sempervirens. The sequence continues at coordinate 556,256,659 of CM053786.1, read as the reverse complement.
GTATAACATCTGCAATATTCTCCACATCAATCTGTGAATCAAATAGGCATTGGGCAATTATGTCCTCACATTTCTGAAACACTTCACAATTGATTCTCTCGAAATCATTACGTAGTAGGGTTTTCGATATCTTCATCCCACTGATGTCAATTTCTATGGTAGCACTATCATGGGAAGATAGTGTGTGGATAGCATTCTGAGCAGCGATTCGAAGCATGCCTACTACTTTAGCCTCCTCTCCCCTTGGACTCCTAGAAATGGGGCATATTTCTGGGGCAACATACATCATAACATTCTGCAAAATGTCCTCACCGCCAATGGCAGCCCCTGCAAGGGCTTTAATCTGTGAAACCCCACCAGCTGTTGCAGCAACGGCAACATCGCAGTACCCCGCACCCATGTTGAAAATCACAACGAGCTTCTCAGATACACTTCCTACAATCCCCTGAGACGCCATTTGCTGCTGCTGAGCATACAAAAGAAGTGGTGCCGTGGGCTCTGGCATCATCCGGAGAACATGTAAGCCAGCCATGGCACAAGCTCTCTCAATACGAGTCTGCTGAAACCTACTGAAGGAAACAGGCATCGTCAACACAACACTTCGCACAGCCCGCCCTAGCTGGACCTCCGCCATAGCTCTCAACTCCACAAGAAGAATAGCAAGAACTTCTTCAGGAGTGGTAGATCGCCACACACCACTAGATAATGCTGCAATAAAAGGGCGAACACCGATGTCCAATGTCTCTATCATGAATGGCAAATTCTTGCTATTTTGCACAACAGGATCCGTGTCCATTCTCCCAATTAACCTTTTCACATTAAAGATCGCACTTCCGGAGAGAAGTTCCAAGGGCTCGCGATATGGAACGGTGGAGCTTACACCGGTAGATGGAGTGTCGCCGTGGAACATAACATAAGAGGGCATAGTCCTCTGTCCTCCTGGATTTTGCAGAAGTTCCACCTTTGAGTCTCTCCACACCGCCACACGACATTCGCACGTTCCCAAATCGATTCCGATGGCCGTCTCCACAAAGGGGGTGCCTCCTTCCACATCCTCACTTACCGCCTCACTGTCTGAGGCCACTGTGTAACCTATTTCTCCGTCGCTCATTTTGGCGCTGGAGTTGTTTACCAAAAACTCCTTCTATCCTCAAATCTTCCTTGAACAAAGCTTTTGCCAATGGATTCAATGCAATCCCAACTACAACTTTAGTAGTCAAACCAAAGCACAGGAAATTTGCTTACACTGAAGGAAAATTAAATAAAATTGCAAGAACACAAAATTTTGGCTATGTTTTCACACACGTTGCAGACTCTCAAGAAAAATGGTACACAATCACCAAAAACTTCCGATTTAATCCGGCAGTATCATATCCCTAGTGAAAAATAAATATTTTTTTTGAAACTTTGTCATGGATTTACTTACAAAAGAAAAGGATTTCCACTCATAAAACACCCAGTTCTCAAACAAAACTGTAAAATGAACCAGAGTTTATGGAAAAAGGCATAATAAATCCCTTAATACCTATCGATACAATTATTAAAATCCAAGACGCAGGGAATCCTGGTACGCTTTCCAGAATGATATATAATACTCTGATTTTTTTTAAATAGCTTCAACTTTGCAATATACATGCGGACATCTTTTCAACATCAATATTTATAAATCTCAGCCCAACACTATATTTCGAATAAGTCGCAATTTTAAAACAAAAATAGGGAAAATAAAAGAGGTTGAGCAAACATTAACAATTTGCACAGAACAAAGGCTAAGGCTATTGATTGAGAATTTTCTGGAAAAATAAGGAGACCTCGCCGAAGATCAGTAGCCAAACAACTTCTAAGTTTAAAGTACAAAATAAAATTAAAAAGACATCTACCTGAAAATCGTAAGGAGCTGCGGCGTTTGAAGATTTGAACTGTTAAAAGACAGATCGTAAAACATTTAGAGATCAGTATGCGGATAAATAAGATTTCAAGAATGTGGAATAATAAATACATTTCCAGAGCTTTCTATGGAAGGCGAAGAGGATGCAGAGACACCGCCGTTTTTCAAGAACAATCTAGAAATTTTTTATACGTGTTAAGACTAAAGCCTCCACGTGTAACTTCAAAAGCGTCCACTTTAGAAATAGTAAGGAAGCTTGTATCTTAAATTGTACTTTCTAGCAATCTTTATGCATCCATTAAGATGCTATTAGTTTTCAAAAGCAATGCACTAGATAATTAATCTAGCTTGCAGAGACTATAGTTCTCACATGTTTCTTTACAATCAATGTGTGTTTTGAAAATTTTGTTTAGTTCATTTAACTAATGGTCTCTTGAAATAATTCTATTAAAACACATTTTTATATATTCATTCTTGTTTTACGATTGGTTATGATTACTTTTGGAATAGTCTTTTCTATTTCTAGCTTAACAAAATTAGGAAAAACGTTAAAATGTCAATATGCCTAAGAATCATTTGTATGTAGAAACCCTAAAATAATTCATGTGGAAGAATGTGCTTCAACATTTTGCATGCTAGTCCATTTTTTAGTTATTTGATGGAAGAGGGAGAAATAGTGAAGAGGAAGGCATGGAAGAAAGAGATGGAGGCAATGAATAAGGCAAAGCAAGGCAAAGAAATTAGAGAGTATTTGATAAGTCTATGACATAATTTCAAAGGGGGAAACTTGAGTTTGAATGTCCCTTTGCAATCTCTAGGCTTTATTCTCACTTCTATGGTGATTACATTTATTTATCCAGTTTAGAATTTACACTTTACTAAGTAGATATTTTAGCTGAGTAGGTGGTAGGGTATTGCATTTTTGCTTAAATTCGTTTAGAAAGACACCATATTTAAGACAAAGGTGTAGAAGAAGCCAAGGAAGCTAAAGAAGAATAAAAATTAAATCTTATTTCTCAATAATTTATTCATTCTGAAACACTTGAAGCCACAAGAAATATGATACTAATGGATTCATATTGCTTGTATTTGAATTTTTATAATTAATTGACTATTTTTTATAATTGGCTAAATATATAATTTCCTTGGAAAAGTTTCCAACTGTAGGGAAATTAGCTTGAATATGCCAAAAAGAGTCAACAATTAGTGTCTTTTATCATTTGGAATGTTAGGCAATTGCTTTTTCAATTTTAGATGTCATTGTTAAATCATCTAATTTTCGAATCTTTGTTGACAGAGTATGTACTTTTTGTTGTTGAATATGTGCATATAAATTAAAAGTAGCAAATTGAAATCAAGAAACAAATGCCCATAACAAACCTGGTTTTTTTTATTTCTATTCTTAGAAGAAGAACATGTAAAATTTCTTCAAAATTCTTAATAATGTAACTACAACCAAACCTTCCTGAACCGAAGCATTAATAGCATTTTGCATCATCTATTTGCTTTGAGATGGCAGGCCAAAGAGAAATGATGTTGTCTCCAAAATCTTGGATTCGCTTAATTAGCCTCATGGATTCTTCAACCATCAAAGTTGCCAGTGAAACTCTATTTTGACTTTGTGCTCACTGGGCGTCAGACCTCAACCATTGCTTACTTCCTTGTGTTGGCTAGTGTTTGTAGAAGAGAAAAATGAGGTAGTGTTCTCCTTATAAGAAATCACAAAACTATATTACATTGTCATAGGTAAGTTAAGTGAGCAATTAAAAGTTGTCAAGCTCCCATCTTGCCAAGACAAAGTAGCCCCACAAGCTATAATCACTCCACCTTTATTCCCATAAGGCATAGGATCTGAAATCACATTGTAAGGCATTTTGTAATCATTAGCCCATAATACAATATCACCCAACATCACCCAATACACAAAGTGCATCCAAATATGGATTAACCCTAACACCCTTTTAGTAAACTCTTAGTCTTATGAAAATTTCTACCTTTTATGATTTTCTACTATAATGGTTATTTTTTTGCTTCTAAGAGGAGCCCAAAAAGAATTTTAGGTTTTTGGTGATGGAGCAAGCTTATAAATATTTTCCATCCCCTCCATACAAAACTTATTGGGGTATTACCAAGTAACCTAAACTACAACCCTTTTGCAAGTTTTTTTGGAATTTGTCAAAATGATTTCATATAGTTTATAGCTTGCAATGCAAATTTGGGAATAAAAAACTTCTAAAGCTCAATGTATTTTTTAAAATCTTTTTTGAAAACTTTTAGAAGCTCTTCAATTTCCAAATTTAGTTGAAAGTTCTATGTTTTTGTTTGAGATTTTCTTTACATTTGAGCAAGGAAAACAATTGAAAGTTTGTCCAAACTAGAAAAATTCAATGAAAAGCTGTTGTCTTCTAATCTTTACAAGCAATTTCTTTTGAAATTTAATTTTTCCACTTGAGAAAACAAGCATTTTCAGTCAAGCTTTTGGGTTGAGCTAGTGTGCTCCTAACTCGACTATTGAGTTCTTTAGGTAGTGGGATAATTCTTGGCAAGGTTAAGGGCTTCAAACTATAAGTAAATGGGTCTTGCCTCATTTTGGATGGGTTATATGGAAGGAACGCAATAACCAGATCTTTGGGGATGCTAACCTTCCTGCTAGAATTATTTTTGGTGAAATTAAAAATTCCCTCATGGAAAATTATATGTGTATTAAAGGAACTAACCCTTTTATAGGTGATAATAGTAGAAGTAATGATACTTAGACAAGAAGAAAGGAGTGTCACTAGTCTTTACCCCTAGAAATTTAGCACAAGCCAACTTTGATGGTGTAGAAAAAGTCAACTCAGGAGTAGCGGGTAGCAGAGGGGTGATAAAAAATAGTCATGGGTATGGTATTGCGGTGGTTTCTTTCCTCTTGGGATACCAAACTAATCATTATGCGGAGGCTTGTGCCACCCTTCAAACTACTAAATTGGATAAAGAGGTAGGGATCAAATGCCTTTTGTTGGAGGGGGACTCAAATAACATTATAAAATGCCTAAGGGGAGAACACCCTCCGCTATGGAGTATTAAGAATATGATGGAGGAAACAAAAAATACTCTCCTGTCCTTTGAAAGGGTCTATGTGTCACATGTTTACCGTGAGGGAAACATGGTTGCTAATTAGATGGCTAATGAGGTAGTAAGGAGGGACAAGTCACATAGATGGTCTAGTGGAGAAGGATTTTCAATGGACACAAAAAGTATAATTGAGCTAGAGAGAATCCAAGGGAGAACATGCAACATAAAGTGTAATTATGGAAGTTAATGTTGTCAATCAAACTTATAAAGTAATGATGGCTTGACACAGGCCGATTCAGAGGCATTATGATTGGGGGGCTTTTGACACATTTTATGGGCGATCTTATGGGCAACTGCTAATTACAATAGCTTTACCAATTTTTGAGGCAAGTATAGGTTTTGTGAGATAAGAAAAGGTTCAACTCACGGTGCATGGAGAACAATAAGTCTTTTTTTTCTTTCTACAACATAATGGTTGGGGAGAGGCATCAAAGGGAGTTGAAGGGAGAAGTTGAGAAATGGAAGAGGTGTTCAAAGGTGTGGGAGAAGTTGAGGGAAGGCAATATCTCATCCTTCATTGAAAAAATTCTTGGCTGGGATTTGAAGATTACTAACCTTATGATGAAGACATGGGGAGAGAAGAAGGTAAAGATTGATGGGGTTAGCTTCCAAGTCAATGAAGGGGTAATTGTTGAGGTCATTAACTCACCCAATCATGGCATAAAATTCTATAGGGATAAGAAAATATCCCTAAATGTGGTGAAAGATTTTGCAAAGGACACAAAGGAGATGAAGGATCTTGTGAAGATTGGTGCCTACTATGAGCCCGCATCTATTAAGAAGCTATGGAGGTTTGTCCTAAGGGCAATTATTTCCTACATTACACTTGACACTAGGTTTGACAAGATTCAAACCCACCATTTCCTTATCCTAAACCATTTTAGGTATGGAACAAAAATTTCCATCCCCTTCTATTTGTTTTTCTCTACAAATAAGAGTATTATGGATTATAAAAAGAAAGTGTATGCTAATCTAGCCTTCCATGAGGGTTTGCTATTACTCATATATGAGCATTTTAAAGCTCAAACTCATGGAAGGGTTGTAACCTAGAAGGCAATTTCTTTAGAGGAGACAAAGAGCTCCTACCTCCCGTTGGACATGGAGGATAGTGCGGGTCTGCACTTGAAAGATGAAGAGAAGGAGGCTAAAATCATGAAGGATATGGGTAGGAAGAAGAAAATGAAGCCAGGGAAAGGTTCGAAGAGATGGATTAAGTAGGAGGAGAACTCGAAGGAGGATTATAGTGATGAGGAAGAGGGGATGGATACAGATAAAGAGGGCAATGTGAGAGAGGAGGGTACTAGTAAGGCACAGGTAAGTAGGAAGGTGGACAACTCAATCCAAAGGAAAAGCAAAGGAGAGAAAGATGTTGAGAAGGCTCATGAAAATGGAAAGGAGAGCACCACTGAAGCTTTAGAAGAAAGGAAAGAGGAAAAGGGCTTGACTTATACTACTGTTTCTTTGGATGAAAAGGGAAGTAAAACTGCATGGAGGAATTTTCATGTCAGTATTGCAAGAATGGGTCTACTTAGAGAACATATCAATCCAAAGGTTCTGGAGGGAAGGGATGGCAAAATTTAGTTGGAAGAGCTAATTAACTCGACTTTGGTGATTCTTAGTGATAACTCTTAGGAAATGGGAATGAAGATCCTAAAAAATGCCCACAACAATTTGGTGGACAATTTCCAGTCCATTAAATGGATCTTCCATGAAATTGAAGAGATTAAGTTCAGGATGTAGGGGTAGGACCGGCTAGAAGGGGGGGATGGGAATGTCAGAATTGGCAAGCTAGATGCAAGAGTTTTTGAGATCGAAAAAAGGGTGGAAAGGATGGAGAACTCTCTCCATAGCTCGGCTAACTAGAGCCTTAACACAATTAAAGGTCTTAATGATAGCATCATTCAGCTATACACAATGGTGGAGGAAAGAAAAAAGGGGAAGGAGGAAAAGGACAAAGAGGAAACCAGGGCGACTGATGAGGATGCTTCAGGGTGAGACCCCGAGCAAAAGAAGGAGAGTGGAAAAGAGGAAGAGGGAAGAGGAGGTTTCCCTGGATAATAGCCAATCGAATACCAATGAGGCTGAGGCCAAGGAAGAGTTGGAGCTAGAAAAATATTTAGTGCCCTAATCATTTCTCCTAGTTTTTGTTGGTTCCCTATCTTTTGGCCTTTTTTTTTTGTTTCATCTATTGGTCAAGTTAGGCTTGTTGTTTTTTATGTTACTTGGTTGCTAGACCTAAACTTTTAATAGTTTTTATGTTGTTAACTGGTGGGTTTCAGGAACCCCCGTAAAAAACCTATTTTACTTAATAAAAAACAAACATTTTCAGTGACATAGACCTTCTCCCAATTTGGAGAATGCATGTTAGCTAAAATCATTGTTTTGTCCAACAAATACATCTTTGGAAAAATTGATTGAGTGCCATCATTATAAGAAGAAAATAAACTTGGAAAAAAATAACTATAAGAAGAAAAGATGTTTTATTGGTTAAATATAGATTTTTTAAAAATACATGCAAGGGATACCCAGAGTATGGACAACCTTAATATTTAATAAGCTCAAGATATATTATATAATTCTTTTATGATCAATAACAAAAATTTCTATACATTTTTACAAAAATTTAGTCAAGAGGCCCTTCAGTCCTGAAAAACTGTGAAGCTTAGATAATCATAATTTTTTTGAAGACAACTATCTTTACTTTTAATTTTCTTCTAAGTAATCCATATAATGAAATTGTAACCAATTTCTATTACATGAAACCAAATCTTAACAACTTTGTAGCCTAATTCTTTAATAATTTTTAGTTTGTCAAATCACAAACCATCTAATATACTTTGATTGAAAGCTATGAAATTTGTTAATCATATTAGCAAGCATCACATTGTTCTAAAGATATGGAATTTTATCATACATCATGTAGAATTTTATTTAGATAAAACATGTTTAAATTCTTGAAATTTTATCATAAATCTTGCCAAATTTTCCTTAGATAAAACATGTTTAGATTTTTGATATTTTTTCTTTCACAGGGTTCTATTGCTATTCAAAGGGTACAAGACTCCAGGTAAGTGTGCATTTATTGCTCATTTCAATTGTTTTTTTCCTTTATATTATTGTATAACAAAACTACCAATGTCCTGCATTGCACATGATTTATGATTTGTTAAGTGTTAATAAGTTATTGGAAGCCCTACAGTTTCAAAGGGGTAAAAAATAAAGAAAGATGAGAAAGCAGAATCAACATAGTGTTAAACTAAAGAACTAAACCTATATCTTATGTCATCCTAAATTTGAGATAAAATCTTCTAAATCAGTATCGATGCTTCTCTTTCCTAGTCCTCCTCCCATTTCAAAAGTATCATGTTGAGAGAGTACATGCTTGCCTTCCATGATCGACACTCTACCTACCCATAAAATATCTTGCATTTTGAAATCTCTTAGATAATCAGATGGATGTAAGATGGGATCACATTGCAGAGAAGCCATCATCTTAAGTATAAAAACTCCTCAAAAATATCTTCTACATTTTTATTAAGCTCTTTATTTGTGGAATTATTATGTCATTGATTGGTCATAGAATTTGGAATACATATCTGCGATGAAATCATGGACCATTATCTTGCCCCACAAATTAGAATTATTTGTAGTTTGTTCTTGATCAACATAGTTTCCATAGTTTATATTTTTATTTGGTTTAGTCATTTCTCTTACATTAGGTGCAAAATGATTTTCGTGAAAACCAAGTTATGATTTTGAATGGAACTTCGGAAGACTATGTATATGCAAGTTAATCCTTTATAATTACAATTCTTACAAGATATGTTTATAAGAGTAAAAAATTGATCATTTTAAAGTATTGTCTAAATTCTTATTATCGTAAAAAAAATTTGTTTATGTTTGATCCAATGCTCACTTATTTATCTTAATATTTGTCTATTATTAATACTAATGAGTACCATTGATCTAATTATTCACCTTTTTAAAATAAAATAATCAACTATTAATGTACTAAATTACTAGTAATTAAAACTTCTACCGAATAGACAACTGAAACAAAGATGATAAAGGGTGCTCTTCCCTCATGTCATCGTAGAAATTTCATCCCCATGGGATGTCAACATGGTAGAAGTATGGTGGACAAATGACTATGGGAATTGGAGTATGGCTTTGGCATTGCTATATCCATCCTCTGAAAGTGAATGTTATCAGATGTTCAAACAAATGTTCATATGGGATGGGCCTTGAGAATGCTATGGTATTTTATATATATAAGTATATGAAGAAGTGATGTAGTTCTTTTTCTTATGTTGGAGATTCCTTGATGAATATGAGATCTCAAACTGAAAAGGAGAGTGTATAAAATAGTGTACCTACACAAGAAACATGGAGCGAGGTGGGATTTTCATATGATGCCCCAACTTGAAGTCTAACAAGAATGCAACCATTTGGCTTAAACTTGCATACCCATATACCTCAAAGAAAACATTAGCAATGAGCTTTCCAGGAAGAATGTATCCCATTATGTACTCTGTAATGATGTTCAACCTTGGTGTCTACACCATTGTTAGATACAATTTTCATCTCGGACCCAAATAAGCAATTATTTTGTTGGATTCATAATTAAAACTAACATTATTAATTTCTCAATTCAATTATTTAAATTTTATTTTGCATAGGTTAGTTATTTAGTCACGAATGATGCTAAGCAATTTTCATTTTATTTTCCTTTCATTAATGATATTGTTCATGTTGAGAACATAAATTGTGAAAAGAAATTATTAAGATTTAATTGCAAAAATATGGATTTATTTAAGCATTTAAATTTAAATACTGAGTATTAAATTAACAAGTTTTCAGTTGAAGTGTTCAAATTTATGTGCTGAAAAAATTCAAATAAAAGATTATATTGTATTCTGTTAGGCATAAATAATTAAAAATTACTAAAATTATATTGTATTGTGTTTACCTAATTTATTTGAAGTTGATTATTTTATTTTAATGAAAAAATATTGAGTGAAAACGAGATCATAATAATTATCAATTTGTTCTAAATTAGATGTCGTCTGATTTTTATTAAATGGTTTGGTTTTTATAAACTTGTGTCGGTACAATTTAATATGAGCAAAAAAATTCAAAAGCAAAGATGGATTTCTTCTAGAAATTTAGAAAATATATTTAAAATAGAAGTCTTATATAAAATATTTTAAATTGTTAAAAGCATGTTAATATAAAATTAAGAATTAAAGAATAAAATGTTAATTTTTAATTCCTAATAGTTTGATTATTTTAAAATAAATATCCAACTCTTAAAATTAAAAAATCTATTAGATTTAAAGCTTAAAATGTCATAATATTCAAATAATCATGTTTGAATTGTTTTAAAATGAATATTCTTTTATTTGACTTGGATATTCAATTAATAGATTTCATTCTTATAATCTTAAATTTCAAAAGTGAAATTGACTTTGACAATATTTAAATCAAATCATGAAATATAATTGTATCTTATAATATTTATCAATAATTTCAACTTTTAAAACTAATACTAATAGATTTTTAATATTAGGTTTGGGGGTATGTGCAGGATCATGGTCAACCAAACTATGGCCTTAAGTGGTAGTGGAATACTAGCAAATCAAGGTTATGTTGACACATAATTTTCAATAAGTTATGGGCTTTATATCAAAAACTTGTAAGAAAAGAAACTATAGGAAATTGAATGTAGTTTATAAACTACTAGGCCTTATCTCGAGAAAAAAATATTTGATTTGTCAAAATTTTGGATTTTAATGCAGTACTACAAAACTTTTAGGGAAAAAATAAAAAGTAGGTGTATGTTTGACCATCTTAATTAAAATCAAATGATATTTTTAAATATAATTATAGATACAAAAAATAGACTCATGCTTGGATGTGACACATATTTTCAGGTATTTTTATTCTAAATAAATAATTAAATATGAATTTTTTACTATAACTTTTTTTTAAATTAAAAAAAACTCTCACGTCTAACCACCTTAACTAATTGAAAACTTTACAATTTTCTTTTTAATCTTATACTAGGCGAAGCATAGAATGTGAAGTAGCTTTTAGAATTCAAAAATCTTATACTAAAGTTATAGCTATTTTTCAATTAGTATGTCAATCAACAATTTACAGACATCTTCATTAAAAAACAACTAATAAATACTTATCAAGCTCGAAATTTGACAACAATTATATCGATGGAATCTTGAGACTGTAATAAAAAAACCCTTTTTGTTTCATTGAATTTCGATGAAAAAATATTGTTAGATGATTACTCAAAGTCTGAATATCAGTAAAACATGTCTCAAACACGTTTTTTGAGTTGACCAAAGAGGTTTGGTAAATACCAAGTGTAACTGGGTGCCCAATTTGAAATTAGGTACTTGAAATTTGGTCATAGATTTTTGTTTCAAAAATTGAATGCCCAAATTTTGGAAAGAAATCAATTTGGAAAGTGTTCAACAATATTGTATATTATTATATATTAGTATATATTAGTATATTATAATAATAATTATAAAATATAATATAGTAAAATATTATTGTTATTATTATTATTAAATATAATATAGTAATATATATATAATATATAGTGATATATTTCTATTATTATATAATATAGTAATGTATTATTATTATTATGGGGTCGTAAGCTAGGGTAATATATACAATGGGTCAAATGGGGTTGTGGGCTAGCCTACAACCCCATTCGACCCATAGCATCGATTGTCCTATGTCCCTAGGACCCCTAGGGACACATATCACGATGCAATGGGTTCACTAGGGTCGTGGGGTAGCCCACCCTCTCATTGCACCTATTGCGTTGATTACCATATACCCTTAGGGGTCCTAGGACCCCTAATGACACATGTTGTCATGAAATGCATCACAAAGGGGTCATAGCTCCCTTTTGATGCATTTCATGACAACATATGTCTCTAGAGGTCTTAAGACCCCTAGGGACTTATTTGATTTGTTTGAATGGGTCAAAAGGGGTCATAGGATAATCTATGACCTCTTTTGATGCATTTCATGACAACATATGTACCTAGGGGTCATAGGACCTTAGTGACCCATTTGTTTTATTTGAATGGGTTGAAAGGGGTCATAGGATAACCTATGACCTCTTTTGATGTATTTCATGACAACATATGTCCCTAAGGGTTCAAGACCCCTAAGGACCTATTTGGTTTGTTCGAATGGGTCAAAAGGAGTCATAAGATAACTTGTGACCCCTTTCAATGCATTTCATGACAACATATGTCCCTAAGGGTCCTAGGACTCATAGGGACATATTTGATTTATTTAAATGAGTTGAAAGGGGTCATAGGATACTCTATGAACCCTTTTGATGCATTTCATGACAACATATGTCCCTAGGGGCCCTAGGACCCCTAGAGACCTATTTGATTTGTTTGAATGAGTTGGAAGGGGTCATAGGATAGCTTATGACCCTTTTGATGAATTCATGACAACATAAGTCCCTAGAGGTCCTAGGACACATAAGGACTTATTTGATTATTTTTTAATGGATCAAAAGGGGTCATAGGATAACCTATAACCCTTTTCGATGCATTTCATGATAGCATATGTCCCTAAGGACCTATTTAGTTTGTTCGAATGGGTTGAAAAGTGTCATAGGATAACCTATGACCCTTGTCGACATATTTCATAACAACATATGTCCTTGGGAGTCCTAGGACCCCTAGGGACCTATTTGGTTTGTTTGAATGGGTCAAAAGGGATCATAGGATAACCTATGATCCATTTCAATGCATTTCATGATAACATATCTCCCTATTTAGTTTGTTTGACATATTTCATGATAACATATGTCCCTAGGGGTCATAGGCCCCCTAGGGACCTATTTGGTTTGTTTGAATGGGTCAAGAGAGGTCATGGGATAACCTAGACCCCTTTTGATGTATTTCATGACAACATATGTCCCTTCCTAGGGACCTATTTGGTTTGTTCAAATGGGTCGAAAGGGGTCATAGAATAACCTATGACCCCTTTCAACATATTTTATGACAACATATGTCCCTAGGGGTCCTAGGACCCCTAGGGGCCCTATTTGGTTTGTTTGAATGGGTTGAAAGGGGTCATAGGATAACTTATGAACCCTTTTGATGTATTTCATGACAACATACCCTATTTGGTTTGTTTGAATTGGTTGAAAGGAGTCATAGGATAACTTATGACCCCTTTTGATGTATTTCTTGACAATATACCCTATTTGATTTGTTTGAATGGGTCGAAAGGGGTCACATTTCATGACAACATATGTTCCTAGACATTTCATGACAACATACCCTATTTGGTTTGTTTGAATCGGTTGAAAGGAGTCATAGGATAACTTATGATCCCTTTGATGTATTTCTTGACAACATACCCTATTGGTTTGTTTGAATGGGTCGAAAGGGGTCACATTTCATGACAACATATGTCCCTAGGGTCTGAAGACCACTATGGACCCATTTGGTTTGTTTGAATGGGTTGAAAGGGGTCATAGGATAACATATAACCCCTTTCAATGAATTTCATGACAAAATATGTCCCTAGGAATCCTAGGACCCCTAGGGACCTATTTGGTTTGTTTGAATGGCTTGAAAGGGATTATAGGATAAGACCCCTAGGGACTTATTTGGTTTGTTCGAATGGGTCAAAAGGGTTCATAGGTTATCTTATGACCCCTTTCGACCCATTCAACTATATTATATTTAATAATAATAATAATATATGACTGTATATTTTAATATAATAATAATAATTATATATATTACTATATTATATTTAATAATAATAAATTATTAATAAATACTAATATATAATAATATTTAATTTAGTTGTTGATTGCCTACACTTGCCAAATTTTGATTTCCCTCTAAAATTTAGGCGATTATTTCAGGTAACAAATATCTAAATGGTTATCCTATCTTGAATCAGATACCCCATATGGGATCAGGTACCTAAAATACTAACATACTTTTTCCCAAAATATTCTCTATTACTACAGACCCAACAATCACATTTTTATGGGGTCATTTTCGCAGACTTCGAGAAAAAAGATTGTTTGCGGCCCATACGATAAAAAAAGTTGCTATAAGGTTTGATTAGGTGTTTTATATTATTGTCTACATGGGAGCAATAGTTGTTGAAAGGCTAAGAACAAAAGAAACGTATCAAATGAAGAAATTGTAGCATCAAATGAATAAATTGTAGCATATAGGGAATGAGACAAGGTAAACCACCGAAGGAAGAGACAAGGTATGTTAAATGTGAATCTAGTTGACGATGTATTGATTAAAGGTGAAATCATAGAGTCAGATAATGAATATGTTCAGTTGGGGAATGAAAATATACGAATTGATAGTGATAGTGTTGGGATTGAAAATTTGGAGAATGAAAATTTACTAGTTCATAATGTAAATGCCATGATTAATCAAGTCAAAAATGAAAATGCATGGGAACGTTACATATCTCCTAATTATAATTAACATGAAGGTCCTAGAATACCAAAATGGGTAATTGAAATTGATGAAATGATTATTACCAATTTGGAAGGAAAATAATCACAAAGAACCATTCGATTATGGGCTTCAAGACTATATAAGATGTTTTTGGTCAACAAGACAATGGTGGAGCAATGTCAACTATTTATGCACTTATTAAAGATGCAAACGATGAGGCCTATGCTTTCCAAATTGAAGATTCATGTCAATATAAAAATGGAAAGAAATTCCATTATTGTGAAGAATCTTTTCAGTGCTCTTAATAGCATTGGGAAAAATAGCAAGAAGAAGGATAAGAGAGTTGTTTGAAGGGTTATTACAACCTCTGTGGTAAGTCATCATTTGACAAAGGGTAGTTGTATGAGACAAACTTTTATTGACTTGAACCTAAATCATACTACTTTGAGAAGAGCACTTAGTAGACGAGAGAGAATTGATGACCCTCTTGAAAATGAAACATGGGATTTTGGTGGGAGACTTCCACATTTTCATAAGAAGCTATCCGATGATGTGAAGCAAGAAATTACACAATTTTGGCACTCTAGCCCAAGAGTATCACCCAATGCTAAAGACATGTTGAAGCTGATAATTGGCATCAGAGACTGCATGCCACATTCTTAACATTATTTGTAGGTAAGTCAAACTATGTTGTTTAAAAAATTTAGAAACAATCATCCAAGATTGGATATATCAAAAAGATCTTTTGAATCTTGGAAGCCATTTTATTGTGTACCACTTAAAATTTAAAATACATGTTGCAAATATCATGTGGAGTTTTTTATTCACCATGAACTATTACGCTCCATCCATTCTACTTTGCATAGTAAATAAATTTTGAAGAATTGTGGTGCTAGTGGGCTTCCAAGATCATCAAAAGACATGTTAGATAAATTTTTATGTCCTAAAGTTGATGGTTGTATCTTTTATAAAAATGCTTGCTTAAATGAGAAGTGTTGAGAAAGTGGTGACTTATCTAAGTTTGACACATGTTTCCATGAGGGGTGCAAACAAGATCTTGGGAGGACATTAGCAAAAAAAATGGAATATGAAATGGTGAAATACACATTGAAGAGTGGAGGTGAGGGATCTAGATGTGAATTGGTTGCAAAAGAAAACAATGTGGCTTATTTTTTATTTTATTTCAAGGCAAATCTTTTCTAGAAGTATACGAGGCATAGTCAAAGGTCTTGGTGGTTGGATCAACAATTTAGAATGTGTAAGGAGACATTTCCCATTGGCACTATTATATAAGTTGTTGAGAACTACAAATTGCAGCCCCAAAATGAACACAATCTTAGTATTACAACTTCATTTAGATTGTTATTTTTTTCCACATAATATATAGACATGTCCCTAATAGTGCGGAAGATAATTAGAAGATTATTAAAGAGTACCATTTTTACATGAGTGATGATAAATCTCACACTCACAAGTTTGCGCAACATTGTTTCGAGAATTATTTTGATTTCTTATAGGAGCATGAAATTGTTATGGATAGACACATCATTTGGTCAGATAATTGCACAGGTCAATTCAATAATGCTTGCATGTTTTATTGATTGTGTAGGATGCACATGGAGAGGGGGTGCCTCATATTTGGATTTTTTTTTTGAATCTAGCCATGGGAAAGGGGAACATGACAGAGCATGAACATGTGTGAAGAGAGCTCTAGTTAAGAAGAAATTGAAGATTTTATGAGAAGAGCTTCTTGATGCTTATAGCATTGTTGATTGGTGTAGTTCAACATTATCATGAGGGGGACTCTTGATTCAGTGATACACAGGTTCTTTTGGATGGTTGAGGAAGGGTCCATAGGTGATAGATTAGATTGTGCTACTGTTACAGACTCATAAAAAATGCATTCATTCTGAAGCTCTGATTCTTGTACATGGACCATTTGGATATGATAGCTAGCTTGCTTTTGTCCTAGTTGTTTCTAGTGTGGTTGGGATCACTATGAGTTGAGTGAGTGGGTGGACACATGGGATCCACATTATCTTACTCTATTTTTTATCATACCCTCTATCAGAAATGATGACATGGAAAGTTCACTTCAGCATAACCATCTATCAGATCTTCTTTAGCCAGTCTATGTCTTTGCATTGGTTGCACCATAGGGGAATGATGAGAAGTTAGATGATTGGTTAGCATATTGTGTAAGAGGTAAGCAAGAGCTTGCACAATTAATCATAGATGATGATGGATTCACATATCCTACTAGTTTATTTGTTGTTGCTGGAACATGGTTGTGGACACACATGCTTAGAAAGAATGGGATTATTCCATTTGAAGACTATCAAAAGCATAAAAAAATAATCATAAATTTACATCTTATTATAGCAACAAATGTGAAGTTGTTGAAGCATCAATGTGTTTAAAATTGGCTAATCAAGATATGTAATTGTTGTCAATTATGGCAACACATGATGTACATGCTTATAGAAATCCTTGGAAACAAGGATACTTGGCTTTTGGTACTGAGAAAATTGAAATTGGTTTACAATAGTGTATTATTTTGTATGTAACTTGTTAATGACATCATATTATGACTAGCAAAGTTAGATGGAGATAGTATACATGTTTATGATGATGTGTATAACCTTAAACATTAATATAGATTGTACAAAAAAGAGATATTCATGTTTTACTAGTGAAACACAACAATGAAATTAAAGATACCGAAATTATTTTGTTTACAAAATAATTACTTGACCAATTAGGGCTGACATCCTAGATGTTTACTCTAAGTTGGAAAAGTATATTATGGTCTTAACCGACCTAGAATAAATTTGTGAAAAAGCATGGTATTTATGCAAAGGATATCTTGTGAATTCAAATGTGAGAGTGATATGTTGTGTTGATCAATTGTATTGTGATATGCAAACTTTTGTGAAGTGATATATGCAAAGTTTTGAGAAGTTAATGTTGTGATTCAAGATCTAGCTGAGGTCAGAGATCAATCAAGAAATAAGTTACAACACCTATATACTAGAGGACTAATTGCATGTTTGGGTAGTGAGCTCTTCTTGTAATTGGAAGTGCATGTTTGGGTAGTGAGCTCATCTTGTATCTACTATACCACAACTCCTAATAAGGATTCAAAGTATCCTAATAGGAACTCTCTATGTTGATTTTTCTCATTTACTCCTAACAGGGTCCATCCTTTAATAGGAAACATATTTATCCATATATTATCTAGTGGGTATCATCCCCACCAGGGTTTTCCCTTGGCTAGGGTTTCCCTAGTTAACAAAATATAGTGTTATGAGTTATCTTTGTGCATGGTTATTGTTACTATTCAAAATTACTTGTTTACTTTCTTATGTATGGTTCAAAGTAATAAATAATATTCACTTGGCAACTAAAGTTTGTAAATTACTAATTCACCAACCCTCTTAGTAATATCTCTTTCTAACAATTGGTATTAAAGAATAGTTATGCAAAAGAGGCTTAACAACTTGAGTAAGATCCCTATGGATATGGAACAGTTGATAAAGAACCTTAAAGAGGCACTTGGACAAATTGATATCCTTACTAAAGAAAGAGATAAGCCAAAGGATAGATATGGAGACTCCAAATTCTACATTGGATAATTGAAGGACAAGATTTAACATCTCAAATCCAAGCCTGCATCTACTGAATCTAAAATTAGTGATGATGATTATTCATTGTTAAAGACAAAGTACAAGATCTTGAAGCACGAATTGAAGATTACCAATCTAAAGTTGACTTTGAAGAATGATCCTAACAAAGTTGAATATGATTTGAAGACTAAGAATAGAAATCTTAGAGCAAGTCTGGTGAGGAAGACATCTGAATTTGAAGCATTCAAAGAAGATCATGAAGAACTTCATAAGTACGACACTATTGTGAAAAGGAAAATTAACTTAGTGCAAGAAACAACTTGAGAAGCTTTATTCTAGTAGATAAAAGCCTGATGATTCAATGTTAATGCAAAGACCTACCTATGATAAGACTGGTCTTAGTTATCAATTTAACATGTTTGCAAAGAAACCTAAAAATAGATCAGATTTGAAAGAAAAAGATAAATTTGATGATAAGATTGAATCCAGTCAATCTTATGATAAACCTAAAGAATTTGGACAAGGTAAGGAAGTTGAGATATTGGATGAACCAAAGCAAGAGGAATCTCCTAAAGAAACCAGGTATGAATTTAGAAGTAAGTATTTTTCATGTAATGAGATAGGTCATATGAAAAGAGATTGTACAAATAAGTCATTTAATTATGTTAAGGATTTTTATTATCATAATTATCATGGTATGGATCATAAAGCAATTGATTATAGGAAACCTAAATATGATAATGATAGAAGGAATAGTAGAATGTCTGGAAATGCTAACCCTATAGATAGAAGAAGATCTAATGAGAGGACATCGAGAGAAGGAGAAGGAAGGCCTTATGAAGAAAGAAGACAGATCATGTGTTATAAGTGTAACAGCTTTCGACACATAGATTAGAATTGTCATGCACTTGTTGATTAATAGAATCCTAGAAGTGGAACTCTGGTATGTGAGTTATGCAACAACTTTGGACATACAACAAAGTATTGTAGAATTTGAAAAAAATTTAGAGATAGAAGGAACAATGAAAGAAACTTCAAAAACAGAGGGAACAATGGAAGAAACATCAAAAATGAGAGAAGGAACCATGAAAGGAACACTAGAACTAAGAAAGACAATGAGGAACAAAGAAATGTAGTCAGTGAACTTTGAGAAGAACTCAATGAGGCATTCATAGAACGATTAGACATCTCAGAAGAAAAGTTAGAACATGGCAAGACAAGAAGATCAAAGTCAGTAATCGAGTTTGATATAAAGTTGAATTAAGCTTGTTCACAACACTAGAATTTGAAATTTCATTTAGAGATTGAATTATGGGTAGCAAAGTTGGGAAAAGCTGTATTGAGATAATATTAGATGGTATCCTAGCTCACTTGAAATTTGGAACTTATTGGAACTTTTTATGAAGGAATTAAGAGTCACTGTTATTACATAGAAAGTTAATTTAGTAGAAGAAGATGAAAACTATGTTTTTATAGAGAATTTTGTGAAGTGAAGATTCTTGTAGCATTTTCATGATACAAGGAAGCTATGGTAAATTTGGGTAGCATTTAAAGATGGAACTAAGATTTCGAGCAGATATTTGATTTCATAATGTAATTGACATTTTTTTGTGTTTGTAAAGTACAAAATTAATGCAAATTTGAATTAATGAATAAACTAGAGTACAGACTTGATTACCACTTCATTGCAATTACATCAGAAGCATAGAGCACTCAAAAGTGATTTAAGAAGGTGATTTCGAATTAAACCCTATTTTTGAAAAGAGGTATTTAATTGGTTCTCCATAGAATTTATTTGATACAGTTTATATTTCATAGAATCATGGATATGTCAGTAGTTCATAATGTTGAGAATGAGGAGACACCAAAAACTGAAGGTTGTTTCCGTGAAATTTGTAGAAGGAAACCCTAATTCAACATTATCCATTACTTTGAACAATGTAGTGTATTTAGAAGACATAAGAAGTTATCTTAACAACAAGTTTGAAAATATTGGGAATGAGTACATGAACATAGAAATGGAAATAGTCTTTAACCATGATATGACTGTAAAGCCTAGATTTGAACATTTGAAAGAACTAGACCTTTTCAAATATCACTTCTACAAAGAATTGGACACCGATGAATGGAATTAGATCATACTAAGTAGAATTCATGATGAAAAGTTATGGATGGAAGACAATGTAGTTGACATTTCAAACAACCTTATTCATGAGATAACTGGTCTAGCAAACAAGGCAGTGTACCTATAGGTGAGAAACTTGTTAAGAAGAAAGTTGATTGCTACACAAAAGCACTTTATAATGGGAAGGCCATGGTGATCAACACCATTAAAAAAGATGATGTAAGATTCCTAAGCAAAAACATTTCCTACTCTATTTATGAAAGTTCTAAGATTGATGAATTATTAGTAGGATTCATCTATATAGTCTATAAGATTTATGTATAGAAGGAACACATTAACCTTAGTGAAATTTTGAGAATTCAAATACTTGAAAACTTGGAGAAAATCAAGAGGACTAAGAATGGTGTGTTTAGATTTCAATCATTGATTAATTATATATTCTTTCATGTACTTAAGAGATTCCTATACTTATTAGATAGTGAAATTATGACAAGAATTTTACCATGGAAAAGATTACAGATGGATAGCAGAAATTTGATCATGAGAACATTTTAGAATGGGATGAGACAAAGATTTAGAATTGCACTTGCAATTGTAGAAAGATTTAAAAATGATGTATCTGTTATCATTGATATAGATTTAACTCATATTCAAGTAGTAGAACCTTAGAAAACATTCCTTGATGCCTTAGGTTATGAATTAAGTGATGATGTAACAATTTGGTATATTGATCTATTGTTGAACTCCAAGAAGGGCCAAGCTAAGTACAGATTTGAGACTTATGAATAAATTACCCAATCAACCCATCAAGCATTCTTAGAGAAAGCATCTTACAAGAAGATTGAGATAATAATGAAGAAAGCTCTAACTAAGGTTGATATGACAAAAAGTGAGTCATAGGTAGTTAGGTAGACAATGAAACAAGGAATAATGTATTTGTTTATTACAGAGACATCTTTAGAGTAGAGCATTCCATATGCTATAGTATCAACTGAATAACCAAGTGAACCAAAGATGAAATCATAAAGATTAGTGGAAGCATTGACTAACAAGGCAAAAAGAGTCAAGCAACAAGCTATTGGACCAAGAAAGAGACATAAGACATTGTTGACAATTGTAGAATCTAGCGAAGAAGAAGAAGAAGAAGAAGAAGAAGCAAAACATGTATAAAAAGTAACTATTTCCAAACAGACAACAAGTAAAGCAAGACAACCTTGGAAGTTGAAGATTGAGAAGATAAACTCAACCATTGCTAATGAAGGGAACCTTGTTCAGATGAATTTTTTTTATGATTTGTACAATGATATTGAGAAGGATCAAATTGATATCTTTGCTATGAGATATATAATTGCTAACAATCTGAAACTTAAGGATATTGAAGGCACAATAAATTAGAAAGTCTATGACATACTTATAGAGATGAAGGCACGATCTTGAGAAGAAGATATAGAACTTTGGAAGTCTATGATAAGGACCATATGCAAGACTAATGATGAGGAAGAAGTCAAGAATTTGTTGAACAGTCTAGCACCTTACTTGAGAAACAAGGTGAGACCATTTTTATTTATGGTGGGTGAAAAGGATAAAATAAGAAGTGAAACAACCCCAACTATTAGTCAAATGATGAATGAGTCTAAGAAAACACCTTCATCAACACCTAGAACTTCAGAAGTGTCAGTAAGTGGTGACACAATGCAAATTGATCAAACCAATGTTACTATTAACATTGATGATACTAACCCTTTTGAGAGTTCCAAAAAACCTGAATCTCAAGTTGAGGTTATTCAAGATCAATTGAAACAAATTGAAGAGGAGAAGAGGCTATAAGAAATAGAAAAGAGAAAAATAAGAGAAGCAAAGTAGAAATTGCTTGAAAAAGAAATGAAAAGAAGAGTTGAGGAAGAAGTGAAAAGGAAAATAGAGGAAGAAAGGAAGAAGAGAATAGAGGAGGAAGAAAAGAAAGAGAAAGAAAGACAATAAAAGGAAGAGAAAGAGAAAGAAGAGAGACAAGTCAAAGAGCTAAAAGAGAAGAAGCAAAGGGAAGATGAATCTAAAGTATCTAGTTCATCCACTCCACTTTTGCTTACTAGCCTAAAAAGTGATGATGATGATCAAACTGACTTGATCTCATCTCAGAGAAAACTTATTGAGAAGAATAGGAAAGTAAATAGCCTACAAATAACCTTAATGGAGGTAATTAACAGATTACATAGTACTTTGGTAGTCAAGCATATAGAGGTAGATCCTAAACAAAGGAGTCAAGCAGTATTGAAATCTTTTGATGAACAATTTACAAATTCATTGAATGTTACAGAGTCAAAGGCCTAAATTTCTCATGATGCTAATCTATTTAGCACCATTTGTTATAATATCAAGAATGATTTGCTAAGTCTTTATACTTGTATCAAGGAACTTCAAAAATGTCAACAAGATGGAAAGGTATTGTACATTAAGTGTACCTTATTTCATAAGTTGACCAAGGATTTTGATAGTAAGATTGAAGGAATGCTAAGTGAGCTAGAAGCTCTATCAAACCAGATACAATAACCTTCTAACAAAGTTGATGACTTTGAAGGACAAGTGGCTAGTATTCATAGTGATATTAGGAAATTGGAACATTAGAGAGAACAAATTTTGAAGAGATTATTGGAATTTAGAGAGTCTATTGCTCTAAAGATATCTATTTTTGAGAGAAATTTAGAGGAGTGTGTTAAAGCCAAGGATACCTAATCAAAATTTTTATTCTTCGATCTTAATGTAGTTGAGATTGCATCATATGCCCCATGTGCAATTCTCACCTCTACTAAAACAACCAAAGATACATGGATAAAAGGTTTAAATAGTCTTGAGGTAAGTTTTGATGTCTATATGAAGATATTATTAGTTTAAAGTAGATGATTACAATTTTTAACAATGGATGAACAATTTTTCACAATTTTAGACATTCTGACTTTTTTCATTAATGTCAAAGGGGGAGAAGATGCATAAGAAAATTGTAAATAAGGTAAGGTATGAAATAATATTGAAAGGGAGAGCATATGTAAGATGGATAAGTTGTAAAATATGATTAATTTATTGATACTGTAATGTTTTTTTGACAAGTTTTTGACACTTATCCAATTTTCCCTATGTTTTTGCCATCAATGCCAAAGGGGGAGATTGCTGACAATTGGATAATGAAGGTATGTAATTGTTGTTGTTTATGGAAAAACATGATGTACATGCTTGTAGAAAACCTCAGAAATAAAGATACTTTGCTTTTGGTTCATAAAATTGTCTAAGTATGAAATTGGTTTAGTATTATTTTGTATGTAACTTGTGAATGACATCATATTATGAGATAAAGATAGTATACATGTTTATGATGACATGTATAACCTTAGATATCAGTACAGACTGTACAAAAAAGAGGTATTCACATTTTTCCAGTGAAATAGAACAATGGAATTATTTTTTCAATGGAATTGTTAGTAAATAGATTTGTCCTTCCAAAATTAAATACAAAGAATTACTTAGAATGCTCGAATAGAAGAACAACTTCCACTAACATTTGGAAATACTATCATGAGATTGATAGCTTTCCTTTGAATTGAGAGGTACAACTCCCTCTTAGAAAGATATTCAAAGAATTTAAATAGGTAGTTATTTCTTTTACCAGAAGACACAAAGGCTTTCTAGCATTTACCCATCACTATGGGAAAAATACCATTATAAGATTTATAAATTGGACAATGAGGAAAGAAAAATGAACAAACAACCACATGACCATCTATCTAGTCTTTCATATCACAAGGGAAGTGTAAAGAAACATTATTTTATTCTGCTGACTATGATGATAATGCAAAGCTGCACCTAGAACATGAAAAAAATGACTATATAACCATTTTCAATCCAAGAAAATTGTATTCAAACTTTAGAATCTGATATATGAAACTCTCTTTTATTTTAGATTCATAAAAAAAAATAACAATATCATTTTATCTCTGTCATTATAATCAAGTTGCAAAAAAATAAAAATAAAACTTCTATTCCTCCTCCTTGTTACAATCATTGCCCATAAAAATGTATTCTCTCACTCCTTATAGTTGCAAAAATGCTAGTGAAGAGAAGAACTCCCATTGCATAGAAATATTCACAATAAATAACAACTTTCACTTGCATTTCGATTTTGGTAACTTTTTCTTGAAAATCATTTTAATCATTCTCGTGAATAATCTTATTCTTATCACTTTAGAACATTTAATAGTTGATCCATTTTAAAGTTTCATAGATTATAATAAATATATTTACCAAATTTAAAATGAATCCCATGTGCATTCTTGGATAGGTGGCATATGTTGGTAACAAATTGATGCCATGATCTAGTGATTGTCATTAGTAGTTTATATATTGTTGCACTTAAATAGTCATACATTTTGATCCATGATGAATTTTACCAAAAAACTTGGAGGAGATTTTAGATAATTAGGTTTTCCCAAACATATCCAAAATTCACCTCAATCCAATAGTCAGATTAAAATTTGTGGCCCCTGCAACATGACTATTTTTTTTACTATAGAAAATTTGTTATTAACTTTTAGTTAGCAAAATTGGTTTCTATTGCTCCATCTTTATAAGCCAATAGATGGTGAACATATTATCAATCATGATCAACTGACCCATAATCATGATATTTTGAGTCATTAAGGTCTAAAATCCTAATGATTCAACTTAAACAATTGTGCTTCTGAACTTTAACTTGAACTATATGGTTCAGGTTCAAGTTTGATAATTCCTTGCAACACTGTCTATCTTCCCCAATAGAATGAATAATTTAATTTTCTAAATGCTTGACTACTGTACCTATTTTTACATTTGATGACCACAAATGGGTATTCTAAAGTTGTTGCAAATATGAGCTTAGTATAATGATTACTATATGAAAGAGTTTTTCCAACTTTGGTATGCTTGGCATCATCTTAACCCATCTTGTAATGAAGTTATTTTACTTATTGCTTTGAACTTTTTTGCATTGAAGAACATGACCCATTATTCACCACCACCTTCTAGCCTCAGATCTTGGAGTCTCAAGCAACTTATAACATTACATCTACTTTTTATTTTATGCATAACAAAGTGACCTTTAGAACTTTGAACTCGAACTCAAACTTTGTGGTTCAAGGTTCAAGTGAAACTCTGGCATATGTGAATAGATAGATCAAATGACAAGAGACTGGCCATCCACTTTTAAGATTTCTTGCTTGTGAAAGAGCTTGAACCTCAAAGATTTGAATTTCATCTTGCATGCCAAAACCTAGAACTTTGACTTTGAACTTGTTGGCCTGATTTTGAACTTTGAACTGACCCAAAGGTTTAACTTCAACTTCAACTTTCCGATATGCGAATAGGAAGGTTGACAACTAGGAGAATGACTAGCCTACTTTTAACATTTTGTGCTAGTGACAGAACTTGAATTGACTCAAAGGTTCAACTTCAACTTCAACCTAGGCACTCCCGAGACTTAAACAATTGACTTTAAGGATGAAGAAAAATACAAGTGTAACAAGAATTAAAGGTAAATGAATTATTTTTTTTATAAAATAATTACTTGACCATTTAGGGCTGACATCCTAGACATTTATTCTTCATTGGAAAAGTATGTTATGGTCTTAGTCAACCTAGCAACAATTTGTGAAAAGGCATGGTATTTATGCAAAAGGAAATCTTGCAAATTCAAATGTGAGAGTGATATGTTGTATTGAGAAATCATATTGTGATATGCAAACTTTTGTGAAGTGATATATGTGAAGTATTGAGAACTTGATTTTGTGATCTAAGATCTAGCTGAAGTCAGCGATCAATCAAGAAAGATGCTACATCACCTATATACTAGAGGACTAATTAATTGTTTGGACAGTGAGTTGTTCTTGTAATTAGAAGTACATGTTTGAGAAGTGGGCTCATCTTGCATCTACTATAGTACAACTCATAACAGGGTTGGAATTTACTAACAATGATTGAAAGTGTCCTAATAGGGACTCTCTATATTGAATTTTTTCATTGACTCTTAACAAGGTCTCTCCTCTAACAAGGAATATATATATTAGTATATTATCTAGTGAGTATCATCCCCACCAGAGTTTTCCCTAGTTAACAAGATATGGTGTTGTGAGTTATCTTTGTGCATGGTTACTCTTACTATTCAACATTACTTGTTTACTTTCTTATGTATGGTTCAAAGTAATAAATAATATTCAGTTGGCGACTAAAGTTTTCGTGAATTATAGATTAACCCCCACCCCCACCCCCCCCTCATTACTTCCTATTTCTAACAAAAGGAATGCCAAAAGTAAAAGAACTTTTCACTATTACTGATGCTGACCATGAAGACCTATTGGAGACCCTAAAATAGAGAGAGGACCCTATAGGCCCACTTAACTAGCTATATTTACTTCTTATGTTCTTTTTTCATAATGATTTGGTGAACCAATGATTATCTTGTTTAATAAGATTATTTACTAATATTTTTTATGATATTGCAATGTAGGTCCATCATAAAGATCAGCCATACATGAAGATAAAAAAATAAATAAGGAGCAAGATGAAGAAAAATCTATTCTATTTTTGATAGTATGATTTTTGACACTAGGGTATTTGACGCTATGATTTTTGGTAGTTGTGTGTCAATGTAATAATGATGAAACACATGAGATATTCTACATGTAAACTTTTTTATTTAATGTAAGAGGCAAAGATGTTTTTACTTAATGTAATTTATGTGGAGGGACCTAAAAAATGATGATTTTAATTAATACTAACACCAAACTTTGAAATTGTTGATCTTGGCATTGAATCATTAGAGCCATTAGCTTTGGATGGGCGGGTGAACCCTAGTGACACCCCTATTCTAGCCATTGAGAGCCTCCATCATTCACAACCACCCTGTATTGAAGAGTCTCCAAGGTGCTCTAATTGCATTTGGAGGTCAATCTTCCAATAGTCATAACTCAGAGCTTGTGGGGGCTATCAATGAAGCATTGAATGATATAGGATGGTCATGCTAAGGCCTATAATAACCTATCTCATTTATGAGATATCACATTATGTTTGGATTCAACACAACGATCTTGCTTGATGCCAAAACTTGTAGTGTGCCTTAGTTCATAGGTGCATCACTATGTAACCTTGAAATTGTTGATCTTGGCATTAGTTTTGTATGGGTGATTGAATCTTATTAACACCCCTTTTTGGCTATGGAGAGCCTCCATCATTCATGGCCACCCTATACTAAAGAGTCTCCAAGGTGCTCTAAGTGAGTTTGGAGGTCGATCTTTTGAGGGTCGTAACTCGGAGCTTGTGGGGGCTATCAATGAAATTTCAAATTCTATAGGATAGTCATGTTGAGGCATATAATAACCTATGTCATTTTTGAAAGATCACATTCCATTTGGATTTGGTACAACAATCTCGTTCGATGCCAAAACATGTAGTATGCCTTAGTTCATAGGTGCATCACAATGTAACTTTGAAACCACTAATCTTGGTATCAAATCATCAGCACCTTTAGCTATAGATGGGCATGCGAAACCTAATAATACCCTTTTTCCTACCATAGAAAGCCTTCATCATTCACGGACACCTCATACCGAAGAGTCTCCAAGGTGATCTAAGTGCGTTTGGAGGTTGATCTTCTGAGGTTCATAACTTGAAGCTCGTAGGGGCTATTGGTGAAACATAAAATGCTACAGGATGTTCATTCCAAGGCCTATAATAACCTATCTCATTTCTAAGAGATCACATTCTGTTTGGATTTGACACAATGATCTTACACGATGCCAAAACTTGTAGTGTGCCTCAGTTCATAGGTGCATCATTATGTAACTTCGAACCCACTAAACTTGGCATCGAATCATTAGTGGCATTAACTCTAGATGGGTGAGTGAACCCTAGTGACACCCTTGCTCCAGCCATAGAGAGCCTCCATTATTTGTAACCACCTTGTATCGAAGAGTCTCCAAGGTGCTCTAAGTGCATTTGGAGGTTGATCTTCCAAGGGTCATAACTCAAAGCTCATGAGGAATATTAGTGAAATGTCAAATGCTAAAAGATGTTCATGTTGGGGCCTACAATAACCTATCTCATTTTTGAGAGATCACATTCCATTTAGATTCAGCACAATGATCTCACTCGATGCCAAAATTTGTAGTCTATCTCAGTTCATAGGTGCATCACTATGTAACTTTGAAACCACTGATCTTGGCATCAAATTGTTAGTACCATTAGATCCAGATGGGTGGGTGAACCCTAGTGACACCCTCGAGATCTTGCAAAAATGTTCTTCACAAATTAGGCATTTGAATCAAATACAACAAACATGATCAAAATGAATGATATTCCATAAACATAAATAATACACATGATCCATGATAAATTGAATAATATTATATTAAATTAATATTTATATTATTGGGCACATAAATGGAAAAAATATATATCAAAATACATTCATCCATAGATAAATTACACAAATATCTATTAAAGTTTATCTATCCATAGAAAAATTATGCAAATATATATCAAAATACATAGATCCATATACAAAATGTGGCTAATTATGCCATCAAAATGTGTATAATATCAATGTTTATGTATACAATGTGACATATGTCATCTCAAAATGTCTCATGATGCATCCTATGAGAACTATACTATCCTATGTTGTTGGTGGATGATCAAAATGTAGTCTCTTCACTGCACTAGGTGGATCAAATGCCTCCTACATAAACAAGAAAGGAAAACCCAAATTTAGACTACTAAATTTATATGATTCTATGTATCTAATATTTAATTGTACTCAAATGCATAATGATACTTTTTATTATTATGAAGATTTATAGTATGAAAATTTCATCATAAATACCTCTCTCATCGACCTCTAGCACTGGTTAGGAGTCCTCTCATATGTCAAGATGCTTGGAACCTAGTTGGTTTTGGCATGTGTATCTTCAAGTATGTTTTTCAAATGTATCTACAACTCAAACTATAAAATTATAACTCATAGCATACTAAATTTATCACATATAATCAAGAATTCAAACTATAACTTACCTCTGTTGACTCCTCCTCTAGAAGATACAAAACTCTGATGTCCAGTCTCCTGTGCACTAGGTGTTCCTATGAGATAAAAAAGCCTAGATTTTAATATCACAAAAATCAATTTTTAATATGTTTATAAAAATAAAGAAAATAATAAATAAATGATACTTATACATATGATAGGGATCTCACTGCGAATGGAAATGCCAAAGGGTCTATGATGCCAAATCTACCTGGACTCATCACAAGTAGCCATGCCATGTACAATAATGAATGTAATTAAATTAAACTACAAAAAATATTTTACAAGAATGCATCAATATTTAATCACTTTAAAAGAACCTAATTACCTTTCCCTTGTCAATGAGATGTACCTCGCCCCCCACACTCTGTCCCCCACTGATAGGTGATACCTACAAGAGAAAAGAATGATTAGAAACCATATATGCTCCAATTCCAAATAGAAAAACAATGATAAAACAATAGTGTATATGTCTCAAGGCCAAATGAAATAGCTGAGACCATGACATCATCAACCTATCTTAGCTCCTCTGTAGTCATTAACTAAACATGAATGAAGATCACATACATGTATAAGTTAGTATTGATTAAAATTACTTTGTTACAAAGATTATCTTTAAATCACATATGTCATAACAAAAAAATGTATACATGTACCAATATACTAGGATCGCATGCCTTTGCATGCCCCTCCTCTCTCATGTTATGGTGTGTAGTCTTTGTATGCACATCTGGTGTATCATCCTCCTCAATTACAAATTGCTACTCAGATAGATTACCTATGAGACCTAGACAAATATTCCTTCACATTATGCAAGTATGGGGCACACAAACATGTAATGAACTTACCAATGATGAACTCATGCCAACATCATCAACACGGGGAGGCAACACTAACCTATCCTAGGATATCAATAGGCTACTTAATCTATGGATGACTCTAATAGTTTGAGAGCTAGCCTTTGCAATTATATTAGGATGCTACACTAGAGGAGGGGGGGAGACATCAGTAGGGGGGCAAAAGTGCCATCTTTCTTCCTCTAGGAAAATGGTCTATCCTAAGGAGCTCCTCCTCCTACACCCACATTGGGCCTCATGCTCCAACAGTTCACCTTGAGCCTCATGCTCCAGTAGTTCATCTTGAGGTGCAACACAAATTTGGTATACAATTTTTTAATAAAATAGAATGACATCTCTAAATTATTGTGTGGAGGTTTGTCAAAAACCATCCACTAATGATCCTAAAAGTTTGCATACATAGCCTCATTTGTGCACCATTTGATTGATAATTTGGACTTTGTGTGTTCTACTGGTTTACCAATTTTGGGGTCTGTAAAAAGGTTAACTATATCATCTTTAGTTATATTTAGGGCTGTAACCTCATCATAGTCCAACCCATCATCAAACATGGCATGCATTTTCTCACACTAGTGAAGAGCAACATTTTGTTCATTGGTATGTGTTTGAATTTTATCCACTATGGTGTTTAACATGGATAACATGGG
Organism: Cupressus sempervirens; assembly: GCA_028749045.1. NCBI lineage: Eukaryota > Viridiplantae > Streptophyta > Pinopsida > Cupressales > Cupressaceae > Cupressus > Cupressus sempervirens. The sequence goes on along the minus strand of CM053786.1, from coordinate 556,225,805 downwards.
AGCCAATGTACATATATTGTTATATGTGATTTTCAAAACCCTCAGTTTGACAAATATTTTCAAATATCAAATCTTCAATTCAAGGAGGGTTTTGAGGGGTTACATGATCATTTGGTGGATGGTTTTGAGGGGGTACTAGATTGTTTGGTGGAGGGTTACAAGGAAAATTTTTTCCTAGCTCAATGTCATCATTTGGGTTAGCCATACCTATTAAATTGCAAAACATAATTTCTATTTAAAAAACCTAAATTTCAATAATTTCTATTTAGAAATACCTTTTTTTTCACAAATTCTATTTAAAATAATAAATTTATATTAAAATTCATCCAAATCATAAAAAATACAAATAAAATAAAATTACATGTATCTGATACCCATTCCTATATCCAATATTTGAAATGGAGTAGCTCAAACAAACAAACAAACCCAAAATCGAAATGCCAAAAATTGCTCTTAGGTTTTTTTAAAATTCTATGTTGCAATTTTCGAGTATCCAATTTCATATCAGGTACCCAATATTATATTGGATACCTGAAAAGACTTGGCCAAACTTTCTTGCCTTGTTATCAAAATGGGTGGAAAAAAGTTAGAGTGGATTTTGAAATGCTTTTAGATGTTTTGAAACTTCACATTTTTCACATCACCACTTTTTGGCACACCATGATCCTACACATACCCTTGGAATCATTCTTTGTATTAGAATCAAATTATAGTTGTGATTATTCTTAATAAGGGTTATATTGGGATTATGCTTATAATTATTTAAAATATTTATATCTATAGGGAGACATGAGGTGGGGGAAAAAGGGGGATAGGAAGATGGATGATATAGGACTCAAGGAAGAGGATAATTAAGGTCCGAGAGAGAGAGAGAGAGAGAGAGAGAGAGAGAGAGAGAGAGAGAGAGAGAGAGAGAGAGAGAGAGAGAGAGAGAGAGAGCTCAAGATAGATATTTATATAATTATATATGTATATATAATCCTAACTCTTAAATAAACTATTATCCTTAACATTAATACTAGACCAAATCCATTAAGAGTCCCTAAGATTGAATAAATTTGAAATCTAGCCCTAAACCCAATCAATCCTAATTTTGAACTTAATTCAACATAGTCCTACATAAATTTGACTTAAAATCATAAGTATAAATGAAAGTGAAGTCTAACCCTTTTCATAATTGAATAATAAGAAAAATCATAACCTAAACCTAAATGTAACCATCAATCCAAATATAACATTAAAAAATAACAAATTGTACCCTAATGGTAAACCAAATCTTATTATAACATGAATATGAAAATGAAAATGAAGTCCAACCATTTTCATAATTGAATATTAAGACAATTATAATCTATTCCTTATAATAAACCTAAATATAAAATTAAAAAAATCCTATTATACCCTAACCATAAACTAAATCTTATCATAACATGAAAATAAATTTTAATTTTTTTTTATAACATTTAACAATTGTTAAGATATTATCTTATTGATTTGAAGTTATTTATCAATTGATTGAATCTATTTTCTTTATAAATTATATATTTAAATTTGTTTTAAAAAAATGTATTTATTATTTATTCAGAATTATAATGTAACAATCAAATTAATTTTAAATGTAATCATATTAGTTTTATTACTATTTTTTTTTCCCTAATATTAATCCATGTAAAAATCTAAAATTGTATCTAAAATATTCAAAAGTGACAATAAAATTTATTAATTATTTTATTTTTCATTTTAAAAATTCTAAACAACACTTTTATAGTTTATGTTCCTTAAAATTTGAAAAGTACTTTAAAAAATGATTGAATAGTCAAATTCATGCCCTAACACTTTGTTATCTCTAGTCATTTTTTCCTACTATGGGGCTCAAAATATGATACCTTCAACATTAATGCCATTTATTGTCAACTTGTTGAATGTACATTATGCCATTTCAACTACCTTTTCTACTACTAAACTTACACATCATTTTTTCTCGGTTGTTCTAATCTATATTTGAAATTAATGTTGGAATTCAATTTTCTTCAAATAAACTTTTATAGCTTATGTTCCTTAAATTTTTAAAAAGTATTTTTAAAAATGATTGAGTAGTCAAATTCATGCCCTAAAACTTTGTTATCTCTAGTCATTTTTCCTACTATGTGGCTCAAATTATGACATCTTCAACATTCATACCATTTATTGTCTACCTGTTGAACACACATTATGTCATTTCAACTACCTTCTCTACTACTAAATTTACACATCATTTTTTCTTGGTTGTTCTAATTTGCATTTGAAATTTATGTTGGAATTCAATTGCTTTCAAAAAAAATTTCATAGTTTATGTTCCTTAAATTTTGAAAAGTACTTTTAAAAATGATTGAATAGTCAAATTCATGTCCTAACACTTTGTTATCTTTAGTCATTTTTTCCTACTATGGGGCTCAAACTATGATACCTTCAAAATTCATGCCATTTAATGTCTACCTATTGAACATACATTATGCCATTTCAACTACCTTTTCTACTACTAAACTTACACATCATTTTTAATTTTTCTTGGTTGTCTAATTGGCATTTGACATTAATATTGGAATTCAGTTTCCTTCAAACAAACTTTTATAGTTTGTGTTCCTTAAAGTTTGAAAATTACTTTAAAAAATGATTGAATAGTTGAATTCATGCCCTAACACTTTGTTATCTCTAGTCATTCTTCCTAGTATGGGGCTCAAACTATGATACCTTTAACATTCATGTCATTTATTTTCTATCACTTCTTCTTGGTGTGCTTTACAGGCATGAGATTTTGAGAATTCCATTTGGATTTAAGGGTTTCTTCTCATAGACCAAGGGAAAACACAAATATAGAGGTAGGTTATTGCCCTATGTCTCAACCCTAAGTGATGTGACAACCAATATTTCTCTCTCAAACTCCAAGCTCTATAGAGTCTTCTTAGGTCATTCACTTGAATCCCTAAATCTCTGAGGATTCTATCCAATACATCTTACTCATTCAACTGGTGCACATCAACTAGGTAGTACAAGCTCACTCATCAACTCCCATCAGCAAACACATAGCCCCAAACCTCATTGGATCTTCCACATGATCAAATGGACATCTAGGCATGCCTTAGGTTTGTCTCCTAGATTCCAAACCCAAGACAATGCCACAACCCTGATTGAGTTACAATCCATAGATGTAAATGCACTCAAATGCTTGGAAAAGGGCTACAAGGATTAGCCCTCCAAATGCACAAAAAATTGAATATCTAGCAAAATACCTTAACAAGTACCCAAGAAAAATACCATTCCCAATACCCTTTTAGTGATCTTAAAGATTTTGAAGGTCTTGAGTTCCCAACTTGTCCGTATAGTATGGGTACAATTTTAGCCTAAAAATTAGGGTTTTAAGGGTTTACACATCATCTAATGCAAAAAATAATTTTGTGTTTCTTGGAGTACACATAAAATATTCTCCACAGGATTGGGAGTAGTCCAAAACACTTCCTCACTTTCCACATGCTTGGATTGAAGTATTTGCACTCTCAATCCTCTCCATAGCTCTTTCTCCACTTTGTGATCCCTAACCAAGTTGAAAAGACTTGCCTAAGGCATCACCATAAAAACCATACTCTTGATTTTCAAGGGACCTCCATTATTGTACAAGGAGTCTAGTTACAAATCCCAATAAACTATACAATGCCTACAATGGGAGGTGGCCCTAGAACCCCATTTGTGCTAACAACTCTATTTAGGACAACAAATTGCTGAAATACAAAATAATTTATCTAAACACAAAAAAAAAAAAAAAAAAAAAAAAGAGAAGTAAAAAATCTTTGAATGATATCTAATAAAACTTCCAATACTAACAGAACTAGAACTAATCTGTACACATGCCGAAAAACTCAGAAAACACTAAACTATCATTAAAATGTTGCTTTCTCAGTCTGTACATTAGCAAATCCAATTTCTCCAACTAAATGAAAAGGTTGGAAATGAATTTATAAAGGCATAACATGAATGTTACAAACTAATTTATGTATTTGAAGAGATCAAACTAAAAAGTTACTCTTTTTGCAAGAAATTGTCATAAAATTGCCAATGACAACTTTTGCAAGATTCAACAATTTTTGCAATTTTGCATATCTATGTCTCAAACTTGCTCGATATAATCAAAAAACATCAAAAGGCCTTAGATGGATATTAAACACAAAATAAGGACTTTAAAATACTTACTTGTTAGCCTTCAAAACCCAAAAATGCTCTATTGAGCCAAATGAGCATTATTTGAGCAAGTATGGGCAACTTCACCATTTTGGGCTCTTCTAACCTACCCATCCACACCTTAGGACTAAGTTAGTCCTCTTATTTATCTAGTGATGTGGATAGCATCACTACAAGCCAAAACATCAAAGAAGCCCTAGGTCTACCACTAGCCTACCTAGGTGCTCATGCACCATAATCCCCCATCAAAAAACTAAGTTATACCTAATGGAATCATGTCGAGGGGAATGCTAATCTTCTTGAACTCTATTTCAAAAACCAAAGTAGCCTCTAAAATTGGCTTTCCCTTCTATTGGATGAGGTGCTTCATATATACCTTGTGCCTTGTAGACTACTTCACTCTGGAATTTAACACCTTCTCCACCTCCAACTTGCTAACACTAGCTGCTATAATAGTCAATGTCCTCTTGAATATTTGGACTAATCTACGGTAATGTGCCTTTGAATTCCACTAATTCTTGTACATTGAAAATAAGATATATGCCTAAATTTTATGGTAAATCTACCTTATAGGCATTTGCTCCATACTTTGCCAAGATTTTTCAAGGCACTACCCCCTTCATCTATAGTTTGGTAGGCACATACTTTTGAAGCCTTGCTCTATTCAAATGGACCATGACATAGTCACCAACAACAAACTAAACATATTTCCTCTTTTAATCCACTTTGGCTTTTAGTTTTTGAGTGCTAGCTTGGGTGATTTTCTTGACTTGATTCTGAATCTCTTTCATGCTTTAAAAAAAGTCTTCAGCTTGACCACTTCTCTAATCCATGTCTCCAAGATACCTTAGTTCACACACACCCCTTGGATGCATTCCATAAACAATCTCAAAAGGACTCTTTCCAGTAGTCCTATTCTTGCTATCATTGTAAGCATATTATGCCTATGAGATGATAACATCCCAAGTCTGACCTTATTCCTTAGTTAGGCACCTAAGAAGGTTACCTAAGGTCTAATTAACTAGTTTAGTTTGAGCATTAGTTTAGGGATGGTAAGCTAAAACAAAAGACATGTTTGTGCCAAGATTTCTCCACAAAGTTTTTCCAAAAGTGGATCATAAATTTGGCATCCCTATCTAACACTTTCTTAATGGAAGTCCATGAATCCTCACAACCTCTTTCAAAAATAGATGAGCAATATGACTTACATCATTAGTTGCCCTACATGGGATGAAATGCCCCATTTTGCTAAATCTATTAGAAACAACATAAATGTTATCATACCCTTGTTTGGTTTTGGGTAAACCTACAATAAAATCCATGCTTACACAATCCCATGACCTATTTGTAATTGGTAAAGGTTGATAAAGACCTACATTTCTCATTCCTCCTTTGGCTTTCATGCATACCATATACTGCTCCACATATTTAGTCACATCCTTCACTAGCTTGGGCCAATAATAGAACCTTTGCACCAATTCTAAGGTTTTTCTCACACCAAAGTGTCCACTTAGGCTGACATTATTCTTCTCCTATATTAGATTCTCTCTCATTGAATCCCTTGGCATATACAACTAGTTACCCTTGAATAAAAACCCATTTTGCAAAGTATATTCTAAAAATTTTCTATGAAAGTAATTCTCAAAGTCATTGCATACCTTATAAGCTCCAGTAAAGTCCTCATATTCCTTGTAGAGGTTCTTAAAACTCTCTATCCCAATGCTTTGGAGCTAAATATCTTAAACTATCATGACCCTTCTACTTAGTGCATCTGCCACCTTGTTCAACTGCCCCTTCTTGTGCTTGATTGTGAAGGTGAAAACATGCAAGTACTCCATCCACTTCAAATGTATGTTCCTCAAATTGTCTTGATTATTGATGTAGCTAAGAGCTTGATTGTGTATAAACACAACAAATTCTTTGGGCAAAAAATAGTGTTTCCACTTTCTAAGATACTGAACTGAGGCATAGAGCTCTAATTCATAGGATGAATACTTCTCAGCCTCATTGAGCTTCTCACTATAGAAGCCTACTAGCCTACCTTATTGACTAAAAACTCCACCTAATACTAAGCCAATTGCATCACATTCTAGGGTGAACAATTTTTCAAAACTAAGCAATTATAGGATAATTGAGTAGCTACTTATTTCTTCAACATATCAACTAACTTATCATCTTATAAAATCCACTTAAACTTAGTCTTGAGTCCACCCTTTATAGTATCAAGAAAAGGTGCACAAGTACCACTAAAAATCCTAATGAATTTCTTATAGAATTGGGATAATACATGAAAACTTCTTACCTCAGTAGATGTGGTAGATGTTGGCCTATCTAGTATAGAAAAAACCTTCCCCTTGTCCATCTTCAAGGTTCCTTGGGACACCACAAAGCCTAGGTACACAAGTTCTTGTTTGAAGAAATCACACTGCTCAAGGTTGATGGCTAGCTTCTCTTAATAAAGTCTTTTCAAAACTGCATCAACATGCTTGATATGGTTCTCTTAGTCTTTCTATAGATGAGTATATCATCTGAGTACACCACCACAAATCTACCTTTGAAGTCCTCGAGCACTTCATTCATGAGCCTCACGAATGTACTAAGAGCATTGGAAAGACCTAATGACATTACAAGGCATTCATAAAGACCATCAGTAGTCTTAAATGTTTTTTTTCCACTCATCACTCTCCTTAATCCTAATTTGGTGATAACCACTCTTCAAATCCAACTTAGTGAAATATTTAGCCCCTCCAAGACAATCCATAAGGTCCTCTATCCTAGGTATGGGAAACCTATACTTGACTGTGATCCTATTTATGACTCTTGAGTTTGTACATAATCTCCATTTCCTCCATTTCTTAGATGCCAACACAATAGCGACTACACATGGGCTTATGCTCTTTTGTATCAGACCTTGATCCATCAATTCTTGGACTTGTCTTGCCACTTCTAAGTTCTGATCTTGAGTGATATTGTAGACTTCTTTATTTGGTAAGGAGGCAAATAGAAAAAATTCAATTTGATGGCTTATAACCCTCTTAGGAGGTAGGGTAGCTGGAGTACCATCACTCACTATGTCCTTGTACTTTTCAAGAAAATTTTGGACTTCAATTGGTAAGGGTTCCTTGACTACAATTTCTTTTACTTCAAACTTTAGTACTACTACATAACCTTGACATTCCTCATCTCTGAGATCTTTAACAAATTCTTTTCCACTACAAAACAATACACTAGGTACTTTATACTGTGTTTCCTCCCCTTCCAACAATGACTGAATTTTAAAAGTCTTACCTCCCTTTTAAAAATTTATGGCATTAGCCCTACCATCATACATAACCTCCCTATCAAATTGCCAAGGCCTACCTAGCAAAAGATGGAAAGCATCCATCGGAAAAACATCATACGACAATCTATCCTTGTATCCTGCTATGGAAAAATTCACCCATGCTTTCTCATTCACTAAGATGCTTTGTCCCTTGTTAAGCCGAGTAAATTTGTAAGGGTTTTCATGAGGAATCTTCTATAATTTTAGTTTAGTAACAACCTACTCTGATATCACATTATTAGTGGACCCTAAATCCACCACCATTTGCACAATTTTCCTAGGATTTGTATTTTATCCTAAACAAGACCCTTCTATGTCTAGGTTCATTAGTAGTTGGTTGTTTGGTCAACATTCTCCTAAACATGAGATTCTCACCTTTTTAAGATTCAATGTGGTCCATGTTAGATTCCTTGTTGTAGTTGTGCTCTTGCACATATGTCACCCTTTTGTCTTGGTGTGAGGAAGAAGGTTTCTTCAGGCATCTGTAGGCTAGATGACCCAACTAACCACAACTATAACATTTCATACTTGCAAAGTATGAGCTGGATATACTTGATCCTCTTCCCATACTAGATCATCCTTGATTACATCTTCCTTTGTTATAAACACCTCTTGAATAGTTATAATTAGTTTTCTTTGTGAGTGTGTTCTTGTATGCACCCTAAAATGGGTTCCTAGACTATGGGCCCCCATTATTCAATTTATCAATTTCCTAAATCAATGGTTTTACAATATTTTATTAGATCAATTCAAATCATTTTCCTTGATCAAATTTTATTATTTCAAGATTTTCTAAGGTTGATCATTTTATCCTAAGTCTTATTTAATTAAAAGAAAATCCCTCTTTTAATTAAATAAAATAAGTACCCATTTAATTAAAAGAAAACCTCTCTTTTAATTAAATAATTCATCCACATTTAATTAATTAAGAGAAAAACCCCTCTTTCAATTTAATTAAATATTTCCTATTTAATTAAAAGAACTTGCTCCCTTTTAATTAAATAAATCCCCACTTAAAGAGGAAATAAAATAATTAAAAATTAAAAATTCCTCTACATTTAAATGCACATATTTCTAAGTGGGATTCCATTTAATTCTTTTCCTATTTTCTCATTGGTGGATCTTTATTTCACACAGATCATTCTTTCTCCACCCTTGATTAAATTTTTTTTCCTCTTAATCTTGATCATCCAATCTTCTTTATAAGGGAGAGCCCTCTCCTCATTTTACATACACACACTCTACGCTATTGTTATGTTGTAGATTTGGAGAGTGATTTTTGAGGGAGTTTGAATACTAATGCTTTTTGTAGAGAACTTTTATCTTCTAGTCTTCTTCTCTCATGCATTCATGGCTTCCATTATCATATCTCATCCAAGAATTTTCATATTAGCTTAGATCTTGCATTGACAGATTAAATCTTGCATTGTTTTGCATTATTATTATATAGATTAGCTTTCATCTCCATTTGCAAGAATATTGGATCTTTGAATCTCTCATTTTATGGTGTACGTGCATGGGCACAAACTAGGTCAAAACTAAGGGCCTTCATTACAAACCCTTGCACTCCATGAATAGAGAGCTATGAGCTACCATTCAAGACCTCATTCTTGAGCAATCTTAGATATAATGACTCATAGAAGTGTGCTCACATTTTAAGCACATAGTTCTCACCTTGATTCTTTTGCTCAATACCTTTACCTTGGTAGTCTCCTCTTTGTCCTCTCTAATTTATTCCCTTGCCTCTATCTTTGAAGTTAGAATCCCCTTTCCTTTTGTTCTTTTCCTCCACCTTTAGAGCTAGCTAATGAAAACTTTGGATAGTGGTAGGTGCCCACAAATAAGCTCCTCTTGTATATTCCACTTCAAACCACTCAAATATCTAGCCACCTTGATTGGCTCTTCTTCATTCTTTATGGATCTTAGACATAGCCTCCAAAATTCCTTAGTATAGGAGGTTATATCTAGGTCTTTTTGCTTCAGTCCTTGTCTTCTTTTGTGAAGTTCAATAGATCAAAGTCTTCAAGTAGAAAGTTCATTTTCACTTTAGTTACCATAGCATTCCAATTAGCTATACGTGTCTTACCCATGCTAACTCTCTCATCTTGTACACATTTCCACCATGGTAAAGTTGAGCCTTTGAGTCTTGACTTAGCCACTTTAACCTTTTGTACCTTTGAGAGCTCCTCACACTCAAAATGGTTCTCCATGTGATCAATCTAGTCCATGACTGCATCTATGTCCATCTTTCCCTTGAAAAGTGGCACACCTTCTAAAGATTTTCCTCCTAGGGCTTTCATAGCCTTCAAGAAGGGATCTTCATTCAATATAGGGTTAACTTTAGGGACTACATTGTCTTTTGATACCTCCTTACCCTTCTTATTTTCTTCTCCTTCCTTCTTCTTTGTTTGCGTCAACAACTTCCTCTAGTTTTGTTTTCACCTCTTCCAAGGATAATTCAAGGAGCCTAGTCTTCTCCCTCTATTCATCAACTTACTTGGTTAGTTCTACATTAGTCACCATGCTGGTTTTACCTATTGATTCCCCAGTAGCTACATACATCCACCACTTTTCCCAAGTCTTTAACTTGCTCTAATACCACTTTGATGTGACAACCAAACTTTCTCTCTCAAATCCCAAGCTCTATAGGGTATTTTTAGGTTATTCACTTGACTAGTTACAACTTTTGCAAACCCTACGCCTCTAAGGATTCTATCCAATAGATCCTACTCATTCAATTGGTGCACATCAACTATGCACTACAAGCTTACTCATCAACTCACATCAAGAAATACAACCCAATACCTCATTGGATCTTCCACATGATTAAATGGACACCTAGACAAGCCTTAGGTCTCTTTCCTAGATTATAAACCAAAACAATGCCACAACCCTAATCGAGTTGCAATCCATAAGTATAAATGCACTCAAATGCTTGGAAAAAGGCTCCAAGGATTAGCCCCCCAAATGCACAAAAACATAACTATCTAGTAGAATCCCTTAACAAGTACCCAATAAAATTACCATTCCCAATACCTTTTTCATTGATCTTGAAAATTTTTAGGATCTTGAGTTCCCAACTTGTTCTTATAGTACATGCACAGTTTTAGCCTAGAAATCAGGGTTTCAATGGTTTACATGTTGTTTGATGTAAAAAATCATTTTACATTCCTTGGAGTACACACCAAAGCTTCTCCTCAGGATTGGTGCTAGTCCACAACACTTCTTCACTTCCCACATGCTTGGATTGAAGTATCTACACTTTTGATCCTCTCAATAACTCTTTCTCTACTCTGTGATCCCTAACCAATTTGAAAAGACTTGCCTACAACAACACCTTGAAAACCACAGCTATGCTTTCCATGGGCCCTCCATTATTGTACATGGAGTACATGGAGTCTAGTTCCAAATCCAAAGAAATTATACAATGCCTACAGTGGGAAGTGGCCCTAGAACCCCATTTGTGCTAACAACTCTGCTTAGGACAATAGACTATTGAAATACAAAATAATTGATCTAAACACACAAAATCTTACTAGATAACAAATAAACTAAGTACATAATATCTAAATGTTATCTACTAACACTTCCAATGCTAATAGAACTGGAACTAATCTATACAAATTCCATAAAACTCATAAGCCACTAAACTATCATTAAAATGTCACTTTCTTAGTCCATACAACAACAAATCCAATTTCTCCAACCGAATGAAAAGGTTGGAAATGACCTTATAAAGGCATAACATGAATGTTCCAAACTGATTTAGGTAGTCAAAGAGATCTAACTAAAAAATTTCTCTTTTAGCAAGAAATTGTCAATGGCAACTTTTGCAAGATTGGCCAATTTTTGTAATTATGCATATCTAATTCTCAAACTTGCTCCATTTGATCCCAAACTAAGAAAAATGCCTTAGATGGATACTAAACACCAAATTACTTGCCCTATTTATCTTTCAAAACCCAAAAAAGTTCTATTAAGCCAAATGAGCAATATTTTGAGCAATGTGGGCAACTTCACCATTTGGGGATCTTCCAACCTATCCATCCCCAAGTTATTCCTCTTATTGATCTAGTGATGTGGCTATTATCACTACAATCCAAAACATAAAAGAAGCCATATGTCTACCACTAGCCTGTCTAGGTGCTCCTGCGCCATTAAGACCCTAAAATTTCAATGTTTAGAGAATTATTTAAAGATGTCTATTGAGTTTTTCTTCTTATAGATTTCTTCGCCTTTTGTATTTTCTTATGGTTTCATGGGCTTGGATGATGACTCGATCTCCCTCTAGGAAAAAGGGCGGTGTTGCACCTGTGGGCTCAAGTGATTGCACCATTGCAAATGACATGATTTCTCCAACCTCCCTGGAATTCCCTTGCTTATGAGGGACCACTTTTGTGGCCCCAATTTCTCCACCAATTATTGTAAGGCTGCATCTTCTTATAGACTCTATGGCCCCTTTATTCTCTCCATCTCTCTCTTCCCCACTATTGTTCTTCTCTAATACACTCCTCATAGTCATATCATGTTCTCTTCTCCTATTGTTTTGCCCACAATAGTGGTAGACAAGGAAACCTACAAAAACATTTGATTGGCTTAGTAATCTAAGGTTATCTATTCTATATATATATATATATATAAAACCATAAGGTCATCACAACCAAAAATTTTAAAAATCACAAATACCCATTAAGGGAATATGTACCTTTGTCATCAAATTACAGAAAAAAAGCATTACAGTAACTATAGTTTTTACTAGTTCTTTATTTACCATAAGAATATAAGAGAGAAATAAAGAATCAAACTATGGAATAAACCTATTGAGAAAATACTAGTTCTACAAGCTATGCAAGTGTTGATGGTCACCATTTTTCCTGTCATCATCCTACTAATGTTCTTCATCAATTCATCTTTGTGATTAACATATCAAGTTGTATGGCCTCTGCTGATATCATCCCAATGATGAAAATGTTTAATGAGTGTAATTCAAGTCTTGGATGTGTCTATGAGGCCATCCTAACTTTTATAGGATTCCATAGATTACAACAATTCCTGATGACTTTGTATCAGTTGTTCTTTTCAATCAATCAAGAACCTTAACTCTAGAAATGAAAGATATGTAGATTTTCAATTACAACATTTGCCAAAATAATGGTCTTCTCCTTAAGATAACTATTCCAAGCCTCCATTTTAGAAAAGGCCAGAAGAACACATGCAAAAAAATTGATGTTAAATGTTCCAACTGAATTGATGTATCGATATAGATAATGGTCATGTGTAATGTCTATGCTTTGATATTTTATTGTTGCAATGTGTGTCTAGCATTATCACAAATGAGATGATGCATGAAAATTCTATCAAATTGAATGGTTCCAAAAAAATAAAGTTCAACCCTAGCTATCTGTCATGTCCCCTTTTCAAATAATTAAAATAATAATCTTGCTAAGGCAGGTAGGCCCAAAAAGGTGAAGTTTCAGAAAAAGGGGCTAATATTTGGAAACCAATGGAATAATAAATGAAAAATTATTATTAAAATATGTTTTATGAGCCCCTCTTGGATGTGAGTTAGGGTTATGCCCTCTTTTGAAGGATTTGGAGGCATTTTGGGCTCATTCCAGAACTTAATTTTTGCTCATTGCTTTGTTGTTCTTCAGAGGCTGCCAAACCTATGGAGAAGGAGACCCAAAGATGGGAGTTTGTAGGTTTTCAGGAAGGCTAAGGATGGGATTTTAAATCCATTCCATGTGCAAGCTCATGCAGAGTATGCCCTTGTGCTGAACAATGCAAATTTGTGAGTTTTCGGGTGTGTTTTTTGTAAGAGTTTGGTGTTTCTAGTTGAGTATTTCATACTAGTTTGGGTTGCTGCTATATTTCAGATATTTAGATGTTAAAGTAGAGCTGAATATATGTATTGGGTCATGGTTAAACTTTTGTGATAGATTATTTGTGTTTTGTGGTGTTTTCGGGCTATTTTATGTTATTTTCAGGAGCCCGATGAGCATTATTTTTGCCCTTTGTTTGGGAGCTGTTGTGTAAATGTTATAAAGATTTAAAAATGTCATTTTGTGGGTTTTAATTCTACTGAAATATCTGTAAAAATGTTCACTTTCAAATTTATTAATAATATGTGAAGCTGTGAAGTTTTTGGCACTATTTCGGGCATACCCGATTTGGGGTTTATTGAGAAATTGGTAGATCTTTGAAATATTGGTTGTTTGATTTTAAAAATTTGATTAGAGGCTTGAAATATCATATAAAATCAGAAAAAGGGACATTTCATTGGTATCAAAGCTATGATCTTGCCAGCCTGAGGGTTTGTAGAAGTTTGCATGCAACTAAGTGAAAGAGAAAAGAGATATTTGCAGCGAGAAAAGAATAAAGAAATTTTGATCAAACCTCCAATTGAAAGTAAAAGTACAAAATCCAAAGAAGGAAAAAGTATGTCTGGTCCAAATAAGATGGCAAAGAAATTCTTCCAAGACATCCAAAATACTTAGAAGCAAACAGTGGATAGTTTGGCAAAAACTAGAGAGGCTTTGTGAATATTGACAGAAAAATTGAAAGGAGTTGCATCTATTAATGAGAAAGGGAGCACTTTAGAGGAGCCAATAAATATAAAACCCACACCCTCTAAATAAAAAAAAACTACTTTCCTACCTGTAGATGAGCCACCAGTGCCAAATCTAGCCCTTAATCCTGTGGAAGAGGTTATAGGTAACTTGATTGCATTAAGAGCTACTTACAATGGCTTAGATGATGACTTTCCCTGTTCGATTCTTTTTAGAGAATATGTGGATATGATGAACACTTTGATGCCCAAGAAAGAGTACAGGAGGGAGCATGACATAAGTGGAAGAGAACTCAAAAATAAAATAAGCAAGTTTACAACACCTACTTTTGATTGAACAAATAAAATTTCAGCTAGAGCATGGCTACAAAAATTACAAACCTTCTTCACACTTAACCCCATGAAGGAGAGTGATGCTATTCAATTTGCAAGTCTACACTTGGAAGATGTAGCCTATGATTGGTGGTATCATGGAATGACTACTCAAGGTCATGATCAGGTAACTACATTTGATGATTTTAGTAAAAGAGTGATAGATAGATTTGACCTCAAGGATGATGAAGAGTATTTTAAAGAATTGTCAAAGTTGAAGCAAACCAAATCAGTTAATGAGTATATAGAAGAGTTTCAAAAAGTGGATGTTATGGTACCTGATATGAGTGAAAAGAGGATTGTTTATCTTTTTCTTGATGATTTGGAAGATTCTGTTAAGGGTTTGGTTAAGGCTTTCTCACCCTCAACCTTACAGGAAGCTATCAAAAGAAGCTTGCAACTTGAAACTTGCGTGCCTATGAAACCAGTCACTAATCAAAAACTCCCAAATCTTTGGCAACATAAGGGAAATTTTTAGAAAAAGACTTTTCCAAAACTACCACCAAAAGATGTGATAAATGTGGCAAAAAAGAAGGTAGATGAAGTGACTAGGAGTGAATTATGAAGGAAAAAGCTTTGGTTCACTTGTAGAGAACCATGGGTTCCAGGACACAGATGTTTGGGGGAAGGTCAAGTGCACTATATTGAAGTTGCTTCATAATCCGATTTAGATGATCATGAGAAATTTCATGACACTAAGGAGGAGGAAGAAGAAGAGAAAGAAAAAGAAATCAGAAAGGATGGCACTTTAGCAGCATTATCAAGAGTCCCAAGATACCATCCCTTTCGAATTTGAGGGGTACTAGCAGGGAAAATGTTGATAGTTCTTCTTGATAGTGGGGCAACTCACAATTTTATTGATGAGGGATTTGTCATGAAAAGAGGGCTTAAAGAAAAAGACTTTGAGGGATTCAATGTTACTGTAGCTGATGGATTCACTATGCCTTGCACACGGGTGGTGAAACAACTCAAGATGACCTTAGGAGATTATGAGTTATGTGATGACTTCTATGTTGTTGGCATCGAGGAGACAAATCTTGTATTGGGTGTTCAATGGTTGCACTCTATTGGAGGCTATTACATGAACCATCAAACTATGGAGTTTAAAATTCATTTCAATGGGAAAGAAGTCTTATTGAGAGGCTTATCGAATGGAGCACCTAAGGCAGTCTCTGCAAAGAGGATGGAGAGGACTTTTCGAAGAGGACAAGTAGCATGGGCAGCAGGAGTCATAATCCATCCAACAAGCTCTCCAAAGAATCAAGGTAATTTCTATTTTGAAATTCAAAATATTCTTGATAAGCATAGTATAGTTTTCAATGACTTGCCTCCAAGATTACCACCAGATAGAGGTTTTGAGCATGTTATAGAGTTAGAACAGGGTGCCAAACCAGTTATAAGAACCCCATACAACCATCCAAGAGGTTATAAGGAAGAAATTGAAAAAACTATTAAGGAACTCCTAGACATGGGATTCATAAAGCCTAGCTCTAGTCCATTTGCATCATCTATGGTACTTGTCAAAAAAAAGGATGGTACAATGAGAATGTGTATAGACTATAGGGCTTTAAACAAGAAGACCATAAATAATAGGTATCCCATACCATGCATAGATGAAATCATTGATGAGTTACATGGTGTTGTATACTTCTCAAAAATCGACTTAAGATCAGGGTACCATCAAATCTGAATGAGGAGTGAAGATGTGGAAAAGACTGCTTTTAGATGTCACTATGGGCACTTTGAATTTTTTTTTATGCCATTTGGCCTCACTAATGCACCTACAACATTCCAATCTTGTATGAATAAGGTATTCAGCCAACATCTTTGAAAATTTGTTTTGATGATATCTTGATTTATAGTAAAACATGCGAAGAGCATCTTAAGCACATAGACACTATTTTTGGAATCTTGGAGCAACAATCCTTCTATGCTAAGCTATCTAAATGTGAGTTTGGTTTGATAGAGATCCTATATTTGGGACATATTATAAGTTCTAAAGGAGTACAGGTTGATCAACAAAAAAATCTAGGCAATTTTGGATTGGCCTCCACCCACTAATCTTACACAGTTGAGAGATTTCTTCAAGTTGTGTAGCTACTATAGGAGATTTGCCAAGAGATTTTCCCATATTGCTGACCCCTTGACTGATTTGACAAAGAAAGGAGCTTTTTTTTGGATAGAAGAGGAACAAAAAACATTTGATAAGATTAAGGAGGTAATGAGTTCATGCCCTATGCTTGCAATTCCAAATTTCTCTTTACCTTTTGTTGTTGAATGTGATGCTTCTGGAGAAGGTATAGGGGCTGTCCTAACTCAAAAGGGACATCCAATAGAATTTGAGAGTAGAAAACTAAATCAAATAGAGAAAGGTTACTCCATCTATTATAAGGACATGTTGGCAATCATGCATGCACTTCATAAGTTTAGACAATATTTGGTATGTGGGAGATTCATTGTAAAGATAGACCATAATAGCCTTAGGTTCTTCTTGAACCAAAAGGATTTGAATGATCATCAACAAAAATGGGTAAGAAAATTGCAAGCTTATGATTTTGATATTGAATACATGAAAGGAAAGAATAATGTGGTTGTTGATGCTCTCTCCAGAAAGCCCACTTTCTGTTCCTTAACATCTATCTCTGCTGAGCGAAAAGTCTCCATAATTTTAGAATATGCTAAAGATTCTTTTGCCACCAAGATTTTGGATAAGTTAGATGATAATAGGTACAAGTTTGTTGATGAATTGATTTATTACAAGAACAGGATCTTCTTAGTGCCAGGATCAAAAACTAAGGAAAGGATATCGAGGGTCTTTCATGACAGACCTTTGGCTGGTCATCAGGGATACTTCAAGACATATAGGAAAATTTGAGAGTGGTTTTCATGGAATGGTATGAAGGAGGATGTCCTTAAACACATTAAGGAATGCATGGTATGCCAACAAAGCAAGAGTGAGCAAAATTTTTCTGTAGGGTTGTTGCAGGCACTTCCTATTCCTGAACAAAAATGGGAAAGTATTTCCATGGACTTCATCACGGGGTTGTCCAAGGTTCAAGATAAGGATTGCATATATGTGGTAGTCGATAGATTAACTAAGTATGCACATTTCTTTCCTATCCCATTTAATTTCAAGGCATCACAAGTGGTCGAATTGTTCTTCAAGGAAATTTTTAGATTACATGGCTTGCCTAGAAATATTGTCAGTGACCAGGATTGTAGATTCCTCAGCTCTTTTTGGAAGGATCTCTTTCATTTGGTAGGAACTAAACTCACTCCCATTACTAGTTATCACCCTCAAACAAATGGAAAAACATGTATAGTTAATAAATGGATAGAGGGATATTTGAGGAACTATGTTTCAAATCAACAACATGCTTGGGTGAAATGGTTGCACCTAGGGGAGTATTGTTACAATACATCTCATCACATGTTTATGATGCCTCCTTTTCATGCTCTTTATGGTTATGATGCCCTTTCTTTTATTGATCTAGTACTTTTAGATAGCAGAGTACCTGCAGCAAGTGATTTTGTCAAGCAAAGCCAAGACATAATAAGATCCCTCAAGGATAATCTACAACATGCACAAAACCAAAAAAAGTTGTATGTTGATAGGAAAAGGACCGAAAGATATTTTGAAGTGGGAGATTTGGTATTTTTCAGGTTGTAGCCATATAAGCAAAGCACCTTGAAGAAGAGTGGGGCAGAGAAACTCAAGCCAAGGTTCTATGGGCCTTATAAGATCACCAAGAAAGTAGGAGAGGTAGCTTATGAATTGGAGCTCCCACCAAACAACAAAATACATAATGTTTTCCATGTATCTTGCCTTAAGAAATTTCTAGGCTAGCAAACCATAGTATCTATAGAATTACCACATCTTGATGATGAA
The DNA here is from genome assembly GCA_028749045.1 of Cupressus sempervirens. Taxonomy (NCBI): domain Eukaryota; kingdom Viridiplantae; phylum Streptophyta; class Pinopsida; order Cupressales; family Cupressaceae; genus Cupressus; species Cupressus sempervirens. The sequence goes on along the minus strand of CM053786.1, from coordinate 556,207,442 downwards.
GGGAAATTAGTTTTGATACCAGAAGAGATTTTAGATACAAGAGAGAAAAGACTGAGAAATAGGAGCACCATAGAGCATTTGGTCAAATGGAAAGGATTACCACTGGAGGATGCAACTTGGGAAGGAGCACATATTCTTGAGCATTCCAACCTTCATTTCTTGAGGACAAGTAATATTTGGGAGGGGAGGACTTGTCATGTCCCCTTTTCAAATAATTAAAATAATAATCTTGCTAAGGCAGGCAGGCCCAAAAAGGTGAAGTTTCAGAAAAAGGGGCTAATCTTTGGAAACCAATGGACTAATAAATGAAAAAATACTATTAAAATATGTTTTATCAACCCCTCTTGGACGTGAGTTAGGGTTATGCCCTCTTTTAAGGGATTTGGAGGCATTTTGGGCTCATTCCAGAACTTGATTTTTGCTCATTGCTTTGTTGTTCTTCAGAGGCTACCAAACTTGTGGAGAAGGAGACCCAAAGATGAGAGTTTTCAAGTTTCTAGGAAGGCTAAGGATGGGAGTTTAAAGCCATTCCATGTGCAAGCTCATACAGAGTTTGCCCTTGTTCTGAACAATCTAAATTTATGGATTTTTAGGTGTGTTTTTTGTAAGAGTTTGGTGTTTCCGGTTGAGTATTTCATATTAGTTCGGGTTGCTACTATATTTTAGAAATTTAGATGTTAAAGTAGAGCTGAATGTATGTACTGGGTCATGGTTAAACTTCTGTGATAGATTATTAGTGTTTTGTGGTGTTTTCGGGCTATTTTGTGTTATTTTCGGGAGCCCGATGAGCATTATTTTTGCCCTCTATTTGGGAGCTATTGTATAAATGTTATACAGATCTGAAAATGTCATTTTGTGAGCTATTATGTTGCTGAAATCTCTATAAAAATGTTCACTTTCAAATTTATTAATAATATGTGAAGCTGTGAAGTTTTTGGCACTATTTTGGGCATACCCGATTTGGGGTTTATTGAGAAATTGGTGGATCTTTGAAATGTCATTTTTCAGCAATCTAAATAATTTTATTCCAATTTTCTTTCATTTCATATTTTTTTGAAATTATAGTTATATCTATTCTATATTTTGTGTATTATGAAATACTGCATACATTTTAAAATTAGTTCAATTATACATATTTAGTCTTATAAATGTATCTATTACAATAATGTAAAATTTTTAATCTAATTTTTTTAATATCAATTACAATATTTATTTCTTAATTTTGAAGGTACTTATTAATCATTCATAAAATCATAATTGAAAAGATTTACAGAAACCCAAATTTACTAAAATTGGCATTTCTTAGCCATATAGGTACCATGAATATTTGAAAGTATTTAATATAATTCGTATTTCTCTTTATAATTATAAAAATTAAGTAAAAATTTCTTAGATCTTTAAATATTACATACATTTTTCTTTCTCTTTGAGCTTTTATGTGTATCATAATTGTGTCCAAACTTTTCTATCGTAGTTGTTGCTCCACTTTTCATTCCCTGCCAATTAGCCAAAGTGAATACTTGTGTTTTAATGAGAGTGTTGGATATAATTGTTCAATTAAGTGTTGTCTTTGATGTTACACAAATGTCATATCAATTATGTGACAGAGTCTACTGAGCTCAGTTGGTTAGCAAAGAAAATTATAGAGTCTACTAAGCTTAGTTGGTTAGCAAAGAAAATTCCAAAGTCTACCAAGCGTTCCTAAAAGTTACTCTATGGAAATAGTGTCTACCGAGCTCACTTGGGTATTGAAGGATTTTGTGGTAGAAGTTAGTGTTAACCAAGCTCATAAGGTTAATGAAGGGAAGTTAGTATTTAGCAAGTTCACTCAGTCTCCAAAGAATTTTGTAGAGTTCATAGTGTTTACCAAACTTTAGTTTGTTAACATTGGAAATCATTTCTCGAACAATGTTTATCAAGCAGGGTCAGCCAATGAAAGATTTCATTAATTTGGGAAATAAAATTTAATTGTTTCATGTAATGATTGTAGCTGACTGGTTTAATGATTATTGGTAATTGTAACTTGTAAATGAGCTGATTTGACAATTTGTAAGGTATAAATAAAAGGTCAAGTTGTGAATTCTAAAGTATGGATGAGTGTAATGAGCGAGCATGCAAGTGTGTCGATTATGTGAAGAGGAAAGTATGAACAAACTTTGGAGAAGGATTAGGTATCCTTGAGGGGTAGAAAAGTTGTATTTTATTAGAAGAGGATCTAGTAAAGTAGAATAGAGATCTATATCAGCAATTCAATTACATCTCATTCAGGCCAAGTCATTGTTACTTTCTCACCATTGTAGTAGTGATATCTAAATATCTTAGTAGAGTTGGTCTAACAACCATTTTTGTAAATCCTCTAACAAGGTGATAGTTCTATTGAATTGTTCCAAAGTCCTCTAGCAAGGCCACTCCTCGCAAGGTGATTAAATCTATTAACAAAGTCACACCTAATAGTGTGTTTTGTAACCTTTAATAGGGCTGGCTCCTAATAGGGCTCACTTCAGAAGAGTGAAAATTGGTAGTCAGTTACTTGGTATTTTTTTCCACATTAGGTTTCCACATTAAATCTGGTGTCTCATGTGTTCATGTCATTTATTTAATGCATGCATGTTAATCACTGTGAATGTTTAAGATCTGTTATAGATTATGTACAATGCATCTACCAAGTTAGAACATTTATTTGTATAGCTATTGTGTGATAGTAGTAATTAGTTTTTAAAGACATCTAATGGATCTGTGGATTTTTTTTTGGGGTAACTAATTCACTTCCCTCTCAGTTACTCCATCTATATTTCCAACAATTGGTTTCAAAGCATTTGGTGCTTGTAGAAAGGATTTCAATGATCTAAGCTAAAGATCGGGATGTCTTACAAGAGATAAATTTCAAGGCTTAACAGGGATAAGTTTTTAGCATGGCAAGGTCTCATGAGACTCCATCTGGCCTCTATTGGAGATATATGATTGAAATACCTTGATCAAGAATATGTAACTACTTCTGGTACATTATTTGTCAATGACATTGATGAGAAGAAGACTCATAACACCATGATGATAAACATTGCATCTGCCTTAAGCTATGAAGAATTTGATGATATCAAGGACTACAAAATTGCCTTTGAAATGTGGAACAAGCTAAAAGATATCTATGGAGGTGATGACAATTTGAGAAGAGCCAAAGCAGAAAGTCTAAGAGGACAATTTGATCAGATGAGGATGAGAACATCGCTAAATATGTTGAAAGAGTCAAAGCAAGTGTCAGTGCAATCAAAGCTTCTAGAGGAGATATTAAAGATGAAACAATTGTAAGTAGAATTCTTAGAACGTTGCTTCCCATTTATGCAGTTAGAGTTTCTACAATTCAAGAAAGAAGATGTGAAGCAAATGATAAGATAAATTTAGAAGCCATAGTAGGAAGATTGACTGCATTTGAGCTAGATAACTATGACAACTATGTTCCAGCTTCCAAGAACATTGAATCTGCATTTGAAGCCAAGCTTTCACTCTAAGAAAAAGGCAAAAATATAAAGGATTCTTAGTTAGAAAGTGAAGAAGAATTAGAAAAAAATTTGGTAGTGATCTTGAGGTGGTTGAAGCTCTACTAGCAAGGAAATATTCTAGAGACGAAGAAAAAAAGAGAGGTAAAGTTCCTCTAATCTATTTTTCATTTGAAAAAATTGGTCATATTGCTACTAGGTGCCCAAAAAAGTAAAATAATGATGAGAAGAAAAGTCACAAGTGCAATGGCAAGAAAGACTTCAAATCATTCAAGGAAAAAGGTAAGAAAACATGTTTCATGGCTAAGGATTCTAAGGATTATGATAATAGTGAAGATGAAATTGTTTAAACTGCTACGAAAGATAAATCTGATAATGATGAGGAAGATAAGATGGTAATTATCTCTCATGTAAGAAAAAATGATACATGGATCATAGATAGTGGTTGTTCACATCATACGACTAGTGAAAAAACAAAGTTTGAAAATTTTAAAGACTATGGTGGTGGTAGTGTGAGGTTTGGTAATAATGAACCTTGTTGCATAAAAAGAAGAGGAATAATCTCACTAAAAAAAGAGCTTCCACGTGATAATTCCTATTGGGTTGAAGGAATAAAACACAATTTTTTGAGTGTGGCACAACTAATCAATATTGGATTCAAGGTGGAATTCATGCATGAAAAGGAAAGACTACTGGATGACAAAGGAAAGCTGATTGGATCAGGCATATAGACAAAAGGTAACTTGTTTTATTTTGAACTTGGTGAATTTTCATGTTTTCTTTCTCAAGTTGAAGAAAGTTGGTTATGGCACAGAAGGTTATGTCATGAATTTTGATAACTTGGTAAAAATAAGCAAATTCAGGAAAGTAAGAGGCATTCCTAGTATAAAGAAACTTGATGTTGGTCTATGCAAGAATTGTCAGATTGGTAAGATGGAAAAGAATAGCTTTAAAAGTAAAAAATATCAGTCTAAAGAAATTTTGGAAATTGTGCATACTGATTTGTGTGAACCTATTACAATTGAGAGCTACACTAGAGAAAAGTTCTTTATTCTTTTTGTTGATGACTACTCAAGAATGGTGACTGTCATGTATCTAAGAGAGAAATTAGAAGTATTTGAAAAGTTAAAATGGTATTTGGCCAAAGTAGAAAAGGAAATAGGGAATAGACTAAAATTCTTGAAATTAGACAGAGGTGGTGAATTCATCTCCCATGAATTAAATAACTTTTGCATTGAAAGAGGAATCAAAAGACATGTATCAGCTCCTGGAACTCTTGAGTAGAATGGAAGAGTTGAAAGGAGGAATAGATCTATCATAGATTATGCAAGGACTCTAATGATTGAAAAGAACATTGCTATCAAATACTAGAAGGAAGCTATTAGCACTACAGTTCAAATCTTAAACTGAGTACAGTTGAAGGACTCATTCAAGACTCCCTGTGAGTTATGGTATGGCTATAAACCTAATTTAAGTTACCTAAAAGTATTTGGAAGTAAATGTTACATCTTGAAAGAATATAGAAAAGGTAAACTTGATGTGAAGGGTGATGAAGTTATATTTTTGGGAGATTCTTGCAAGAGTAAGGAATATAGATGTTTGAATTTATCTACTCACAAAGTCATAGAAAGTGCACATGTGAAAGTTGATGAGTTTGTAGAAAGGACTAAAAAAGAAAGCAAAAAGGAAACAAAAGATTATAGGAACTTTTTTTTTATTGAACCTGATACAGTGCTAGATACATCTGTCAATCAGGAAACTTTTACTCCTGAGTCTTCAGTCATAAAGTTACAAGAAGTTCAAACTGAGTTGAAGGAACTTGAATCACATTCAGATGCTACTGAGCCAATGCCTACTGAGTCTAAAGGACCCAAGAAATAGTCAGGTCAACTAGAGCTAGAAATTTAAATTCAAAATGAAGATAATGAAACTCACTCAAAAGGAAAGGAACCTATATTGGCCAAGTATGTGAGGAGACATCATGCACCAAATCGGATTATTGGAGACAAATTTGAAGGTACTTTAACAAGAAGTAAGTTAAAAGGTACTTGTTTACTTGCTAATTTTGAACCTAGAAATGTCAAAGATGTATTGGAAAATGAAAGTTGGATTGAGGCTATGAATGAAGAGATAGAGAAAATAGGGAAGAACAAAACATGGACTCTTGTACCTAGGACTAAAGACGAAAATGTGATTGGAACAAAGTGGGTATTCAAAAATAAGTTGAATGAAGATGGTAAGGTATCAATAAACAAAGCTAGATTGCTATGTAAAGGCTACTCTCAAGAAGAAGGAATTGATTATGGAGAGAATTTTGCTCATGTTGCAAGACTAGAAGGTGTCAGGACCTTACTTGCATATGTTGCATACAAAAGATTTAAGGCATATTAGATAGATGTCAAATCAACATTTCTCAATGGTATTCTTGATGAAGAAGTCTACATTGAGAAACCTAAAGGATTTGTTGATCCAGACAAGAAGGAAATGGTCTGCAAATTACATAAAGCATTGTATGGTTTGAAACAAGCCCCTAGAGCATGGTATGAAAGATTGCATAACTATCTTTATCAGATTGGTTTTCAAAGAACTAATGATAATAGTAATTTGTATATCAAGGAAGGACCATATAACATGATTGTTTTGGTAGAAATATTTGTGGATGATACTTTGTTTACAGGAAATGATGATTAATGTAAAGAATTTTCAAAGAAAATGAACAAGAAATTTGAGATGTCTATGTTTGGTGAGATCAAATTCTTTGTTGGTCTTCAAATTCAATAGAGCAAGAATGGTAACTACATTACTCAATCAAAATACATCAAGGAGATACTTAAGAAGTTAGGTATGGAAAATTGTAAACCAGTTGGGACTCCCATGTGTATTAGACTAAAGCTTACCAAGGATGATGAATCAAAAGAGGTAGATCAGATCTTATATAGATCAATGATTGGAAAGTTGCAGTATGTAGTTCATACAAAGCCTGATATTGCTCTTGCAGTTCGTATAGTAGTAAGATTTTCAGCAACACCAAGAGAAAATCACATGATGGAAATCAAAAGGATCTTGAGATACTTGAAAGGCACTGAAGATTATGGATTGTGGTAAAAATTTGGAAGAAATTTGGACTTGAAAGTGTCTACTGATGCTGATTGGGTAGAAAACATTGATGACATAAAGAGTACAAGCGGTGAAGCATTCCTTCTTGGAAAAAGGTTGGTTTTTTGGACAAGTAAAAATAAAAATTGCACATTCCAATCTATAGCATAAGTAGAGTATGTTGCAACAATAGTAAATTGTTCTAATATTGTTTGGTTTAAACATTTGTTCGAAGGCATGAAGGTTGAGATAAAAAAACTAGTTGTTATGTTTTGTGTTAATACAAGTGCAATAAACATATCAAAGAATCTAGTAATGCATTCCAAAACCAAGCACATTGCAATAAAATATCTCTTTGTTAGAGAATTGGTGTAGGATAAGGAGATTAGATTGGAATATTTCCATACAAAGGAATAAATTTCTGACATATTCACTAAGCCATTACCTAAGCATGTATTCTTGTATCTAAGAGGTAAGCTAGGGGTCATTCCCCTATCTGAAGCTCACTAAAATGAAGTTTTAGTGATGCATCAACAAGAACCATGTTGAAGATTTATCAGTTGATGCAACATAGTCATGAAAACATTGCATATGAATTAGTACTCAAGGTACATTATTACTCATTTGGTATGTGTTGTCAAACAGGGAGAGTGTATTGTCATATCTTTTTAAAATTTGAATTTGTTTGTGGAGAGTTTGTTGTTTAGAAAAGAAATTATGTAATTCCTTCACAAAGGGAGATTACTGTATTAGAGAAATTTGTGGCATAAAATCTAAGAGGGAGAAATATTCTATCAGAGAGAGACTTGTTTTCAAATTTCTTCTATTATGACATGTTGTGTTGCCATCAATGTCAAAGAGGGATATTGTTCGATATAATTGTTCAATTGAGTGTTGTCTTTGATGTTACACAAATTTCATATCAGTTATTAGATAGAGTTTACCAAGCTTAATTAGTGAACAAAGAAAATTACAGAGTCTACCGAGCTTAGTTGGTTAGCAAAGAAAATTCTAGATTCTATCGAGCATTCCTAAAAGTTACTCTGTGGCAATAGTGCTTACCGAGCTCACTCTGGCATTGAAGGATTTTGTGGCAGAAGTCACTGTTAACTGAGCTCACAGGGTTAACGAAGGAAAGTTAGTGTTTACCAAGTTCACTTGGTCTCCAAAGGATTTTTTAGAGTTTGCAATGTTTACTGAGGTTCAGTTGGTTAACACTGAAAATCATTTCTGGAGCAATGTTTACTGAGCAGGGTTGGCCAATGAAGGATTTCATTGCTTTGGAAAATAAAATTTAATTGTTTCATGTAATGATTGTAGTTGAATAATGTAATGATTATTGGTATTTGTAACTTGTAAATGAGCTGACTTGACAATTTGTAAGGTATAAATAAGAGGTCAAGTTGTGAATTCTAAAGTATGAATGAGTGTAACAAGCAAGCATGCAAGTGTGTTGATTATGTGAAGAAGAAAGTGAGTGAATTTTGGAGAAGGATAAGATATCCTTTAGGAGTAGCAAAGTTGTATTTGATCAAAAGAGGATCTACTAAAGTAGAAAAAAGATCTATATCAACAATTCAGTTGCATTTCATTCAGGTCAAGTAATTGTTACTTTCTCACCATTGTAGAAGTGATATGTAAATCTCTTACTAGAGTTGGTTTAATAGCCATTTTTGTAGAGCCTCTGACAAGGTGACAGTTCTATTAAATTGTTCCAAAGTCCTTTAGCAAGGCCACTTCTATTAGGGTGATTAAATCCTTTAACAAGGTCACACCTACTAGTTTGTTTTGTAACCTTTAATGGGGTTGGCTCCTAATAGGGCTCACTTCAAAAGAGTGAAAATTGGTAGCTAGCTACTTGGTCAGTTTTCCCATATTGAGTTTCCATGTTAAATCTGGTGTCTCATGTGTTCATGTTATTTCTTTTATGCATGCATGTTAATTGCTGTGAATGTTTAAGACCTATTATAGATTGCATATACTACATCTACCGAGTTACAACATTTTTCTGTATAGTTACCAAGTGACTGTAGTAAATAGTTTTTAAAGACATCTAAGGGATCTATGGATTTGTTTTTGGGGTAACTGATTCACCCCCCCTCTTAGTTACTCCATCTATATTTCCAATAGAGAGGAGTCAATTTTTGGTTATGGTTGAGTCTAGGTCTAAGCCCTCTTTGGTTGGATGAGTCTCCATTGAATTTTCTCTTTTCTCCCTCCCCTCATTCATAGTTGGGTGGTTCTTCATTTTTTCATGTGATCCTATGGGTAGGTTAGTGCCTAGTCTGATGGAGATTCATATTACTCATTCAGTGATCAAGTACAATTCATATCCACCTATAATCTAACACTTTACAAAAAAATAGAAGCTTGTGGAAAATTTGAAATCATCTTCTCCTTGTTGGGTTTTCTACCCATGAAGATGATTTCTTGTAAAAGGCACTAAATGACAGACATGGATCAAAAACAAAAAAATAATGAGGCATCCTATGGAGAATCATGGTTCACCTTGTGATTATGACTTTAGAAAATGTTTAAAAATTGTCATGGCTCTCATAATCATCCCTGGTAGAAAACTCAGAACTAACTTCTCCTCGACAAGTTTTCAACCTATGAAGTTAGGTTTTTGAAAAGGCAGCTTTGGATGAAAAGGAATGATAATGGCCCTCGACAAGGTCTTCACACCTCACTTGGACATTTTTTTATTCCAAGAGGGGTAATGGTCTAAAAGTTCAACTAAGAAAGGAAACATTGGAAGAGAAATGGAAATCATCTTCTCCTCAGTGGGTTTTCAACCCATGAAGACAATTTCTCAAATTCCAAAGAAAATCAAGCTGATGACTAGGTTAGAATCATAATTTGTGCATAAAACATCTCAGAACAATAATAGAAAGAATCTAACCATTAGAGAAAGGAGATAATTGTTAGAATCCAACTTAGCAGACATTCTCCCTTGGAGTACTCTATTGTTAACTTCTCAAAACTTAAAGGAAAATGGGAAAGTAAGTTATGGGGAAATAGAAAGTTACCATTGAATCTAAAAAAATAGTGAAAAGACCCCTAGATTCCCATCAAACCCCCACATTTACTATTTCAATGGATCTCTCCTTCAATTCATTCACATGGCATAAATTTTGAAGATCAATGGATGAATCAAGGCTCCCATATATATGGAAACAAAAGTAGTTGAACAAACTACCACTTTTTCTTTGAACTACTATTCTGTTAATGCACATAACCATTGAAGAGTTAGTAATTGTTGCATTAGTCATTCCTTTCATTGTCTCATTTTTAATCTCACTCTCAACGTCATGGCAACCAGGTTTGTAAGTTTTGGTTAGTAATTATTGCATCAGTATTCCTTTCATTGTTTCATTATCAATATTCTTTCAGTAACTTCTCTTTCACTATTTAGATCACTTCTTATTCTTTGATTCTGTGCTTTGAGAATTTTGATTTCTTCATTTTCTCTAGAGATTTGATTCATGAGGTCTTCATGCTGGTGGGTAGATTATTTCTTGGCTCCAAGTCTTCATTTTCCTCATTTCTTTGTTCCAAAACTTCACATAGCCTGATTGATTGGATTTCTTGTTTTCTTTTAAGTTTTCTTACTTCTTCCTATAGAGAGCCATTCTTTGCTAGGAGCTCCTTGATTGCCTCATTAGCTTCATTTGAGCTACTTGATGGTAAAAGGTCTTCAATCTTTTCTTCAACATACTGATGGTCATTCATTTGTCTAGTAAGTTCCTTCTTTCTCTTCAGGGATTGAGAAAGATGTTCTTTTGCTTCTTTGAGTTGAGCCATGGCCATTTCCAGATCTAGCTTTTCATTTTCAATTTCCTTGTCAAGTCTAAATATCTCCATCTGTCCTTAGATCTTTGCTCAAACTGCTAAACTTTTATCCTCAACACCACAAAGCTTTGATACCAGTTGTTGGAAATATTTAGGATATGACAGGTTATTGAGAGGGGAGGGGTGAATCAATAACCTTAAAAATTTTATTCTTTTTACCACACATCCATCTATACTACTGCATGCATAAATTTTGAAACATAAAACAATCATTACACAAGTGAACACAATATTTGGTAACCCAAAAACCTTCCAAATAGAAAGTAAAATTGGGGTGGAGATGATACCCACAAAACTTCAATACTGTAGTATAAAGTTGGCCAGTTAAGGCTTACATTAACCACTTCTGGTGATCTACCCTATTAGGAGCACAAAGGACTACTAGGTCCACCTTGTTAGAGGATTGGCAAACATACAATGAAGTATGCACTTGTTTAGGAAATTTGTACAAAGACTGTTAAGTCTACCTTGTTAGAGGATTTGAAAAATCTGATTCACCTGTTAGGATGGAGTAGTGAATTTTCTTGCAACTGATTACTGATAAGATCCCTTATGTACTAATCACCTCATGTGATGGATATAACTTTTTAGTCTCTGAATTGACCTTGTTGTATACCTTGAACTGCTGCTATTGATCTTTCACATTACTTTAGTATTCCTTCACATTCCATGCATCATATATTTATTCATTCACATCTTCTATCTTACAATACATCTTACATATATACCTTTCAAACTTACAAAATTACAAGGTTGGCTAAAATACAAGTAAACAAATACATTATAGAGTCTACCCAATAGTAAATAACTCAAGTTCATTGAACTGACTCGGTGACCTTCTAATACTTGACATCCACTACATTACTCGGCATCATCATGCACTTGGTAGAAATGAAGGCTCGGTTCATACTAATCACTTGATGTAGTTTTGAACTTGGTAACCATTGATGACTTGGTAGATGTAGTGTCACTTAGTAGATATTGTATACTGAGTTTACCTTGCTTCACTTGGTAAACACTGTACACTAAGTTTACCTTGCTTCACTTAGTAAACACTGAATCTTTCATCGCTTGGTTTGCACTAAATCTTTATGACACAAATTATCTACTTGGTAGACACTGTAAAGCATGGTAGGTACTAAGAAGCTTGGGAGACACTGCTAGACTTCACATTGTCTGAATTTGCTCAGTAGCCACTGTCTACTCAGTGTAAACTACTGAACTGCTAAGTTTACAAGGTAACCACTTGATGCTTGGTAAGCATATAGAATTGAGTAAGTTTTGTCACTAATGAAAAAATAATCATAATGCCAACAATCTCTCCCTTTGGCATTAGTGACAAAAACACTTATGAATCAAAACTGACATTCTGATTTATTTTTCTATTTACACACTTTACATATCTCACATATCTCCCCCATACATATGGTATGCATAGCTTTTATCTATACAATGTTTTTCTTATTCCTTATTCATCTCATATTCCCAATGTCAACAATCTTATCTCCCCCTACAAACAATCTCATCTCCCCCTTTTTGACAATAATACCAAAAAATGTATATACAATAAATTTAAATTGAGACACCAAAATGTGAGAGAAAATCTAAGTGTACCTTGAGAATAAGAGACAATGTCTTATCCCAATTATCTTGCAAAATTTTGTAGGTGGAGAGAGCCACTTGAACTTTTGCAGAAAGTTCAATCATATGATCTGCTATTGAAAAATTGCTATCATTGATCAATGTTTTTGAGTAGGCAATGTGTTTTTGCATTTGATCCATGACTGGAAGAATCATAATTTGAATGTCAATCAATGTAGACCAAATTTTGGCTTCTTCTCTGTGTAACTCTACTTGCATTTCGGACAAAAATTTTACCTTTGTGTGATGGGATGATCTTGAACTATGGTCAAGCTGCAACTTTTGAGCACTATCTTTCATTTCCATATCTAATTTATTCAATTTTTCTTTGACTTCCTTAGTGAACTTGGTAACATCGTAGAGCTTTCCAAAAAGTGATGTTACATTTGTGAATGCTTGCTCAAGATCACTCAAAATTGAGGTTAATTCAACCTGTTTTATTGTAATGTGTCGAGCAATGTGCTCAAGCACTTTATTATCAAATTTCTTATCTGCCTTTTCAATGATTTTCTCTTGCCTAGAGGTGTCCTCATTGAACTTATCTACAGCCTCTTCTAATTGCAACAAAATGTGTGGAGATGAATCAAAATCAACACTAATAGCTTCAATAATTATATTTTTGACATTTTCTATTATAGTATATTCTCTATCTCTCTCTTCTCTAAGTTGCTTTTGCCTTGCCTTCTGGTCTAGAAGCTAACTAACCATTCTCATCTCACTAGTTGAGGCATTGTCCAAGTCTATCTTTGGGATAACAATTTTTGTATCCAAATCTATATCTTCATCAATTTGTTTTCCAGTAAGTAGAAGTTTTAGAGGAGTCTTAGGCTTTACTTATGTGCTTACTTCCTTGGATTTGGAAACATAGACAATAGTTGACATAGATGGACTAGCAGAAAATATTTGAATAGGTGCAACAGGAGGAAAGTTGAGAGAAGTACTAGCTGAATCCAAAATAGGTGTGCTTCCCAAAAATGATGTAAAAATAGGTAGTGTATAGATTGGAATATTCATAATTGGAGTTGTAGACAAAATTTTAGAACTTACTATACATGTAATAGAGGAGGTAGACATAGCTGGTGCTGTAGTGACTAATTGCTTAAGTGTTGATGAAGAAGGCTATAGCTCAGTAGATGAAGTAATGATTAATTCCATAGAAGATGCTTGGAGCTGTAGGAAAGTAGGAGTAGATGATGTTTTTGATGTGGTCAATCTTTCTGATATTCACATCACAATTTGACTAGCTGTGGAAATCATCTCCTACTTATCAAGTGGTCAATCTTGCTGAAGCTGTCTCCAACCTTGATGATGTTGCAGTCTTAGGTGGAGAGTAAGGAAGGGAAGCAATGACTTGTGCTACAATCTTCATTGGATCATTTTCTTCATTCTCTTCCTCCTTGTCTTCCTCTTTAGCTTCTTCCCCTTTTTCTTCATTATCAGACCTTAGAGCCTGATCATTACTAGCACTTGGAGTGCTATCATCTCCTTCATCACTACTTGTGCCATCATCATCCTTGATTATCACTGGATCATTACTAGGCTTATGCAAATGATAGATGTTCTTCCACATGTTTGTTGCATCTCTGACAACATTCTCAATGTCCTTGATTAAAATCAAACATGTGTGAAATCTGATCATCATTTTACCTTCATTATTCTTCATTGCTACCTTTGTTTATGCCTCAGTAAGATTTGGTAGAAGATTCTTCGAGGATTTTTCATATATGTCCTTGGTTTTTTGGGTGGCTAACTCCCACCTTGGTTGCAATCTGGTCTGGGGAGTATTTCCATTTTCCCATATTATTAAGTAGCAATTCCTCAATTTGCATCTTCTCTACATCAATCCTTGTTTCAAATTTTAATGCTTTGAAATTTGTGATGCCAACTCCCTCTTCCATTTGTTTCAATCTCTCTTGGAAGATTAGTTGGGACTTGTTGAATACTACTTCATCCTTATTCTTACTTTTACCTTTTCTTGTGAAAATAGCTGTCGAGGCCTTGGGGGCTTTTGTGATGATAACCCTACCTTTCTTCTTTGTAGGCTCCTCCTCCTTCTCTAATTTTTCTCTTTCTTTTCTATTTCTTGCTCCTCTTCTTTGTCCTCACCTTGTCCCTCAGTAATTATTAAGGGCTCAATAGTAGTTTTGAACTTGGCAACCTTTCTCTTACCTTTACTAATTGCTTGGGGAAGTTTGATTTCTAGTTCTATTCTAGCTTTAGCTTCATCATAGGTTCCAAAAATTGGTTTCTTGGGATCTACTAGTTCATTTACCACTGCTTCAATAATATCCCTAGTTTCATCAATTTTTACCTCATAAGGTAGAGGTTTTACCCATGCAACTCGGGGCCTGACTACCAGAATATATACTTTGTCACAATCAACCATAAAGAAAACATCATCTTTGTAATCTTCAACAATTTTAGGAGGGATTATGAATCTATTATTCATTCTCTCCTTGAAGTCCTCAAAATAGTTTTCCATTATACTATCAAAATTAACATCCATTTCTGCTATAAACTCATTAATTTGATAAAGAATGGGGACATCCTTTCTCCATACCATAGAACCTTTAGAGGGAAAGAATTTTTGTACATACAAGAATAAACATGTCAATAATGATCCAAATTTATAGGGGTTATTCTTTGATGATCTAATACTCTCCATGTTTTTGTTCAATTGCCTTAGTAATAGCTCAGACAGGTCATATTCTAGATTCTTCTTCATAACCTTGAATGCTAGGTCTACGGCCTCACACAACACACTGTTTAATTGGCTTGAACTGTAGATCTTCTGAGCTATCACATGAACTCCATATCTAAGTTCAATGTTGATAATAGTGCTAACCTTTTAGCCTCTTTCATCCCACTCAGCTAGGGTTTTCTTCTGAATTTCATCCCGATCTAGGGTTTTTGTAGATTTGGCTTCTCTGAGTATTGGAAGGCTAGTAATCTTATGAATCATTTTCTTAGTGATCAGAATGGTTTGCTCCAGCCATAGCTAACCACTATGAACATGGCTAGGGATATATTTGATCCATTTTATTTGGAAGCTTCTTGGCATGTGGGAGATGTGGGTCAACCCTTTTGTCTCTAGATGTTTATGTTTGGGTTTCAAAGAGCCATCAACACACATTTCTTCTAATGTGCTATCCATTTCTAGGGTTCCTATTTCTTGAATAGAACATTTGAAATGAGTTTGAATATCATTGATTAAAAGTACCTTTGGTGGTATCTGTGATTGTGTGCCATTAGGGTCTAGTGCCTCTGCAACTGCGGGAACCAACTTGAAGTTTGGTGCTTTTCATTCTGCACCCTTAACCAACATTTCTGATCCATGCTGGTGCTTGTGATTGTGGAAGCCATTGTAGCTTGGTAAGTGATGGAAATCTTCAAAAAAACTTCTTTATCTACAAATTTTCTTGAAATCACTTTGAAATCACTTGAATGCACTTGGAAATCTTTTAGCTCTAAGAATACGATGAGAATGAAGTTGAATTTAGCCCATTTTGATGAAAAGTTTTCCATTAATGCTAGCTACGATGTTGTCATAGTGCATGACAGACTATCATCCACTAACCTAACTTGACATGAGTATCAACTTGGTAGAGGAAAATTTTCTTTACTCCTGACCTCACTCGGTAAGGTCTTCAACTACTTTTTTTGGTAGAGTTCGATGCACTCTGTGAAAGGATAACTTTTCTATGATCTCGATGTATCTACAATACTGATTGGATCATTTTGTATTCCTTACATTTCTTGGAACTGCTTATGATTTCCTTGGTAAGTACAACTCCAACTCATTCTTAGGAATTTAGTTTGAGGGGATGGAGTCACCCGCTTCTTGAGTGACTTCACTTCCATGATTTGAGCTTGCATCTTCAGTGGATTTAGGAATTCATTGTTGCTTCATTTGTTTCCTTATGTTGTCAGCCCTTACTTTCTTTTCATCTTCAATTCTTCCTATATTCATGTAGTTTTTAGCTATATGATCGAGTTCAGTACACGTACAATACCTTATAATAGTGTCTTTCTTCCTTAGGTGATGTCTTGCACAGTTTATACCAATGTGTCCATATTCTCCACAATAATGACATCTACACCAGGTATTGTAGTCTCATCCAAATATTGCCTTTACAAGTTTTTCTATTGGATTGAATGTTTTGGATCTGCATTGAGATGCCTTGTGACCATGCTTCTTGCATTTGTGACAATTACCTTCAAATTTTGGTTTCTCCTTACATTCATTGGCTTTGTGACCATGCTGATTACAGTTATAGCACTTTCCATTGAATTTTGTTTTTCCATTGCTCTAGCATTTGTTTAATGTGTGAATAAATTTTCCACAATGATTTCATGAGGGTTTTAGATTTCTTTTTGCACCTTTATTGGAAGATTCACCTTGTTCTTCATTGTATCCAAGTCCTACTTTATCATTTTTCTTATGAAGATTCTATTCGTTTTGCTCTATCAGTTGATTCATGTCTTCTTGTGACTTCATCATTCTTTCATTGATTTTCTTTTTAGTATTAAGGTCACTCTTTAATTTCTCAACAATTTGATTTTCGCATCTTAGTTCTCTCAGTATTCTTTCATTAACTTCCCTTTCACTATTTAGATCACTTCTTATTCTTTCATTCTATGCTTTGAGAATCTTGATTTCTTCATTTTCTCTAGAGATTTAATTCATGAGGTCTTCATGCTGATTAGGTAGATTATTTCTTGCCTCCAAGTCTTCATTTTCCTTGTTTCAGTGTTCCAAAACTTCACATAGCCTAATTGATTGGATTTCTTGTTCTCTTTTAAGTTTTCTTACTTCTTCCTATAGAGAGCCATTCTTTGCTAGGAGTTCCTTGATTGCCTCATTAGCTTCATTTGAGCTACTTGATGGTAAAATGTCTTCAATCTTTTCTTCAACATACTAATGGTCATTCATTTCTCTTGCAAGTTCCTTCCTTCCCTTTAGGGATTGAGAAAGATAATCTTTTGCTTCTTTGAGTTGAGCCATGGCCATTTCTAGATCTAGCTTTTCATTTTCAATTGCCTTGTCAAGTCTGAATATCTCCATTTGTCCTTAGATCTTTGCTCAAGCTGCTAAACTTTTATCCCAAGAACCACAAAGCTCTGATACCAATTGTTTGAAATATTCAAGGTATGACAGGTTACTGAGAGGGGAGGGGTGAATCAGTAACTTTAAAAAATTTATTCTTTTTACCACACATCAATCTATACCAATGCATGCATAAATTCTGAAACATAAAAAAATCATTACACAAGTGAACACAATATTTGGTGGGGATGATACCCAAAAACCTTTTAAATAGAAAGTAAAACTGGGGTGGGGATGATACCCACAAAACTTTAATACTACAGTATAAATTTGGTTGGTTAAGGCTTACATTGACCACTTCTGGTGGTCTGCCATCTTAGGAGTACAAAGGACTGCTAGGTCCACTTTGTTAGAGAATTTGCAAACATACAATGAAGTATGCATTGTGTTAGGAGATTTGTATGAAGACTGTTAAGTCTACCTTGTTAGAGGATTTGAAAAATCTGATTCACCTATTAGGATGAAGCAGTGAATCTTCTTGCAACTGATTGCTAATAAGATCCCTTATGCACTAATCACCTCATGTGATGGATATAAATTTTTAGTCTCTGAGTTGACCTTGCTATGTACCTTGAACTATTGCTACTGATCTTTCACATATACTTCACATTACTTCACACTTCCTTCTCATTCCATGCATCATATATTTTATTCATTCACATCTTCTATCTTACAATACATCTTACATATATACCTTTCAAACTTACAAAATTACAAGGTTGGCCAAAATACAAGTAAACAAATACATTATAGAGTCGGCCCAATAGTAAATAACTTGGGTTCACTAAACTAACTCAGTGAGCTTCTGATACTTGGCATCCACTGGATTACTCGACATCGTCATGCACTTGGTAGAAGTGAAGGCTCAGTTCATACTAATCACTCAATTTAGTTTTGAACTCGGTAACCACTGGTGACTTGGTAGATACTGTATACTGAGTTTACCTTGCTTCACTCGATAAACACTATACATTGAGTTTAACTAGCTTCACTCGATAAACACTATACACTGAGTTTACCTTCCTTCACTTGGTAAACACTGAATCTTTCATCACTTAGTTTGCACTTAATCTTAATAACACAAATTATCTACTCGGTAGATACTGTGAAGCACAGTAGACATTGTTGGACTTCACATTGTTTGAATTTGCTTGGTAGTCACTATCTGCTTAGTGTAAAGTGCTAAACTACTAAATTTACAAGGTAACCACTTGATGCTCAGTAAGCATATAGAATTAAGTGTTGTCACTAATGATAAAATAATAATAATGCAAATAGGTAGCAGCTTTGAATTTTGTTGAGTAGTATTTCATTTTAGTACAAGTCATTTTCTTTGACACTCAATATATTGATTGGGCCCATGAGGTAAGAAAAATTATGTCCAATAATCTCCATGCTACAAAATGTTGCAATACATTTTATATGTACTCTTTCCTCATCTATATCTTAGCCTTATTACAATTATGGCCAAGCCTCTTAGGAGTGGAGAATTTTCCCGATGATGTGAAGTCTTATGAGTTTTATCCATGCTTACAGTTGGAAAATAGTTATGCAAAGTATGTGAAAGTTAATGATACATTTACTAAGAGGATTTGTAGGGAGCTACAAGGATGTTCAGAAAGGAGATTTAGTCCTGAAGCTATGGAAGCCATCAACCAATTTGGAAGTTATTTCATCTAATTCTTATCCTTTTCTTATTTGTGTCTTGTAACTTTTGATGGTTTCCCCTTGAAGCTACCAAGACATCCCAATGACATGATCATGTGGTAGGACATGTTGAGTAGGAGCTTGAAGAAGAAGGGGTACAAATTCCCCATGAAGGTGGGGGCTTTCAGTTGTGACACCCACTTTGATGCCAAGAACATGTTGAAGATGTTTGAGACTAAGTATAAGTTGGACATGTATCAAGTTCTATGACCAATGTTCAACCTACATGGGTATGCAAGAGGTTCTTTGCAAATCAAAAGTGTAATTAAGGATATTAACACCATTGAGGATTACTAGGATAATTGTGAGAATGAGTTTGAGAGCCATAATTGAGCCTTTTCCAAACCAATAGTCAATCAAGTGAAAATGTACAAAGTCAACATTGATGTAGAAGGAGTAGAAGATGATGGCTAGAACATATATAGATATACCTATCTGACCAAGCTTAGAGGCACTCCCATAAGCTTAAAACCTTATGAAGACACCAGGGAAGAGTTAGATATAAGGATGGATTTAATATACAAGAGGACTAGAAAATGGGTTGAATAGACCATAGCTAGAAGGAGTCATAGAAAAGGTACGTCCACTCAAGCTTCCCCAAAAGTTGTAGTAAATTCCTTATCCCAAGGTGGTACCTCAGGTGCAACCTTGGCTATTTCCCAAGGGCCAGCTCAACCATTAGATGGAGGTGATCAACCCCCCAACAAAAGCATTCCCCTAGCTAGAACTTGTTAGGATGACTCTTTACCCATGATTAAAACTCCAACAGAGGCCAAGAAGAAGAAGGCAGAGGAATTAAAAGATGGTGTAGTAACACTTGCTATCTCACTACATAATGGTTTGGTCCATTTGTGAGTGTAACACTACTTCTTCCAAGTAGTCCCCAATTCCAAGTAGTAGATCTTAGAGATGGTGGAAGTAGTGCAAATGAGCCTGATGAAGCAACAAAAAAGACTATAGAGGCAAAAAAGGGGATATAATCTTCAAAACTCATCTCTTAGGCCCCAAAGAATCCTTTCTCTTTACCCACAAAAAAATTGACCCTATCAAGAGAATTATTTTTAGCATAGATACACTTGGGACTATATCTAAGGTGATTGGCATAGAGTCATGGCTGAAGAACACCTTAGACAAAAAAGGAGAAGAAGAGAAGAAGGAGTTTCTAGTAAGAAGATTTTATCTTTGTCTATCCACTTTGGATCAACATTGAGAAAAGTCAGAAAGCAGAAGACCTTGTCAATCCTTGGACAAGATCCTAGCATAGGGCATCTAATGATGGAAATTGTCAAACCCACTAAAGAGGGAAGAATCAAAGATATGTCTATGAATGATTTTTCCCTAGATTCTATGGATCTTGGGGAAGTTAGACATGACACCAAGGTTGGCCTATGGAAGTCAAAAAATGATGTAATAAAGGGACAACTTGAGAGCCTTAAATTATCAAATGTTAGAATGAAGGCAAAAATTCACAAACTCAATGGCTTTCTCAGGTAATTAGTTACTCCATTGGCAAGCATCTCTAGAATGTTAAGTACTAGTGATCCTACTACTATTGATGTTCAAGCACTCATCTCTTAGCGACAAGAAGATAATTTTTTTGATAGATTAGTAGAGAGTGAAGTGGGAAACTCAAGTTAGAAGGACTTTCCATTATAGAATAGATCAAAAATGTAATACTAAGGCTCAAAACAAAGAAGGACAATATTTCAGCCAATCAAGCCTCCCTGGTAGTAGAGAAAGTTAAGAGTGATGATTGTATTTCTTTATTGAAGATGAGCATCCATATGAAGGCTAAGGAGGCTATGGAAGAAAAGATTTTTCCTAAGGGAGATGAGCCTCTATTTGAGTGGCTCCAGAACATGCAATTCAAGTTTGAGATGATTCTGGTAGCAGTGGAAGGGCTTAAAGAAACAAAAGCCAAAGTGAAAAAGGATCAAGATAGAGACTATGAACTCTTAAGAGGTATACATAAATATTCCCATGCTAGTGGACAAGGAAAGGAGATCATTGGAGTGGCTATCATGCAAAAGAATTTCTTTGATTATATAGATGGCTTAATAGAGATATCTTCCAATCACTGAAATGAAGTTTCTAATCTTTTAAAACTTGGTAGGTGTGTACATGTGGCTATTGAGGAGATACATAGTAGTTAAATTCCATCACAGATTTAGCTAGAGAGCATTCAAAGTGGCTTTTGAGGCACACTAATGTACATGTTTATAGACATGAAGAATTGATTCCAATCATTGTCGTCGCCAAGGCCTATAAGAAAAATTTAAAAAATGGAAAGAAGGTGAAGTGATTCATGTCCTACCCTTTCATATTTTGATTTAATGATTGTAATAGAAAAATCGGCTCCTTGCCATTTTTCAATGTTGAGGAGATGAACTGATTTGAATCCCATTTTATTACAGTCATCTTAGAATCCTATATGCACTCAATTGAAAGATTAATAAAAGGTGGGCTAATTTTTGGTGTGAAATACTTGATGTTGCTTGAGACAATTGAATGGTATTTTGTGTCAATTATTTTCTACTCAATTCTATTTGTGTTAGTTTTATGTTTTCTCTTTCATCTGAATTGAATTAAGGAATGAATGGAGTTTCATTTCCTTATTTCAAAATAGTAAACTGAAGATAATAATATTTTTATCATAGGTTCAAGAGAATTCCATTTTTTATGTTTTCCTTTAAGTTAGTCTTTCATCTTTATAGTTAGTTTCTTGTTGATATCAGTTTAATTTTAGTTAGTATGCATTGTTGAATCATTAAGCTTTGTGGATTCATAAGATGTGTGGATCCATAGACTTAACTAATCTTAAAATATCAAATCTTTCCTAAGTTAGTCCCTGTTTAGGCCTATCTTGGTTTACCTCTCCTATTCTTAGGGTAAGAACACACTTCATTTTAGATTTAGAAGAAAACATAATTCATTGCAAATGACTATGCAATAGGGAGCTATACCTAAGAACTCAAAGGGAAGTTAGTCATTTCATAATAACTTTCCAACTATTGTAACTAGATGTTATTCACAAACTTGGGAGTTTAAGAGTTAAATTGAAAGGAAAAATCTATTTACCAACAATAGTTAAACCCAATCTTCTTGTAACCCTGATTACAAGTTTATCTTTTGTACAAAATAAAGACCATTTGTCAATTTCAAAATTGATTGATTGCACCCACAAGAGATAGATAGCTTGTTCAAAACACTACAAGAAAAAATTAGTTGATAATTCCCAATACAATTTTAAACTCATGATTTTTCATTTATTGGTCTCAAAAGTATTGTTTAGGTTCTCTCAACATTGTAATAAAATTTTAGTTCTTTCAACATATGCAAGAAAGCTCAAAAAAATGAAGCCAACAAAAAAGTTAAAATATAGAACACTTAAATTGTAGATGTAGAAAAAATTAAAAACAATAACATAAATCTCACTTCTAACATCAAAAATTCAATCAAGCAACAAGGGTTGTGTAGAATTACGACATTCATATACAATGTTCGAGATTGCTTGTATGATTCATTAGAGCTTTGGCTCAAGAATCATTACATATGAACTAACCTTCTTAAATGAACTATTCAACATTTCTTAGCTAGTCTCCAAAGAAAATAAGAAGAGGAAATTTATTCCCATGACCTTGAATTGCTTCTAGAAATACTTTACAAATTACACAGAGTTATAGATCTAGACACATACTTGTGAAGAATGCAAAAATATGCAAAACCCACAAGAACTGATGCA
Organism: Cupressus sempervirens; assembly: GCA_028749045.1. NCBI lineage: Eukaryota > Viridiplantae > Streptophyta > Pinopsida > Cupressales > Cupressaceae > Cupressus > Cupressus sempervirens. The sequence goes on along the minus strand of CM053786.1, from coordinate 556,184,803 downwards.
TAAGTTGGCCTTTAGGGAGATATATTTTGTATTTGATGGTAGTCAAAGTGGTTGAATATAAAAATAAATTTCTGGTAATTTGCAACAGGGAAAGATTACTTGTATTTCAATGGATTCTTGCAAAAAAAAATTATACTCACTTCTTTTCCACAATGTTAATCTACTTCATGAGCATTTTGAACCATTCCTATGATTAAGAACACAAATTTCATAGAACCAACAATAAATCTATTTTCCTCAACTCAAAAAATCAATTGGAAGTAATATACAAAAGAAAATGGCCAAAATTTTATACATCAAAATTATAACAAATGTCAACAAATACACATACACACAAAAAATGAACATAAGAAAATTGAAAAATAAATAATTTCCCTCCAACATTTAAAAAAGACCATTAGATCAAACACTCAACAATGAACCCTTACAAAAAGAAAGAGAACATTGCTACTAGTTGATGTTTTGAACAAAATAATTCAAGACACACCAAAGCATATATGTAGTTTTTGTTAGCTATTGCATTTTAAGAAAGATATAAAACTATTCTGAAGCATACAAAAAGAAACCTATTGAAACTTAGTCAAATTAAGAAACAACATATAAAAAAATTCTATTTGTCAAAGATGTGATGGTGCATTAAAGCAATATAGAATCCCCAATATGCTATGCCACACAACATTTGAATGAACAAGTCACTACAATATGTAGAAATGTTAACTCAATTAGAGGAATACCTTGTTTCATTGTGAATTACATTTACCCAAATTTGGGAATTAAGATAGAAAAGATCTCAGATTGGCTTGATCAGTTCAAATATCAATGTCCTTGTAGACACTAATGTTATACAAAGAGCTTTGCCTCTATCAACTAATAACATAACAATAATTGTTATATCCTTGAGAAGAAGATTGGAATATAAAAATGCATTTCAAAAGGGAATGGTATGGCCAAATGTTATTATGCAAACCCTTGAACAATTTACAACAACAATATTGTATAAAATGCAACATGTTGAACTTAATTGAGAATGGAAACAAGCTATCGAGATGATCAATGAAATTGGAACTTTGGTGTGTCCCTCTAGATTTTCGGGTGGTTTTCCATAGTTGTTTTAAGATCCTCATTTTTATATCTTTCTTGTCCTTTGTAAGAGGTTTTGGGTCCTTTAAAAACTTATTTTTACTTAATTAAAACAATGAAATTGGAGAAAATGATGAATTCAACAATATTGAAGCCAAGTCCGAAAGTGACATAGATGTATAGCCTTGTCAAAATTTGGTGCATGGATTTATAGAATCTATCAATATTGATAAAATATAAGACAAATTAATTGAAATTGTACCTACACAGAACTAGTGTCCTATTGGAATATTCAAAGACAAATATGTAGAAGAAATGAATTTTACATAATATTTTTTTGTAACCCACGTGATTAGGAAATTGACAATAAACTATTGTACCAAAAATTGCACAATGGGAATTGTTACATTTAGAAAGATGTTTGTCTTATCAAACTACAATTTTTTTCTTCAAAAAAATCAAGATACACATACAACAAGTTATGCCTATAATGTAGATGAGAATTCATTAAGGTCAACTTAAAGGAAGAAAGCTATTAGAAAAATATGTAAAAAATAAACCAAACCTAGAAAAACAAATGAAACATATATTGGCTATGTCAACTTCAAAAGAATACATAATTTCTCTAGACAACATACAACAATTAAAAAAATGTCTTCGCCATAATATGCTAATTAAGACCCCTAACATTTTTCCTCACATCCACTAGTGTTAAACAAAACTAGGATGCTCTAACAAGCACACTTAAACAACTATATGATGACAACCACTCAACCAAACAAAAAAATTCAAATATCAACTAGTAGCTTAATACATACAAACTCATTAGAAGAGATACGATAACTTGTGTACACTATGAAAAAAATAAGAATTTAAATGCACTTAAGAAATTGATATTTGTAGATCACTCTTTCTTTGGAAATGTATTTGACTTTTTCTTAGTAATAGAATTTCAAAATCGAGGAAATGAACATGACTATTTCCTTAGATGGGTTAAGAATGCATCTATGTATGGAAAACATACCAATACAAGTATTACATACTTTTTTGACACATACGTTGCATGTAAACTTAAAAAATTAGAACCAGACACAACCATCCTCAATAGACATCATCATGCAAAACAATGCCAAAAATTAAAAACTAGACATTGTAGATATGATTTTCCATTTTCACCTATCAAAACAACAAAAATACTCAACCACTTTCCTGAAAAGCATGAAACTATAACTTCTATAACTAATAAAATTCTATGTAAAATTCAAGACACAACATATGACATGTCATACACATTTGATCAATTCATAAATGAAATGGATGTAACTAAAGAAAACTACATAATGACTTTAAGGTCAATAATCCATAGATCTGAACTCTTTCTCCAAAAGAAGCCATCAAAAATTTGGAATGACAACTTTTCAAAAAAAAAATCTCTGTCTATGGAAAGCTAATATTGATGCACAATTTGTTCTCAACACATATGTTGCAATAATGTATTGTAGTTCATACACGGCTAAAGTTGACAAGTTAATGACAAATACATTCAACAAACTATACCAAGATCATCAATGAGAAAGAATAGATGCACTTAAAATGATAGAGAAACTTAGAAATGCTTTACTAAACTTACAACAAATGCCATCCCAACAAGCGACTCATCTAGTCTTGGCAGCTCCACTAAACTCTAGTTCTATAGAATGTATATTTGTTGATACAAGATCAAAAAGTGACCGTACATTTATACTAAAACCAGTCAATCAATTAAACAAAGAAGAAGGTGATTTTGAAATGTAATATGAAAATTATTAATTAATTACTACCTACATTTCTCTCAAAATCTTGATAACTTATGTTTGACAGAATTTTTGTCAAGCTATAGAAAAGATGGAAGAAAAATCAAAAGCAAAGCTAAGATGAGTATTACGATTTGTTAAATTCAACAAATATTCAAACTTGGAGAACTATTATAGAGACAAGTTACTGCTATATGAACCATTTATTATAGTATAAGATAGGCTAAAATAGAATTTTGATTCTTGGGAAAAAGCCTATTTCCACAATGAAAAAAGAATTTAGATCAATCAAGTAAATTTTTTCTATAATACAAATGCAACATATGGTGACATTGACAACACCATTGATAAGCTAAATGCAAATGAAGACAATACTGGTAACATGTGGAAACAAATAACAATCACCAAACATGGTAAACAATATGACATGCAAGATGATATTAAAAACAAACTATACAATGACCTAAACAATTTACCTCTAGAATGTTTCAAACTCACACAACTCCCTCAAATAATGGAGAATAAAGAGTACTACAAGTTAAGGAGAAAGTTGAATAGAGAACAACAAGAAATTATCAAGGACATAGTAATGAAGAAGAACATTAAAAATCCACTTCATTTTTTTCTTGATAGGAGGGGTTGGTACATGGAAAACATTTACTACAAAATCCATTTTCCAAGCTCTTGTGTTAGGAAGAAACCACAGACAAAAATAACAATTACATGCAAATATAAAAAATATTAGAAAATAATAGATCACATAGAAAAGAACACAAGACACCAAGATTTAACAT